>JACTAT010000155.1:642680-667929 GCA_014526335.1 Chrysaora quinquecirrha
TTAGCTAGATAAGCTAGCTTGGGCCGTGTAGAATACATTTTATCATTATAAATTGTATTTCTGCGAACAAAAATGAATTGAATTGAATTGATTACATATGTTTGCCCATTTTTGTGGTGCAACCATGGCGGGCTGACGTAAGAAAAATGAAAGGGTCAGATATTTTGGATATTGAAAAATGACATTTAGTGTAGTTTTGGTTGCGCTGATTTAGCAAAAAATTTCAAATTTTGGTGTTCATCAGATCAAATCTTAAAAATTCTTTTCTAACGCCTCCTTGAATATACACTCCTTTAACGATTTCGAAACTTATTAAATGTCCTTTGTGTTTAATTGAAGTAGTGTTGATGGCTAGTCGAAAAAACATAACGAGAAACACTTTTTTATAGGAGGAATACCTTTATAAGGAACTCGAGGCTGAAAATTCCCAGAAAATTAAAAAACTTTAAGGAAATGTCGAGGCTCGAATGAAAAACTAAGAAACACTTTTTCCAAAAACAAGACGGTTTGTGCAAATTAAAAAGCAGAATAACAATATATTTCTCATCGTCTGTCCCCAAAAGACTCCATTTATATTTACAGTTAGAAAATGTATCAAGTTCGTATGAATTAGCTGTAAAAATTAGTATTCAAACATATCTCACGACAAGCAACAGTATAAGGAACTCTCAGCCTCATTTTGTTGAAAAATTAAGGAACTCCAGCCTCAACTCAGACTAGAAGTTCCTTAGTAAAAAACGTGTACAGCATGCTCTTTCCTTAAGTTCTGTCAAAGTCCACTGTTTCTCGAGGAAGCACTGTGGCATTGAAAATATAGTCCTAAATTTTGTTGCATTACTGCATCATCGTGTCAAATCAGAATGATTCTTTAGATCATGTTTTTATTCATTTTAAGGTTGGAAAGCCCGTTCGGATAATGCTAGATCGTGATGAAGATATGGTGATATCTGGCTGGAGACATCCATTCTTCGCAAATTACAAAGTTGGTTTCAATAACAATGGCCTTGTCAACGCACTTGATGTTGAATTGTATAACAGTGCTGGATGGAGTGCTGATCTATCGCCCGGTGTCCTTGAAAGGGGCATGTTCCACTGTACCAATGCATATTACATTCCCAATGTTAAAGTCAGAGGATCTTGTTGTAAGACTCATTTGGCATCTAATACTGCCTTTAGAGGATTTGGATCACCACAAGGTTTGTTCTTTAAGCTTTTCTACGCTGTATTATTTCTCGCTAGGACTTTTCAATTCTATTGTTCTATCCGCTGTATCTCGCAAGCTGATTGGTGAAACAAAATGCTAAATCGGCTTCACTTTCTGATTGGTGCATTTCGATCCACATCTGAGAATAAATTCCGCTTCAGTCCAAGAGTGTCTAAGTGTGACGTTATCAAGAATCTATTTTTAGAATTTCGAAATTTACTCTTCATTTTGTGAAAGAGCGTCAAAAATAATGCGTAAACGTGCAAAATCAGGCAAATGTATCAAACATTGGCTGAGATATGGCCATCAGAAGAAATACATTTCAATAGGAAATCACTGTATTTTTGCTTTGGTTCATAATGTTTTGAATAATACAAACCAAGCCTATCAGCCGTGAAGCCCTTTCCTTGAACCGCAATTTAAACGCGTTTACGGTGGTGAAAAAATCAGTCTGAAAATAAGAAACATGTAGACGGTCACTTTGGAGCCAAGTGTTCTTATAAAAAGGCATGCATGATAGACTCAATTTTCACCAGCTACCTTAAAATATTATATGAAGGAGGATTTTGTATGAAGATATTCAATGAGAGAAAAAATATTTTTCGCTTCAATGGACCAAAATTTAATATCAAATAGTAAGATTGTGACGGATTGTTTTATAAAAAATACTCTTTTGCGTCAAATTTGCATGTTATGGGTAAAACTTGCCGTAAAGTGTAAAATTTGTTTGATATCCGAAACAGAATTCTCTGACCTGCGCTTCAATGGCAAATAGAAAGTGAAGAAAATGGTATAATGTTTAGTTAGAAACCAGTTAGACTTACCTTAAGTCTAAATCTTTCTTTATCCGAACACAAATTCATGCTAGAAATGTGTTATTGTTGCGGAGGAGACAATGAGAAAAGTTAGCTGAGATTTAACTTAACCTCATTTCACTTTTCTCATTGCCTCCTCCGCAGCGCTGTCACATCTCGGGCATGCATTTGTGTTCCGATAAAGAAAGTTCAGGCACCAGTCAGCTCACCTTATGAATTCAGCTTCAGTTTTCTGATTGGTTCGTTTCGATCCGTTTACTGGTATAAATTCCGCCTTACTTAATTTTATTGGTCTGCTTCTAATGTTTATGCTTTGAGGAATGTCAGACGGAAAAAAGCGTTGAGCATTAAGAATGACCAAAGATATTTCAGCTCCTTTTCGCTACCTTGAAGTTTTGTACAACTCATAGACTTTTTTCTGCACCTAGGAATGATGATTGCTGAAAACTGGATGAATAACATTGCATTGCATCTTGGCAAAGATCCTGAGGTGGTAAGAGAAATGAATTTGCTAAGGAAGGGGCATATCACCCATTGTAATCAGATGATAGATAGCACATCTATTGTTGATTGTTGGAATGAATGCATGAAGCAAAGTCAATTTTATGAATCCAAAGAAGAACTGGAGAAGTTCAATGCTGAAAATAAATGGAAGAAAAGAGGAATTTCAATAATACCAACTAATTTTGGTATTTCATTCACTGCACAGTATTTAAATCAGGGAGGTGAGTGTTGTTTATGTCCTTAACGCTATAATATAATTATTTGTTTGCAGTATGTTGTCCTGTTTTCACGGCACCGGTTTCACGGACAACGTGGTTCGACATCTCATCGTGTTTGCCTTGCGTTACAACGGAACCGATTTAAGGATTGGACGGTAACAGTGTGAAATGAAAACAGTTTCTTAACTGGCCTAGCTTGAACAAAACGTCGTGTAAATGGATGCAAAACTGGTGAAAACCGAGGTTTTGCACACCAGTAAGAAACTTAGGCAACTTTGCTCTTAGCAAAGACATTTATTGGGTGTTTTAAAGCCATATCTCTTGTCTTTCTCGCCCTAAGCTCTGTTTGGTCCTTCCGGGGGTAAACAAGTGCAAAGAATATCGAAATCTGATAATCGTTTCTAGATATAGTTAAGCGGCAAACCCCGAGCAGTTTAGTTTCTTATTAAGGTCAAAGTCTGTCATTATAGATTTTGTGTAATTTTAGGTGCCCTTGTTAATGTCTATACTGATGGATCTGTTCTCTTGAGCCATGGAGGAACAGAAATGGGGCAAGGATTACATACCAAGATGATTCAAGTTGCAAGTGAAGCTCTGAAAGTCGATGTATCGAAAATTCATATATTAGAAACAGCGACAGACAAAGTACCAAATACTGGACCAACTGCTGCTAGTGCAAGCTCAGATTTAAATGGCGGGGCAATATACAATGCTTGCTGTGAAATCAATAAAAGATTGGAGCCATTTCGAAAAGAAAACAAATCATGGGAAGAAGCAGTGAATGCAGCTTACATGGCTCGCGTCAGTCTTTCTGCAACTGGATTCTATGCAACACCTGGTCTCTGTTACAACATGGAAACAAACACAGGAAAATTGTTTGCATACTATACTCAAGGAGTTGCATGCAGTGTTGTGGAGATTGATTGCTTGACTGGAGATCATCAAGTGTTGAAAACCGATATAGTAATGGATGTTGGACAGTCTATAAACCCAACAATCGATATTGGTCAGATTGAAGGTGCTTTCATGCAAGGTTATGGAATGTTTGTAATGGAACAGATGATTCATTCTCCATCTGGGGTTCTGCTAACTCGTGGTCCTGGTGCTTATAAAATTCCAAGTTTCAATGACATCCCAACTGAGTTTAATGTGTCTCTCCTCAAAGGTTCGTTGATATTCATTACTAGTTCAGTGCCTTTATTTCCTTTAATTTTCGCTCAACTGTTTTGAACATATGTATAACGCAAAGCCATGGCAAGAACTCTCTCGATGAAATTTATTTTCATATTCATTTCATTCAACTTTGGAAAAGAACTCGGAGAATTATTTCCTTAGTTACGAGAATTCAACGAGTTCAACGTGTTAGTGCTCAGCTGCAGTAACTAAGGGAATTATTTCCAGAATTCCCTTGAAAGATTCCTTATGAAAACAAAGGACAGAACAGCCGCCATCTTTTCTGGGATGCCTCTATTTCGCTTATGCACAAGCACAACGAGGAAAGGGCGGGTTGGAGGCAAGCTAAGAGCTAAGTTTTATGATACTTATCTTACTCGTAGTCTCTGTAGTGCAATGGTTAGCGTGCTGGACTCACAACGAAATTGTTTAGGGTTCGAGCCACGGTCTTTCCACTTGTGCTGCAGAGATAACAACTTTGGGCAAGTTGTTAACACAAATGTGCCTTTCTCCACCCAGGTGTATAAATGGGTACCTGGTCGGTAGTTATAAGCGCCGTGTGTCGCTGCACCCTGCTATATGCTAATGCATCCAGACCAGGGGTAAAGTGTAAAGTCGACTGAGTAGCCCTAGTGGTAGACTCAAAAACGGCAAAAAAATACTTGCTGTCCGCCTGTGAAGGTCTGCACATCTTGTAAACCTTAATTCACTTTATCTACTGCTATTCACGCTTTTGTGGAAGCATGCAATGAACAATCCTTTGGATTACTTACTTGGCAATGCTATGCCAGAAATTCTACCTTATTTTTCTACTACACTATGTACTGTACATGCAATTTCTAAAAAAAGTGCTTGATAAAGAAGTAGTACTCGGATAGGCAAAACGTAAGGAATTTCTAATACTGAATCGGAGACTACTCTTAGGTGCCAAATAAACGTCCCCCTGTTAATTAATTTCAAGCTTTTCCCCCTCCCCTACGGACCTTATTAGGACCCCCCGTTTATTAATTTTGGAAGAAAACATTTTGGAAGAGAAAAATTCATTTGTGAAAGGAGTAAACTACGCTTTCTTAAACCTTATTTTTGATGAAATAACTCAGAAAGAACGCAGTAGTGTGCAAAACGTTTACACTCAGTAGTGTAATCATAGGTAGTGTAGTGTATAATAGAAATAGTAAAGTGTATTAGGTAGTGTAGTGTATAAAAATTCCCCACCCGCCTGTTTATTAAAACCCCCCCCCCGTTTATTATTATTTTCAAATAGTTCCCACCCCCCAATTTATTAAGTTTATTTGGCACCTTAGGGTACTTAGGTATCTGACTTTTTCTTTAACTTATTATTTCGACTTCGAAGAAAAAAGATGAAGTTTTGAATATAGCTACAGAGCAAGAAATACTTATAACCAACGGTTTTCAAATAGTATTCATTTCGACTCGTCTTCTGAGACCTTTATGGCCAATATTTTTTGATCTTTGGTTATTTTGAAGAATCACAAAGTAAAAAGTTAAGGAATTGCTAACTAATATTGAGCACTTAAATTTGGCTGTCAGTTTAAGAATTCTCAGTACTTTCCCTTAACCGAACTTCCTTATAAAAAATGCGTCTACCTCAATTTGTCGAATGATAAATGTCGGAAAATTTGCCTATGCTAACACATCGTTGTCGTGAAAAATTATTTTCTTTTCGAGCTGGGTCGCATATGAAATGCATAATCGTTGAATATACATTTTCATCCACAGTTTGCTTTCTGTGATTAATATTTAGGCCATGTTCTTACGACTAACATTTGTAGGTGCATCGAACCCACATCATAATGTTTTTCATTTATAATACAGGTGCATCGAACCCACATGCAGTGTATTCTTCAAAGGGGATTGGTGAGCCACCCTTGTTCCTTGCATCATCAGTATTCTTCGCTATCAAAGATGCAATCATTGCAGCAAGAAAAGAACGTGGCTTGCCTTTAATATTCCAGTTAGATGCACCAGCAACATGCGAGAGAATCAGAATGGCATGCGATGATGAATTTACACAGCGTGTTCCCTTGTTGCAAGAAGGAACATTCAAGCATTGGGGAATTCAAGTTTGATCTCCTTTTTTACTGAACATTTTATCTACTTTTTTAATGTGTTTTTATAAATTCTGACTGTGCTGGGGAGTGATCATTTGCTAGCTGTATCAACTATATGTGATAAAGAAATTGGAAAGATCTTTCGACCCAGATTGAGGAACCATCGAACGAATTCTCTAAAACCGAAAGGTTCAAGAAACCGTTCCAGGGCCAGCTCAAACCACCTTCCGTTTATTAAGGATCTCTTGGACCCGTACCCTTTCATGCTCTGTTAAGTTCCAGTTCTGGATCTGTTTAGAAGTAGAGCCAGCTCGTCTCTGGCTCTGTTTCGATCCCATGAAAAGCTTTCGTTCAGATCCAAACTGGTACGAATACGAAACGCGACTAAAAGTCAATAAATAGAGCCCACAAGAAAAGAACAGATAATTTCTCGAAGAAAAATAAAAAGAAGAAATTTCTAGCCGTGAAATATTTCTGGATTGGATCCGGACCGATCCAGTTTTTCTTGTGCAAACGCGTTGGGAAAGAGCTAGAATTGGCTCTGGAGCCAACCCAGTTTCTTTCGCGTAAACAAGGTCTTAAATACTCTTGGTACACAAAGTACTGCACCACCATCATCATCATCATCAGGTCCTTAGCCAGCGTCCGGCCGTGGGTGCACCGCATCCCTGACCAGCTTCCTCCTCTTCGCCCGGTCTCCCGCGATCTCTCGCACCTCTGTTCCGTTTTTTCTGCTCCACTTTGTCACATCTGCCACCCATACCCTTTCCGGCCTTCCTCTTCTTCTTCTGCACCATACACAATAAAAAATAGTCGCCAGCAGTAGCCATAGGCAAAAAGAGGAATATTTTATTTTTGCAATACAATTGCCATTGTTCAGTTGGCCTTATTTCTACCAAATTTGCAGGGTAAATTCACTAAATTCATTTCACTCGTGTTCAGTGTTCTGAGAGGAAAATGGAAAACTCGAATGTCCTGCTTTTAAAATTCATGGTACCTTGAACTGCCTGACAACAGGTTTTCACAACAATTTCTGTGATTTTCTTAAATTATGTTACAATTGGGGGTAATTCTGTTTACATTTAAGCTTAAGCCCCTTTAACGCTTCCGTGACCTTCTTTCACAACTTAGTGACACCTTGCCCTGTTTTTCGTGCTCTGGTGGATGATGAGATCGTTGTTCCTAATTTTCGTAATATTTTCCCTTCCTCTTTGATTCACATGCAAAATGATGAATTCCCACATCTTATCATGTTTTTATCGTAATAATCAGTTTTATATTCAGCAAATTTGTAATTCAAGTTATCTGTCTTTTATATCTTTTTTACATCTTATTTTTATATCTTTTTATATCTGCCTAATTTTTGTATTTTAGCCAATGATTGATTTTTTGCTTGGTAAATTGTAAATATAGGCCTTGATGGCTGTAAAATTGATCACAATGACTTGAGAAGCTGCAATAGGGTGCTTGAGCTCCTTCAAGGCTGCTGTTTGATACAGTTTGGCAGGCCACTCGGGAATTCATGAATAGGCCTAATCTTAGAAAACCCTTCCTCAAATTTCCGATCTTCGCTTTTTGTAAGAATGCATGTAGCCAGCATTACTGATGCTGATGCGCGGGCTATAGTTTGAAGTTTATACCTGCAACCAAGGACCCGAAACAGCGAACGTGGAGAGCGTCGTCCCCGTTGATAGGCCGGGCTAGGTTACCTACTTCATCAAAATGAATTTGCCCTTGCTATAACTATTGCAAAATATTTATGGGCAGTCCTGCCCGCTGGTATTTTCGTACCTAAAGTCATGATCCATAGCTCATTCTACGCCCGATTAGCAGGGCCGTCGAGGGCGGGCGGGCCCTAAAGGGGGTTTGGGGGCGAAGCCCCCGAGAAAAATTTTTGTAACCACGCCCTCTAAACTCTCGGAAAATGAGGGAAACGCCCTTTTAAAATATGTATCATGAAAAATAATTTGAGTATTTCACGCAAGGTTATTGAAAAGATAGTATTGGCGAGTAATTAGCATCGTTTTGTGTTAGTAAAATAAAAATAAAATATTAGGAACAAAGTTTCAAACTCTCAAAATAACACTTTTCGCGCTTTCATGTTTGCAGAATCGTTAATAATGCCATTAAAGTCAATAGTTCTTGCAATTTCGCTCTGGATGCTCAATATTTCGAGGTTTGTCAGCCTGTCCTGAGTCAATAAAATTTTAGGGCAACAACAAAATGTTATGGCCCATAATTTTTACGGGCCCCTTCGGGGCCTGGGCACCGGACCTTTTACCCCCTCTACCCCCCCTCTCGACGGTACTGCCGATTAGTTAAAGATGTCAAGTATGAAAAGGCCTCGAATTTTGCCCAACTGAAGATGTCTTATCTATTCATAGCGTTTACGTTTACTTTCTTACGTGTAACATTGTTTATGTTTAAGGAGCGACTACTTCACTAGCCATTTGTCACCTAAGACTGTCCTTTGCCTAACTAGGAGGGTTATTCAATACTAAGGACGTGCGCAAGGTCGTCTCCACACAAAATTAACACGCAGTTATAGGGCTCTTAACCAAGTATATTGGCCCATAGTTCCCAAGAACGAACTTGAAAAACCGGTACCAAACTTTGCTTAATTATTCCGTACGACAGGGCTTTAGAATTTTCTCCCAAGAACATCCCCATATTTTCTATGTCAACACTCAACACCCTATTGCAGCTTTGCTGTTCGTCAATTATAAATTGCAATTGCTACAATATTCTTGCTTAATTGTTTTTAATGAACGAATAAATGAATGAATGAACAGTTTTTAATGAATTTACAGTACTGAATTTTTGTAACCAGTAATTGAAATGAAGTGTAATTGATTGCCAATAATGATATGACAATTATTCGAATTTCGTGTACTGTATGTATTTTTCAAGAGATGCTAATTTCATTAAGTGCCCTCTTATCTGCGCATAGCCAATAGAATGGAACTCTAAGACCCCGTTTAAACTATGCCGGTATGAGATGAATACCGTACGAAACTATACCGTTTTGGCCTTGCGTCTACACTTTGCCGGCACAGTTTTGACGTGAATACGATACGAAATGAAAACGATACGCTAACCGGCTTCATCTGAAAACGGCATAGTGTAAACGCTTGAATACGGTACAGTTTGATGCCACTATGCTTAATCAGTGAGAGAAAAAACAATTACTCTTTGCCTTTGTTGATATGAAACAACTGATGACCTTGCATATCGTATTCATGTCGTACCAGCATAGTGGAAACGGGGATCCCAATTCACCATCCGATATTAAATCATTCCGTATTCATTTCATACCGGCATAGTGTAAACGGGGCCTAAATTCTATTGACTATGATCTGCGCTAGTAACCGTATAGCGTTTGAGACATGGCTACAATTTGCAGACACTGTAACGTCAGAACCAACTTCAAAACTAAATGAGCACTTGATATATTCAAAGTTTGAATTGAAAACGATAAAGGGTTGTTGAATTGATCGACTGCACACAGGGCCGTCGCTAGGACTCAACGACTGGGGTGTAGCTCGGCATTTTGCCGACAAAATGGGCGTGGCTTTTTAGAGTTGGATGTGGCTTGGCTGTTGCCTTTTCCTTGGCGAATTTCTTTTTGTTTCCCATGCTTTGCACACAACCGTCAGGCCAGGAATATTATAGTTGAATAATAGAACATCATATAGAAATGGGGGACACACATGCAAGAGGGGTCCGGGGGTATGCTCCCCTGGAAAAATTTTGAAAATTTGAACTCTAAAATGCCGTGAAACACAACCTTTTCAGCTGTTGAACAACAACATTGTAATCATTTGCCAGTTTGATTCTTGTATACACTGTATAATTTGAGACTAGTTTGATAATGCACTCTAGAGCGCTTTACAGTTTGAAATAGGACTAAACCTCCAATTTTAGACATAGGCAGTCTTGGCGACCCCGTGTACTGTATCTCCATCTTGTTTGCTGCTGCGTGCTTGTATCTGTGATGGCTGGCAAACTGGCATATACAGATAATATTAGCTGGTAAGGAAGCACTTTCTCTCGGCATTTGCTCGCAGTTAGCAACCCCCTAACTGTTATTGATACCTAACATGTCGGCAGCTGTGGATAGTGGATGCTAATATTCGTCGGCAAGCTATGTGCTTAGCGCTTTACCGACATTTGCCGACACGTTTATTTTGTTTCTTTCGATTTGCAACATTTCGCCCATAGTTACTATTGCCCAAAAATTCTGTTCTTCTCAAATTTGCCGACAGACGGCTTTCCTGGTCACACCCCCTGGTCACACCCCCACCCCCCCCCCCGTAGCTACGGCCCTGACTGCACATTGCTGCAAATTTGTTCACTGACCGGTAAGTTTAAATTATTTAAAATCAGGTTAGCTGTTTTCATTGCTCATTGAACTGACCGGATACTGCACATTCCCCCACCGTACTGAATATCTGCCACGGCAATCATGATGCCTCCCCACGGCAATCTTGGTATGCCCCCACAGACATCATGGTATCCCCCCACCGTACTGAATATCTGCCACGGCAATCATGATGCCTTCCCACGGCAATTTTGGTATCCCCCCACAGGCATCATGGTATCCCCCCACCGTACTGAATATCCGCCACGGCATCATGGTATCCCCCCACCGTACTGAATATCCACCACGGCAATCAAGGTATCCCCCCACCGTACTTAACATCTGAACTAACGACACTTTGACCCTGGCTTTGCCGCTACCATGGTTGGGGCTCGAACTCCGACTTCTGTAAGAAAAGAACAGATATGTAACAATAGTCATTTTTAGGGGTATGTCACAACCCCCTCCACACACACCCAGTAGCGACGCCTCTTTCCCCTCTTTCCACAAGCCTCGACCTATGTATAATAAGGTGACTGTGGAGATGAAGTTGGTCCGTTGAGCGCCAGTTTATAGTATCTGAGAACACAATCTAACAAGACCTCGATCCCCAGGGGGTGGGGGTACTCATTAACTTTCAATACGGGTCCATGCCAATATTTGGGGTCCGAAATCTTAAGCTTATTCAATTTTTGGGGTCTGCGAATTATAACATGGGAAAAATTCAATATTTTGGGTCCACAAATCTGAAGGAAGAACCGTGCGATTTGGTGCGATTCATCCATCCAACTGCCAAGAGCTTATAAATGGAAAATTGTCATGACACTGATGGCTAAACACGTGAAAAAATTTTAGGTGTCCAAAAATAGATAGCAATATTTGGGGTCTCCAAAATATTAAACTCAATATTTGGGGTCCCCAAAATATTAGACTCAATATTTAGGGGTCTGCAAGGAAATAGTGGCATTGACCCTCCGTATTGAAAGCTAACGAGTCGCCCCCTTGGGCTCGATCCTAGCTGTAACGCTACCGCCACGTTACGATGGCTGGGGTTCGAACCCCGACCTCGCCGCCATGCTCCGTGAGGTCGCAGGATAAGACCGGGAAGTGCGGAGAGGGGTAGGACCACGACCCCACAGCACCTTCAAAAGATTCAGAAATGTCGACATTAGCCTCTTAACCTGTCTTAACCCCTTAATTATAAGAGCAAATCTTAAGTGGTTGGAGGTCCTTCCAGAAAAGAGAGTACAGGAACCCAATGATACCCGAATGTACTTCACAATCAGCAACAAAATACCTGAAAAGATATCGCAGCTCATATGTACCCACCCGTACAATGGAAGAGCCCTCGGGGTTGGGCGATAGAGTTTTCCATACCCGTCGGGGGGTACTTCATTGTTCAAATGACTAGACGTGCCGCCCAGTTTTTCCAAACCCACCCATGTCTACCGATAATTTCTGTTCGTCGTGGTACCCATGTATAGAAAAAACAACGAAATTTGTTACCCATTTGTACCATTATCTTATATGTTTGAACCCAATTTAACGCCTGAGGCAACTCTAAATGCGTCGAAAAGTCCTTTGCGCTGAAAACTAAAACACAATTTTTATCAGGCTTTTCAAAGGTATGCATGTACAAAATGTTATATATATTTGACTACCCATTTGTAGAGATTCTTTACGAAAAATCAACCCATATGTAGGGAAATTGGCGCTGAAAAAGTTACCCATTTGGGCGGCACGTCTAGTATAACGAACAATGGAAGTACCCCCTCCCAGGATTCCATAGTTGTTAGGGTGGAAATCCCTTTCCCTTTTCCATGCCTATTATTCTCATCAACCCCCCTCGGAATCGGAAAAAACCGCCAAAATGTCAAATTGCATTTATTGCAATCCGTCACTGCGTTGGGATAATGGAGCACCGCAATGCCAACGAGTGATGACAATCATCAGCATCGTAAATTTGAGAAAATATTTTATTTAGAAGAAGAAAAAGATATCATCACTCGTGGTTTTTGATTATCTTTATGCAAATTTTCTTTGCATTGCTTTGATAGCTGGAGATAACAAGATAAAAGATAAATTTCAAGAAAGCCTTGTATATTTCTTGGAGGGACTGTCGACTGTGGGAAAAGGCCTAAAAGGCTTTCAAAGAGGTGGAAAGGATTGGATTTGCCTAGAAGCATCGTCGGCGTCAGCGACTTCCAGTAGGTAAGAAACAGAAATTGATTTGTTTGAATGTACATTTGTAGTTGTAGATAGTGGATACCATGATTATGAAATCTTTGTATTAAATTTATACCTTTTTGTTTGGTTGGGAAAATGCTCAGGCCAGGCAAGGCAAGAGGGCCTAACTATTTCGGCAGTATTCTGTACGTACAGTACCTACGTATTAGGTTACCTAGTTGATACAGTGGATTTCTCGAGCTGAGTTGCTTATAATTTATCGTGAAGCTGTAAATTGCTTGTAAAAAAGACAACTTTGATATTGAAAAATATTAGGTATAGGAATTTCATGGAAAATAACATTTTGTTTGGTTTGAATTGAACCAAAATGCTATTGCTTGCAGCTTGCAAGCATATTTATTTGTTAAATTCTAGGCAAGGGATGCCAGCAAATTAGCTGATGTGGCCCTTAAGCTTTTGCCCCCAGACTGATATTCTAGTAGAATGAAAACCCTGGTTACCCGTTTGGCAACCTCAGAAAGGGATGGTCACAGGTTACCTGAGGCAATTGCCAGGTTGCATTCTCTGTTACTGCAATGCTAGAGAGTACGCCAACCAAACCAGACTTCACACCAAAGGAAACAATAGATCTATTGTTTTATAATTGAAATAATAGTCTAGGCTATTGTTTTTTGAATGGTCCATGCCAGTACTCCGATAAAGTTTCAGATTCCATGCCAGAGATCTCCGGCGTAGGCTATATGGAATACACACTGGGGCAGTCACCCTTCTGACCACTTGGTCAAACCACCTCTACCTTAGCTACAATCCTCGCCAAAAATATTGGGAACAGTATGTTATAAGTACTTTTCACCTTAAAAGCCCCATCCCATTACAACATATTTGGGTAATAGGACTGACCCCCCTCCCCCGACTCAATGTTGGGACCACTGTCAACATTGATTTCACCAACATTGAGTCGGGGGAGGGGGTATGCATCTTAAGAGCAAGAATTTTACAAAAGTTTGAAGTGTCCCAGCCTTTTTGGCAAGGATTGTAGCTTGGTGTTATTATATTCCCCCTTGGAACAACTGATGAAGAATATTTTCTTAATTTCCCCAGATCAAGATCAATTGAAAGGAAAAATCAAAACTTCTCAGTAAGGGTGCTTTTTTGGAAATTATCTGCCTTTTTTCTCAAAAGCTTTCAAGAGATGGAATGCCATTTCCTTTCAACGACTTTGGGGAAAATTAGCATGTCCCTAGGGTCCAAGTTTTCCCAAACTCTAGAACTAGAAGATTTTGCAGACTTGACAGAGATTCTCACTTTCAAGTGGAGTCTCAGTCAAAACTCTTAATTAAGTTTTCAGAAAAAAATGCCTTGGATCCAAAGCCTGCATAGTCAACTATTTTCAGAATTTAAAAGATTTAAAGGCCAAAAACAAAGGATCCTATAAGAAAGCAGCAGAAATGCATACTAAAACCAATCAAAACACTTGAATTTGGAAGCTTCATTTCAACGTCGTTTAATTAATACAGAAAATGTCCAACAAGTATCCTCTAATTGAATAATTTCACCAGCTGCCCCATTCTCAAATGCCAGATGCGTTTCGCTCTTATTGGACCTCATCAGTGACATGCTTGAGAATCGAACTGGGGTTTACTGGGTGAGAAGCATAAGTGCTAATCACAGGACCACCAGCATTTGAGAATGGGCAGCTGGTGAAATTATTCATATAGGCCGAATACCAATTTGTGCTCATGCGATGTGAGCCAAACTGCATGCGTTTCGGTACCTTAGGCCAGGTACCAACCTTGCATAGTTATATTCTTTAATTATTATCAGCTCACAATTTAATGAATAAAAAAAATTGAAAACATAGCTATTCAAGCATCAGTAAAATGTCTGAGGCAAAATAATTATGCATTTCAGTTAAGTAGGAACTATTACTGACCCATAACAATACCATATGTGTCTCTCAACGTCCCCAATCCAACCTCACCAATCTTCTGAAACTACAAGCTTGCCAGATTAGACCATGATGCCTCAAATACACCTTTTAAACCAAGGGCCTCACTTTCAAAGATTCTTGCATCAAAGAAACATTTCGACTTTAGATTTGAATTCAGGACCTTTATTTTAGTGTTGAGGCAAATTTTTTATGCTTCTAGTTCTTACGATGTTGAGTTTATAGCAATTAGAAGTTTGAAACTTTATAAGGGATTTGACCATCAAAATGACTGAGGATATTAAATTTCACCCCAAGTGATTTTTCACAATTAAATCCTTTATAAATGTTAAAACTTTTGGTTGCTATAAAATCAACATTTTAAGGACCAAGAACCAAAAAAGTGGGCCAAAATTTGTGTACCAAATAATTTTTGTACATTTTGAAAATGAGGCTCTAATTTGAAATGGTGTATAGAAAGAAGTGCCTTTGAATAGAAAGAAAAACCATCATATCTTCCCTAGTGCAATAGGAAAGGAGATTAGGTAACAGCTTTGAGCAAGCTACCTGGATTTACCAACTTGTCAAATAATGCCTTTAACCGTGTGCATCATTTTCACTCCAATACAAGAAATTCATCATTCTTACATTTTGGGCCAAGTGTTGCATAGTTTTTGTTCCATCTGTTTCCAACCAAAAAATAGTTTGTAAGACATTCTCTTGTCTATGACAATAGATGGGATCCAAACCAGGACTCCATGACCAGAGAGGCCAAAATGATTCCACTTAGCTACATGGTTCAATAGAATGACTGAGTAGCTCTCCAAATCACACAGCCCAAGGCTGTCTTCCAAACTGATTTTTTATGTTGAAGAATTCAAACATATTGGAGTGGGGTGGATGTCACTCACTCACTTACTAACTCACTAACCAACGCTTGAACAATGGAAAACGTGTAACAATAGAAATCAACTCAAGAATGCCATCAGTGCCATTGTCTTGGCAATTGATGCAATTGATTACCATGATTACCATCGCCATCATGAAATGGCACCACCACCACAATCACCCCTACAACCATCACCACAACCATCCCTATCACCATCACCATGACCACCCCTACAGCCATCACCTCGACCAACCCTATCACCACCACGACAAACACCCGTACCTTCAGCACCACAACCACCTCTACCACCACCACCACACCCACCATACCACCACAATCACCCCTACCAACCCGCATCATGATCATCGTGGTCATCAAAATCATCATCATAACCACCACCATTATCATCATAATCATTATCGTCATCGTTGTGCATACCGATCTTTCGTCATTTGACCGAAATAGCATTCAACCAGAGTCGTTCTTCGAACATGCCCATAGGGCCCCTATGTTTATGTTTCAGCTATGTTGAATTTCTTCAGCACCATACATATTTCTCTATAATTGTCACAAATGGCGAACACTAGGATAGATTTTTCTGCAAGTGGCATACTACTCATAGATGAGATTGGAACCAGGATTGCATGGCCATAGAACCAAAACGTTTCCACTGAGCTACAGAGCTCAATAAAATCAACAAGGAACTCTGCAAGTCATACAGCCCGAGGCTCTCCTCTCGATTGACTTTTAGTGTATGTTAAGCCTTCTTCAGCACCATGCATATTTGTATATAATTGTCATGAATGGCAAAAAGAGCTACCATAGAAACTTGGTTCAAATACAAATTATTAAAAAATGTCGAAGTGACTCAATCAATTCAATCACCAGTGAAGAATATTTTGATTCTCAATTTTCACTTTCAAGGAAGGTCCTCATTTCATATTGTCTTTGGCCATCGATTGTTCATTACATAACGCAGAAATTTTCTGTGGAATCGATGTCATTATGCGACATTTTGTCGCTGTGCTAAAATTGATCTCAAAAATCGTACATAGCCAGTCAGCATGTCTTATTCATTCATACTGCATGTGCTTCGAAACTGTGTCGGCAAAATTTCTTGGACCGTTATAGGGTAAACTTTGTTTAGGACTGCATTCTGTACAGTGGCGTAGGAAGCATAGACAGACACCAAACATGGGAGGGGCATAATAGGGGCAGTTAGGGTGTGCTGTTAAGAACAAATAACCAATTCGTACCCTGCCACATTAAACGTCAGATTACAAAATCCATCTTGGCGATGATTGAGGGCAACCGCCCCCCCCCCTCTTTGGCCATGCTACTGGTTCTTTATGATTTTATGTGCACATGAGTTAGCAAACTTATACTGTTAGCTCTTTAATTTAAAGCTCCTGTTTAGAAGCACACTGATTTAGAAGCTACAGAAATCTAAGCATTATAATAAATTTTCCAATAAATAACTGGTAGAGAATGAGTCACGCGATCAAAGTGGAGAAGGCAATACCAACTGAAATGCAACTTTGAATACTCTTTATCTGGCGTCGTTTTCAGGGTGTATAGTATAGAGCCTCAATGTAAACATTACTACGTACATTGTACCTGTCAGGAATCTGGCATTCAACAACGCCACTCGACGCCGTGGGATGCACATCGGAGCTGCCTTGAAGATTCAATCAGAGATCATTTTGAAATAGTGTTTACCGTGTCAGTTTTGGTCACCCCACTGTTCACTTCTGTCAATGATTCCTTCAAAGATAATCTGACTGGTGTTTGTTCTTTGAGCCTGTTGAGCCTTATTAAATGACCGAACTAATTCAATCACCTGTGACAAGATTTGGCCATCAATTGTCGGTCACGTGACGCACAATTGTTTTGTGAAATTGATGCTTTTTTGCGGCATTGGGAGCACAAATTTGGATACTGCACTTGCACTAAAATTTATCTCCAAAATAGTACTAAGCTAGCCCTCATATCTTAGCTTCGAACCGGCAAAGAGTAAACAGTGTCTAGGATTGCGTGAAAATGCGTTCTGCATGAATTAGTGTGCACTTGAGGTAGCAAACTCATACTGTGAGCTCTTTAAGTCAGAGCTTTGTTGAACTACATATTGAGCTTACTGACTACAGAAAATCTAAACATTACATTACACTTTCCAAGAGAACGAGTCATGCGATGAAAGCGGAGGCAATAAGAAAAATAGAAAAGCTTCTTTTAAAATACCGTCTGTCTGACTGTTTTCATAGAACTGTATGTATTGGTTACTACGTCCATTTCACCTGTGAAGAATCTGGAATTCGACCACGCCACTCGACGCCGCGATGTTGCATACTCCATAATACTAATGATTTCGTTTGGTATAGGAATGAATTCTGAATACACGTTAAACGAGGGATAAACTTCCAGTGATGAAGTGGAAAATAGAACAGCAAGTGCTTGTTTTGTAATGAATCTATTTCCATTTGAAGTTACCAACATGTGGTTATTGAACATATAATCTCTTTAATAATTCATTCGTTTTTGCTGGGGATTTGCCTTTTCTATGCAAATCACACAAAACTGTTAGCTGTTTTCATTGTATAGGCTAACAACAACCACTTTTCATGTTTTCAATTCTTATACACACACTGACGCTTGTACAGGGACGGACATACCTTGTGGATTCAGGGACGGACATACCGGGGGGGTGTGGGGGGTGTGACACCCCCCCAATGTTCTAGTGTTATTCGGTAAACTTTAGTCTTATTCGGTAAAAAAATATTTTTTGAAATCATTTGTAGTTAGTTGACTCCCGAAGCATTGAATTTTTCTATTTTCTATTCTGCCATTTGTTGGCAAAAGGCATCTGTATCACATCTTGCAAAAGAATTAAAGTTTGACATCAATATTTGAAATTGCTGTTACATAAAGCGAACATTAGCGAAATTATATTTGCGAAAATAAATGTAAACATGGGCAATGGGTGTTTCCATCATTTTCTGAGTGTAATTGATATTTCTTGATTGGGAGGGTGGCGAATGTCTACATTCCTTTCCAAAAAACTATGATTTTGTAACCGATTTTTAACTAGAAAAAAATATATAAAAGGGCGTTGCCCGCCTTTTCCGCCAAAGTAAAGGGCGTGTCCCTCAAAAATTTTTTTGACTTTTTCAGCCTGGCACCCCCCCAGTCATTGTCTGTTAAATCCGTCCCTGTGTGGATTTTCGTCATATAATGTACGATGGAGTAGTTAGCAGTACGAGTTTCAATTCTGGAGTGTATCCGGCTGTCGTGCACCTAGAACATGGGAAACACACTTTGCTGTCTGACATGCCGAAAGTACATATGGTATGTTGTCAGGAAAGGCCTGTAAACAGCTTTTAATCTCTTGCATTTTACATTGATGATATCCTCGTGTAATCTTCTGTAATTCCTATACATAGAACTTCCATAGAAATCTGCATAATTCTTAGATTTACAAGCTAATTTCATGTCGTAACCCTTGGTTTGTATAGCTAAGATGTTTAAGATTTCCAACTTACAGTACGGATTGTGATGAATATTGGAACTTAGGAGCCTGATTTTACGCTATTTGCTTTGCAGTGCAGATATTTCTAATCAACGTTGTATCTTGCTTTATGAAAAGTATAAAGTCCCTGTAACTATTTATTAGTTAAAATCGTGAAATTTCATCAACTCTTTCAAGACACTTCAGGACAAAACTTTTGACATTAAAGGAACGCCAAAGCCTAGAATAAATGTTGCGTATATTTAACATGTCATTTGCCAGTGTGGAATGCTTATTATATTTCTTCACATAAGTTATAGCTACGTATTGGAAGAAAACAAGTGAATAGAATTTCTTGAAGCGTTCATTGATTGCAAATCAAAACACAATCGCAGCCTGTGTAGATTGCACCTGTTTATTGAAGCACGCTATTCAGGTCATCTTAGTTTGTTCTGCAATCTGTCTGGGGATGTTTGTTTTGTGGAATTTCAAACTTAATTATAGCAAGGCGTAATCGATGAAAGGAGTAAGAACTGACGCTTGTAGGACCCCATTGGCTTTTTCACGGCACATTGGGGACATCGTTAGATATCTCAATCGTTGTGTCTTAATAATTATGCCAATCAGTTTATTTAAAATTTTGATAACTACAATGCCTGCCAAAAATCGTTGGATCACCCCCTTAATTTTATAAAAATATGACTTGTCTTCCCTTTCTTGCTGTAAAATAAAGGAAATCTACCCCTTCTACCAAAACAATGTTGTTCTGTTCGTCTGCAGTCTGAACTTTTATAACATGCATTACGAGTGCTCTTTAGCTCCTCTAACTGCCACAAACTAACATTGTTTGGGGGGGGGGGGCTCTAGCTGCTGTAAATAAAGTATAAATAGTGCAAATGTTGCAAGAATTTTCGCAGATATTGTAACCATGTGTTCATCGCTTGATGCTGTTTTATGAGTTTTGACATAGGACTAAAGCTAATAGGGAAGACTAATAGGGTTTTTTGCACTGTGGGGTAAGTAAAGGGAGAGTGCTGGGAGCAAGAGAGCGCGTTTGCGTTTGAAAAACACAACACAGAACTGGGAGCATAGACATCTTCAAAGATTTTGCCAAAGGAAGAATCTTCCCGGTTTAGAACGAAGATGAAGCTTCTGTTTGAAGGTGTGGCGTCGTGGCCTAATCCAGCTGTCTTGTGCTGTCAGGAGCTCAGCGACATCGGTGTTCGAGTCCCGGCTACGGTAGCGTCACAACCAGGGGCAAGGTTTACTGAGATCCTAGCTACTGGCGCTAAAATACCATTTCACATTCACCGTCTGTTTACAAAGCATGCCCAAAATTTTCACGCACCCCTGAAAAACACTTGCTCGCGCACCCTTTTAATTTTAGGGCAGCCGCTCTGGTATGTGGTAATGTATTATTATAATGTTTACCATTGCACTTGCCTTGCAGCCATTTCCTCACTTCATTTCATTTTTTATTTAGGTAGGTAGCCCCGTCAATTATATGTATACTGCTTTTCAGGGAGCCGTTGCAAAAACGTATAGAAATTTAAAAGATAAATACTACATAACATTACCAAATTTTGTTCATAATAACCTTTTTTGATCTAGTCTTAAAGGTGGCAAGGGAAGGCGCCTAGTTCAAGTTGGTTGCAAAGCTTAGGTCAGTGAGAAGAAATAGTCCTCTGACCAATGGGTTAGTTTCCGTAGGGGTATCGAATGATCAATTTCGGTCACGAATTATAGATCTAAATCGCGTATAAATGCATGAAAATAGGACTGTTGGTATTCGGTTAATTTTTGCTTTTTCTTCTTCTCGAAATTTTGCGATGAATTCGACAGCGGAATCATTTTCGGGCATACTTAAAATAAAGCTTTTTTTCGTCTGACACTCCTCAGAGTATGAACGTCAGAAACAGACCGAAACAATAGACTAAGGCGGAATTTATACCCAGATGCGGCTCGAAATGCACCAATCAGAAAGAACGAAAAGCTGAATTGGCATTGTGTTTTAAACACCAATCAGCTGGTCGGATACAGCGGAGGACCAATGAATTATTTGAAGAGTCCAAGTGAGAAAACGAACTCTTTCTGTCTACACAGAACCGGCCTTTTGGTTTTGATGTAGACAGATTCCAAAACCCCTAAGTGAAACAAAGATCTTGCTTTGCCAATGATTCTGAAAAATCCTCGCTGTAATTTTCCGCACAAATCGGGTTATCGAGTAGATGTTGTCCTATGGCAGAATCATGTTTAAGACTAGGTTGTTGTTTAGACCCACGGGGTGGTTGCTCTCTTTGCCGAAAATTATGCAGACGAATGTTAGTAGGGACATGCTGCTTTATCCTATCACCTAATCTCTGGGAAGTACGACCTACGTACCTGGCATCACACCGGCACGAGAATTCATAAATGACCAAACTTTTTGTGTGGTAGGTACGCAATCCTTTTGAATGGATGGTAGAACTTTCCGAGTGCCAAAAACTAACCGAGGGTTGGCAGCAGCGAAGCACTTAGTAATGGCCTTTTAATTTGACTTTCGAATCGCAATGAGACGTTTCCTATCCAAGGCATTTTAGGTAAACAGGGCACTTTTGCGGACCATACTTTTATCAGCCGAAAAACTTGCGATCTTCTTGCGAAAACAATCCGAAATGACGTCCTCAGGGTAACCGTTTTCAATGAGAATAGACCGTATTTTATCCAATTCCGAATCAAGCCGAGATTTAGAGCAAATCATAAGTGCCCGATGAACTAGCGTGTTGATGAGGTTAATTTTCCTCTGTTTTGGACTAAAGGAATCCCACCGTGTATAGAGGCCGCTAAAGGTTGGTTTCCTATATATACTGGTGAGAAATCCAGTAGCAGTGTTTTCAACAAAGACGTCGAGAAACGGCAAAGAGTTGTTTTGCTCCTTTTCGAAAGTAAATTTTAGAGACGGATGCAAGGCGTTGAGTTTTTTGGAGGAAAACGTTACAATCGGACTCTTTTTTTGAAAATAGCGAAAGTGTCATCAACATATCGAAAATAAACCGGAGGTTTTGATGTGGAGCCGAAAAGTTGACCTTCGTAGAAACCAACAAAGATGTTTGCTAGCGCTGGTCCCAATGGGCTCCCCATGGCGACTCCGTCCCTTTGTCGGTACATCTCATTGTTGAAGCTGAACTCTACCGACCTGGTAGCAGACTCCATCAATTCGACAAATACCTCCTCAGGGAACGGCGGACTGACAAGTTCACCCCGGTATAGAGCTCTAGCGCAAATCCCGATAGTCTCATCCAAAGGTACGTTAGTGAAAAGGCTGCTGATGTCGAAGGAACACATAAACGATTTTGTCGGGTCTAACTGAAGGTTTTGAATAACGTTGAAAAAGAATCTGAAATACAATTTTTAGAATAAAGTTCCAAAACAGGTGCTAAAATTTCCGAAAGCCATTTAGCAAGCTCATGTTGAGCTGAACCAACCATAGATAGAATAGGCCTAAGAGGGACGTTGGGTTTGTGAGTTTTAGGTAGACCATACATCCGTGGACGCTGCGAACCCGTTGGTCGGATCCTATCGTAAATTTCTTGAGTCAATAGTTTTTTCTTGACCAATTCAAGCAACCGTTTTTGAAGTTTCTGCTCTATTTTAGCCGTTTTATCGTGCTGTTCGACGTTGCCTAATTTTTCAAATGATTCCGCTATTCATCGCAATTTTGAAGTTTTGTACAACTCAACGACTATTCACTTACTTGCGGACACGGCACACAAGACTTGAGATTGAAGATCTCAACAACACGGTAAAACTTAGAGGAAAGGTAAGATCGTTAAGATTTTCTATTTTATTTTATGAATTATGTTTAGCTAATCGGGTTGTTCCTAAATTTATCACTGCTCGCATTTCTAGGTCTCGTGCTCGGCATAGCCCTACCATTGAGCGTGCTTTTCTTAAGGACGAAATTCAGAAGGCCAAAACTAGCCTTCTACATCTAAAAAAAATCATATCAACGCCAATGGTCAAAAATTCGCACTTTTCTCTCATTTTTCGACATGGTTCGGTTCAGCCGCTACATTTCCGAAATTGACCAGCGGACAGAAAAAGCTACAAAAAACAAACACCATAGGAACCTCGCTTTGCTTGTTAAGAAACGTTTCGGCGGTTTGTTGAGTGACTCTAAAAGCATATTTTAAATCTTTCGGATTACTCTCTCTGAAGCTGAAGAATTTGTATTAGGACACGGTTTAGAATTTTGTATTCCACCTCAAAATATAAACAGAGAGGAGCTTTTTGCTGAGTTCGAAATTCTTCACACTCAACTAACCAGGCTAAAGCCAGATTCGGAAGAAGAGCTTAGCTCACTAAAAGCCCGTTTAAGCGATGTAGCTCATGCTTATTGTGGCACACCTATCGACCTCACGGATTTTTATATGCATAGGGAACATTTTCAAGCGATCAAATCCTCCGAAACAACAAACAGATTCTTATCACAAAACCTGATAAAGGATCTGGGGTCGTTATTTTGAACCAAAAGATTATATTTCGAAAATGGGCAACGTGCTCAATGATGAAAATAAATTTGAAAAATTAGGCAACGTCGAACAGCACGATAAAACGGCTAAAATAGAGCAGAAACTTCAAAACGGTTGCTTGAATTGGTCAAGAAAAACTATTGACTCAAGAAATTTACGATAGGATCCGACCAACGGGTTCGCAGCGTCCACGGATGTATGGTCTACCTAAAACTCACAAACCCAACGTCCCTCTTAGGCCTATTCTATCTATGGTTGGTTCAGCTCAACATGAGCTTGCTAAATGGCTTTCGGAAATTTTAGCACCTGTTTTGGAACTTTATTCTAAAAATTGTATTTCGGATTCTTTTCTTTTGCTAACGTTATTCAAAACCTTCAGTTAGACCCGACAAAATCGTTTATGTGTTCCTTCGACATCAGCAGCCTTTTCACTAACGTACCTTTGGATGAGACTATCGGGATTTGCGCTAGAGCTCTATACCGGGGTGAACTTGTCAGTCCGCCGTTCCCTGAGGAGGTATTTGTCGAATTGATGGAGTCTGCTACCAGGTCGGTAGAGTTCAGCTTCAACAATGAGATGTACCGACAAAGGGACGGAGTCGCCATGGGGAGCCCATTGGGACCAGCGCTAGCAAACATCTTTGTTGGTTTCTACGAAGGTCAACTTTTCGGCTCCACATCAAAACCTCCGGTTTATTTTCGATATGTTGATGACACTTTCGCCATTTTCAAAAAAGAGTCCGATTGTAACGTTTTCCTCCAAAAACTCAACGCCTTGCATCCGTCTCTAAAATTTACTTTCGAAAAGGAGCAAAACAACTCTTTGCCGTTTCTCGACGTCTTTGTTGAAAACACTGCTACTGGATTTCTCACCAGTATATATAGGAAACCAACCTTTAGCGGCCTCTATACACGGTGGGATTCCTTTAGTCCAAAACAGAGGAAAATTAACCTCATCAACACGCTAGTTCATCGGGCACTTATGATTTGCTCTAAATCTCGGCTTGATTCGGAATTGGATAAAATACGGTCTATTCTCATTGAAAACGGTTACCCTGAGGACGTCATTTCGGATTGTTTTCGCAAGAAGATCGCAAGTTTTTCGGCTGATAAAAGTATGGTCCGCAAAAGTGCCCTGTTTACCTAAAATGCCTTGGATAGGAAACGTCTCATTGCGATTCGAAAGTCAAATTAAAAGGCCATTACTAAGTGCTTCGCTGCTGCCAACCCTCGGTTAGTTTTTGGCACTCGGAAAGTTCTACCATCCATTCAAAAGGATTGCGTACCTACCACACAAAAAGTTTGGTCATTTATGAATTCTCGTGCCGGTGTGATGCCAGGTACGTAGGTCGTACTTCCCAGAGATTAGGTGATAGGATAAAGCAGCATGTCCCTACTAACATTCGTCTGCATAATTTTCGGCAAAGAGAGCAACCACCCCGTGGGTCTAAACAACAACCTAGTCTTAAACATGATTCTGCCATAGGACAACATCTACTCGATAACCCGATTTGTGCGGAAAATTACAGCGAGGATTTTTCAGAATCATTGGCAAAGCAAGATCTTTGTTTCACTTAGGGTTTTGGAATCTGTCTACATCAAAACCAAAAGGCCGGTTCTGTGTAGACAGAAAGAGTTCGTTTTCTCACTTGGACTCTTCAAATAATTCATTGGTCCTCCCGCTGTATCCGACCAGCTGATTGGTGTTTAAAACACAATGCCAATTCAGCTTTTCGTTCTTTCTGATTGGTGCATTTCGAGCCGCATCTGGGTATAAATTCCGCCTTAGTCTATTGTTTCGGTCTGTTTCTGACGTTCATACTCTGAGGAGTGTCAGACGAAAAAGCTTTTAAGTATGCCCGAAAATGATTCCGCTATTCATCGCAA
>JACTAT010000155.1:674777-699067 GCA_014526335.1 Chrysaora quinquecirrha
TACGCAGTGTTTTGCCGGTTTTGCCTGTTAGAGATCCGTGTATTTTGTTTTCCCGACAGATGGCAATGGAAAACCTGCTGTATTTTTTACACAAAATATTCGTTCCTCCGTAAGAGCCTTCCGACCATTCTAATGCACTGTACACTAAAAGTTCCCAAGTTTATCACACGCTACTTTTCTTTATAAGAATGCCTTAATTGTTGCCATGTCTCGATTATTCTTAGAATTTTTCGATTTTTAGCCTAAAATATCTTTAAATTTTTTTAACCGACAATGTTGTGAATGGGATTGAAGATTGGGAGAAATAAAGTCAATTTTTATCGTTTGCCATTTTCCACCTAATAGAACAGAATATGTACAAAACTGAGCAACGTATAAACCTCGTATCAAAGTTAAAAACCTAGTCAAGAAGTATCACACTATATATAGCGTTAGAGACTACACACAGGATTGGTGTATTTTAAAACATATACAGCGTAATCACACGTTTATGCATTGTGAAAGAACCCAGAGAAGTATAGAAAGTTGTCTTTAAGAAGCTCGAGCCTTGGATTTTTCTTCCAAAGGGTTGCTTATTTTGATTTGATATTTGCTTATTGCAGGAAAGACAGGCTGCTCTTGCAAGACAGTCACTTTATCAGAGATTTGATCCTTTGGTAAAAGACGGAACTCCCGTTAGAACAGGTGAATATATACGTTAATGCAGATTTTTCCACAAGTGGCATACCACAATAGATGGGATTTGAACCTGGACTGCATGACCTAAGAGCCAACGACGTTTCCATTAATGACAAGTAAATGTATGGTGCTGAATGAAATGGGAGGAGAGCCTTGGGCTGTATGACTTGAAGAGTTACTCGGCGATTTCATTGAGCTCTATAGCTCAGTGAAAACGTTGTTGGCTCTCTGGTCATGCAGTCCAGGTTCGAACCCCATCTATTGTGGTATGCTACTTGTGGAAAAATCTATCCTAGTGTTGACAAAAAAGTAAATAGAGTATATTGATTTTTAATTTATTTGTAGTGGCGCGTTCAAATCTGTCGGGTTCTTGAAAACATTTGCTTGATCCCCGTGTCATTGCCTGCAAGTAAAGAGAATTCCCGTACTCTTTTAAGGCAGTTGTCCTAGACAAACGCAAACAGTAAGTTTCTGCTCCTAAGAAACAGACATGTAAGAAACTGCAGTCTGGTAAATCCCTTGAAACAATAGGTATAACAATGGTTTATTGTTTTCAAACAATAGGACATGGTCTCTGGCGAAAAGATTAAACATTGTCGGCCCAACATTTAGCATTTGCTTCACAACAAATGTTTGACCGTTTGGCCACGACCAAAAACATTGCTTGACAAGCAAAAGTAACAAAATTTATGGCGTGTTTTTTTGAATAAGTTCAAAAACATTTTTTGCTTGATGCAAACAAAAGTGTTGGACGAGCAATGTTTTTAGACGTGGCCAAACGGTTGAATGGTTTGTTTGACAAGCAAATCTCAAATGTTGGACCAACAATGTTTGATCGTTTGGCCAGGACAATAAAGTGATGACTTAAGGCCTGGCTAAACTAGAAGACATGTCTCGTGAGACATTTTCGCGCATGACATGTCCCCTCCACGTCTCCCAGTTTAGCAACTTTGTACACTTTGTAGCTCGCGACAAAATTTGTAGCGACAAATATTTCTGTGAGACAACAAAAACATGTCTTGTCTCCGCGACTCGATGGACAAGTTGCTCGCTTGTCAGTTGCGTGTTTAGCCACCCTGGGAGACACGCCAAATACAATGTCTCACGAGACATGTCTCCTAGTTTAGCCACAGCTTTACTGTAATCACAAACACTTGCTTTCTTCGCAAGGTATGGGTTTCTTTGCTTAGTACAGGGGACCACTGAATAACCCAGTTCTAACGTAAGATTAATTTTCACAAATGAAACTTTAAAGTATTTGTTATTTTCTTTGCATTTAAGATCGACCAAAAGGGGGAGGCTTAGCTGCACTTAAAGAGAAGTAAGTAGCTACACAACGTATTATGAGTTTTATGATCTCTAAGGCCCTGGCCAAACGATCAAACGTTGTTGGTCCAAAATTTTAATTTGCTTTACAACAAATGTCTGATCGTTGGGCCCCATCCAGAAACAAGCAAAGGTAACATACTCGGTGGCCCGATGTTTTCGAAAAAGTTCAAAACAGTTTTTGCTTGACACAAACAAAGAATGTTTGACGAGCAATGTTACTAGAAGTGGCCAAACGGTCAAACATTTTGCTTGACAAGCAAATCTCAAATGTTTGACAAACTCTGTTTGATCCTTTGGCCAGGGCCTAATGTAGAAAATCGTTCGCTCCATCTATAGGTTAATAACTGCAGTATTGTATGTCAAGTTTCTCGTCAACTATATCATTTTTTGCAGAACTGAACAGTTGCTACAAAGCAAAACACCATTGAATGGAATCTCTGAACTTTCGCAGATATCATCACCCGTTGCTAAATCATCTATTTCTACCGATAATGACCAATTCGTAAGTGACATTCATTTTTTTCTTATCTTAATTTCACTGTGAATTTTCCTTTTAGATATATCGCTTCCCATGTAATCTTGACTTGTCTACTGCGTTTCCTTGAATTTTGGAGAACTGTCATTAAATGCTATTGATTAGTGATTACATTTCGATGATTGCTTGTTTTCATTCTTAAAAGCAAATAATTGAAATGCTTGTACCATATGAATGACATGACACCGGGTATATGTGGTCTCTGTGCTGAAGGGGCTAGCCTGCAGGGTTTGCAACCAGAATTATTGTAGATTATTGAAACCAAAATTGCTTTGGAAAGTTGTTAATTGTGCCTTTCTCTATACTTGGGTTCCTGGTGGGTAACCATAGGTCCCTTGTGTTGCTTCACCCTGCTATGTTCTAAATGCATTCTGACCAGGTTTTAAAGTATAGAGTCAATGGAGTAGCGTTTGGCTCAAAAAAGACAAGCTAAACCTTTACTGATTTGCTTAACTTTGCCGAAAGCATTAATCATGTACCTAACAAAGTTATGTAACACAGCAGTTGTAATGATAAACGGAATGATGAGCCCATTTACTGAGCAAGACACTTCAGACATCATGACCCCATTTACTCATGATGTCTGACGGAAAATTTGTAAGCATCATAGACTTCATTGTGCCTTCAAAAGAAGGATAGAAACATCACCTCTCGAGATCCTTCGATTTGAGGCTTCTGGAAACTAGCCATAGCCCTCTGTGCCCTTCCATCAACTGCCCTGCCAAGCAAGCCATTTGCTTCGTCCTTGCCACAAGGACAAGAAATTTTTGACGGGCAACGTGGCCCAAGAGTTTGATTAGCATCGCCTGATCATTTTGTCGTGTCTTACAGCAGCAGCTACTGGCCATTTTGTCTTGAGAGCGACAACTAACAATTTTCGAAAATTCCCGAAATGAGGTCGGCAGCTGAAAAGGTGTATACCGAGAAATAATGACTGAGTTGTTGCTTCATAAAAAGAGCATTTTCATTGTTTTAACAAAATACGACTAGATACAGGTTCACCAGTGCATTAGTTCAAGTGTGGCCAAATGCACATAGACAGAGTACCCCAGGGGGGGAGGTACTTAGTATAATTTGGATACGGGTATGTGTCGCCCATATGGGTGGGTTTTTGGCCCTGAAATTCTCTAAAAATGGGTACAATGATTTTAACCAAAGACCCATAAAAGTGAGTGGCAGATTGAAGAAAAGTCGAAAGTTAAATTTTATTCGGTCAGAAAATTGGTAAACGCCTCAAAGATGTTCGTAGTACAATATCGAGCAATAATAAGGCCTAGAAAGACTAATTATTCTCATATTCCGCTTATCTTTTGCTCATAAAATAGGGTCTGTTTCTGCAAAGGTTTACATTATAAGTAGGTGGGTTTCCGAAATCTGGGCGGCACATCCCCGTCCATTCATCAATGATGTACCCCCCGCGCAGAGAACCTTCTCATGTACTTTAGTGTTTCACTGAGCTGTTTATTTTTAGGCTGTTACTACTGAAACAAAAACTGATGTATTTTTGTCACCAAGAGGTGCTGGAGCCGAATTAGTTGATGTGAGTTATTCTTTAAATAAAAGCTTTGGATAGTTTTAAACCAGCCTGTTAGTTTTCAAGGATAATCCATTATCTTTCGGTATAAGGAATAATTCAACGATAAATATTGCCTGAGTAATATTATTTTGTGCATCTGCTAATTAGGTAAGTTGGTAGGCATTGCATAGAGTTGTATTATCTGCATCAAAATTGGTAGATTTGCCATCGTCTACAGGGAAATTTGTTCCCTAGGACAAAATTCGCATCCGGATGTGTTTGGGGCTCGGGAACAGGAATGTGTGATTTGTTCGTGCCATGAAATGTACTGCTTATGCGCTTTTTAAACTCGCACGTTCAATGTTGAAACAGCTCAGTGTGGATACAAACGAATTAATTAAGATTTTAAGAAGATAATGGTCTAAGATTTTTGATCCAAAATTAAGAATAAGCCTGGCTAAAACGCAGCTACATGTTCTTATATAGAAGAGCGTGGATTCAAATTATGGGAAGAGTTTCTTATTAATACCCTGTTGTTTGAATTTGCCTCATTAGAAAGGTTGCATTTGTTGCACACTCATTTCTTATAAGAACGGTCTTATAAGAACAAGAGGGGATGGAGTTGCCCGGAATTGAAGAACATGCGAAATGCGAAACCGACGCTGGTCTGATAAATCTGAAGATCATTAGGCTTAATATGAAACTAAAGGCCTGGCTAAACTGGAAGACATGTCGCGTGACATGTCCCCTTGGTCTCCCAGTTTAGCCACGTCGGAAACTTTGTAGCGCGCGACAAAATTTGTAGCGAGAGACACGCAAGTGTTTCTCGGAGACGACAGAGACATTTCTTGTCCCCGCGACTTGGAGGACGGAGCTATGGCTAAACTAGGAGACATGTCGTGCGCGATACTGCTGTGTCTCCAAGGGTTGCTAAACCTGCGTGTGACAAGTTTGCAACCCTGATTCATTTTGATTTCTCGGAAACAAGAAATGGTTCTGTTGTCTCCAAAAAACTTGTGCGTGTCTTTTGCTTCAAATTTTGTCACATGCTACAAAATAGTGACTAAACTGCGAGATGCCGAGGGGACATCAATGTCGCGTGCGACATGTCTCCTAGTTTAGCCAGGCCTGAAGACTATCAAATTGGATGAAAAAGTAAGCAAACATGCTAGTTGCATTTCTTCGCAATCTGGTTCTCCTTTACATCTACTGAACACTGTACCCTCTGTAGAAACTGAAGAATTAAGAACAAAATACGGAAATTTCATATTTCAGCTAAACTGAAAAATTCGACAACAGTCTGCCTTCGTCTAAATATACTTGTTCTTATGAAAAATGTGTAGCACCCTGACGAGGCTTCATTGCTGAGAATCCGTTGGTTTATGCAGGGAAAACTATGTATTTATCGATATGTATTTAATATTTAATAATATTAATTGTTACTTTGAATGGATCGAGACCTGCTTGCTTGGCAGGAGCATTGTTAAATCGCAATGACCCTACGACGTCCCTCATAACCTGCTACTGAGATCAGCAAATCAAACCCATGCTGTTTTGCATAACAACTCAATTTACAGAGCCTTTGTTGTATGAGAAGCTGACTTATACTAAACGTCTGATAAATGCAAATTTGTACAGCTGCTCATTCGGGTTTACTTGGTTTAAACTGGGTTTGAACTATGACGGATAAAACAGCAATTAAGAAACCGGCTGCTGTAAATGGAGACCATTGTTGTGAGGCTTGTGAAAGAAAACTCGCAGGTTGTTTTGATGTTTTGAAGGCTCTGTTAGGACTGTGTAAAAGAGAACAGCATAAAAACCACTCAGAATATGAAGATAAAAACGATGAAGGCACAAAGAAAGCCAGGGATCCTGTTTTAGTCGAGGATAAAGCAAGTAGTTTTAATAGGGAGTTGCCTGAAGGAAAGGAATTCAATATACAACAGAAAACAACGGAGCATGTAACTGAAACTACTGCTGATTTTGATTTGAATTCGTGGCTAAATATGAATCGAACTGAGGTAGATATATCTTTACAATAGGTAGATATACCTTTACAATAGGTAGATATACCTTTACAATAGGTAGATATACCCTTACAATAGGTGATATACCTTTACAATAGGTAGATATAGGCCCTTACAATAGGTAGATATACCTCTTTTACAATAGGTAGATATACCTTTACAATAGGTAGATATACCTTTACAATAGGTAGATATACCCTTACAATAGGTAGATATACCCTTACAATAGGTAGATATACCCTTACAATAGGTAGATATACCCTTACAATAGGTAGATATACCCTTACAATAGGTAGATATACCCTTACAATAGGTAGATATACCCTTACAATAGGTAGATATACCCTTACAATAGGTAGATATACCCTTACAATAGGTAGATATACCCTTCGTGTTAGAAAGCTGGGGCCTTTAGGCCTCATTCAACGTACTAGTTGCACGAACCTCACGTTACAAGCATTTGCATTCAACCCTGTATGCATTCAAATTCACAATTTACGAAATAGCCGAAATAAGCATTTTTTTACATTGAAATTTATCAAAAGTTACGAAGTTTTTGCAAATCTCTTTGCGACTTTTGGAATTATCTACCAAAGAGTTTCCTTCATTTGTTTCCTAACTGATACATACACTCTTTTTCAATATAAGAACAACTCTATAAGAACACGAGCCTGGATTTTGCCCAGATTTTAAGAACAAAACAAGAACAAGCTGAGGCTGGGCCTTTTCATAAACCCTAAGAATTTCAGCTAAATATGAGAGTAAGACAGTTAGCCTGAACGTAAAAAGCAGGCAAACACAGAAATGGACAGGCATGCTGCATTTTGAAAAACAAACCTAGTACCACTACAGACATTCGCTGAAAAATATTGATGCCTAAGTAACCAAGGAATTAAGAAAACATTAAGAACATTTCAGGCTCAAAGCAGGCAGAAACGTAAGAACAGCCAGCCTCGATCAAAAATTTCCTGGTTCTTATAAAAAAAGAGTGTAATTCGTGTTTAACGCAATTCATGTTTTAAGCGACATTTTCATTCGCTAAATGGAAATAGCGATATGAAAAATGATCAAATTTTGCAAAGATATTCTACCACGGGTATTCAAACATCATCCCTGTCGTCCAAGGCGTGTTTTCCGCTGTTCTTGGTGAGGAATCAGGAAAAATTGTTAGGGAGCCGATTTGTTGGTCTCCAGTTGAATAAGGCCCTGGCCAAACGATCAAACATGTTTGTCAAGTATCTGAAATTTGCTTGCCAAACAAAATGTTGTACCGATTGGCCACGTTGTAAAACATTGCTCGTCAAACATTTTTTGCTTTTCACAAGCAGAAAATGTTTTTGACGTTTTTCAAAAACATCATGCAGCAAATTAGGATTTTTCTTTGATAAGCAATATTTTATTGACGTGCCCAAAATGTCAAACATTGCTTGTAAAACAAATCTCAAATGTCTGACCAACACTGTTTGATCGTTTGGCCCGGGTCTATTAGTACACGCTTTTTTATAAGGAACCTACCTCAAGGCCTAGTTCTTAAAGTTCCTTATTTTTGAGCTCTTTTGAGGCAATTGTAGTTCAAAAAGTTCCTTAATAGTTCCTTAATTTTATCTGCACATACCGTGGTCTTAACAATAAAAGAGAGACATTTGCATGTGAGCAAAGCTGAAGACTACTCAAAGAAACATTGGATACATGCTTAACTTACAATTTATGTGATTTCGACTGCAAATGAATGGAACCGGTTTTCTAATTCTTGATTATTTGCAGTGATAAAAGTATTCAACATTCAAAAGTTCCTTAGTGATTTTCTCGTTAGTAGTATGAGTTCTTTAAATTTTCGGGCCTTCTACATGTAGGTTCCTTATAAAGTGGTTCTTTATAAAAGGTGAAGGTGAAATGGTGTTTTAACGCCAGTCACTAGGATCTCAGTAGCAGGTTAACTAATTTGACCCTGGCTGTGACGCTACCGTGGCTGGGCTCGAACCCTGACCACATTGAGCTTCTGACACCACGAGTCAGCTGGATTACACCACGATGCCACAGCACCTTCATGATATACTCTTCTAAAATTTGATGACTGAGCGCATTTTTCGTCACGCTGATGTTCTCATTTTAGCGAAATGAAGAGATTGCGATGCGGGAGCTTGTTGAACAAGATGCAAAAGAAAAACAGGATTCTTTGAGATCTGAAATAGAAGAACTCAGGTTAGGCCTCATTTTCTTTCTACAAAGTATACACTAAAAGGGGGGTAGTTTTGGGGGTGACATTCATGTCATTACCAGGTACGGAAGCAAGCACTAGGGTGCATGGGGTTTAGTGTACTTTTTTTACCGTGAAAGACCTCTAAAAATCACCGTAGGGTGTTGGAACGCAATCAAGAAGTGTTTCAAGCATCTGATTTTAATCTTACTAGAGGATGTTTAGGGGATAATTGACTTTAAGTCATGACTGTTATTGTGACACGTTTATGACATGTTATTGTAACCTTAAAAGCGTTTATTTCGGTAAGGAAATCGTTCGTTGAAAATCAAATTTAATTATGTATCATGGTTGCTAAGCCTGTCAGAAGAGGAGCAACAATTTGAGATAGTGTCACACTTCACATTGAGTTTTTCTAATACTGATAACGCCAGTATTCTACTTGCCCATAAAGCTTAAAATTTAACGTCTACAGTTGTTTTCTGTCTTTAGAGATTAAAGAAAATATAATAGATTAATAAAATCGTAAGGCTTTGTTTTTTCCATAATGTTGCAGCATCGAATAGAGTGGCAAAGTGAAAAAAAAGTTTTTAGCATTTCTCAAATGGCCATCCAAAGAAATAAATTTCAAGCTGTATTTTTGCTCTGGTGCATAAAGTTTAGAACCGGGCGCAAAAATACAGTGATTTGCTATTGAAACATTTTTCTTCGAATGGCCACATCTCAGCCAATGTTTGATGTATTTGACTGGTTTTGCACTTGTAAGCATAATTTTTGACCATTCTAAAAAAATTGTAAATAAGAAATTCTAAAATAAAATTTTCACTTGCCACTCTATTACCCTTTTCTCTAATCTAAGCGGTATTGTATAATGCTTTCTTATTTATTTCCTCGATCATGTTTGAAATAACTCGAGTAAGAAATAGTGTTTTTTTCTCTATTTCATGTCTTGGTTGTACTTCGTGTTTGTTTTTTATTTGCACGCCCTTGAATGAAAATAATCAATACATAGATCTATTATGTTTCAGAAAAGCCGTTGTGGAGTATGAGAAGACAATTATACAGCTTTCAGGTAATTTGTGCTGCCCTATACTTTTAATGTATCCGATAAGATAAATATCCAAAAGGAGCTAAATATGTAGAATGACTCCTTTATAAATCATTAACTGGAAGGCGAAGGTCCCAAGTAAACCGCGGAGTGCAAAGCCCGCGCAGATGCATGCGCAGCGGGCAAGGGCTAGTTTAATATACTAATAACGATGCTTCTATTTGTTGTATGTCTTTGAATGGTAGCAGAAGGATTTATTTAGTAGCTGAAAGGCTTTGGAGCTAGACTTTGTTGTAAGGTGGTTAAAGACTATTCCGCCGAACTTAATGGCTTCGTGAAATAGCCGGAGATACTTAAGCCCTCCTAAAACGACTAAATTTTCACTGGATGTTTTCGCTAAACTATTAACTTCTGAGTGCATGGTTTAGCGAATTGTTTAGGCGTTAGGCCATTCAGTCTAGAGGTATTTAGTGATGTTTATTGATGTTTTGTAAGGGCATTGCAGTAGAAACACGGAACCAGAATTCATATTCATTCTAGCCGAAGATTCATCTTTGCCAAGAGACGATGTTTGCTATATTTTTTAGTTACATAAATGTTTATTGTCGTTTTACTACCACCCCTCTTAACATGAACAAACTTAAGCAAAATTTTAGCCGTTTTGCCGAGGCTTTATTCACACTGCATAAGGTTGCTACTGGTAGTTGAAATACTCTGTTTTTCCTTCAGAAACAACCCAGGAAGACACATTGATGAAGCAAGACAGAGTTTCCGAGTTGATAAAAGAAAAGGAACAGGTCTGTTGTGATCTTTCTTCTTTGATAGATAAATAGACATTACGGTTCTACGTCTGTTGGATAAATCTCCTGAGAGAACCCTTTGCCAACCTGTCACATCATTATCACGTCATCTTGATGTTGTTAAAGCTTTTTAAATTTGAAGAAATCCAGCGTTTTATCTTCTTTTGCCTCAGAATTCATCTTAAGCATTATGTCTTATCTATTTCTACAAGAATAAATATTCCTTATCTTTTCTTATATTTTTCATTATAATATTCCTTCAGAGTCCTACCTTCTTCAATTTGAACCTCGTTGTTTTCTCATTACCTCAGTAGTAGGGTAAACAAGACCTCGACTCTAGTTGTGACGCTACCGTGGCTGGGCTCGAACCCTGGAACCACGAGTCAGCTGGATTGCACCACAACGCCACAGCACCTTCATTAATGACCAAATCATCTTCGGCAATAGCAACATCTCCTTTAGCATTATATCTTCTTACAATGTTCTTGTATTTAATGTCGTATATTCTTCAATGAATTGTTGCAGAGTATTGCCTTCAATGCTCAAAGATTAACTTGAGTATGAAACTATTTTTAATCATCACTCACAGCAATATGCTTTTACAAGTCGTCTCTTTCATAAAAAAGTCCTCAGAGTTTTTAGAAAAAAAAAACATTTGCCGGGCTGAAGAAACCATTATATTCATTGATTTTCATGTTTTTCGAGTAGGCCTAAACGTAGTGCAATTGCTATCAGATACAGTTCGAAAGTTCTTTTTTTTATTTTAACATTCTAGTAGACTGGTTACACCACTCTCTTAGACTGATTACCTGACTCGTAGTTTCGCTATTGAATTGAATTGCTGGACGCTCAAACTTGAGCGATCTCCGAACTCAGTTTGAGCGATCTCCTTTTAGTGCTAGCCTCGGTCTAATAAGCTATAACTGGGACTCAGGTAATCAGTCTACCAGTCTCTCCCACTCGCTGCAATTACTGTCGTTGTTGTTAAGGGCAGCTCAGGAAGAGGCTGTTATTAGCGATCTATAAGTTCTAAGGAGCATAACAGAGACTTATGTAGCGAGTGCAGCATTCTAGTACCTTCTCTAATGCCGTTTAATCCTCTGTGTTGTGTCTATTTCAAATACATTCTTCAATGTTCTCTTTACAGTTACAAGCAGAACTGAATGCAGCTGATAGTTCGACGTATGATGCATATAGAAGAATGGAAAAAATGAAACAGAGCATTGATTCTTTAAAACAAAACGAAGCAGCATTGAATGCATGTATTGGTGATTACCAAAAGAAACTCAAAGATTCAGAAGAAAGATATCAAAATCTCAGGAAACAAGCTGAAGCAAGAGTAGAAAAGTGAGCTTTTGATTGTTTCTGAATATTAAAAGTTTTCAACTTCTCTCGGTTGGTTTTTAGGAGCCTCCAACCCTTAATCTTCATAATTTCTACTGAAAATATTTTCAGGTTTTGATGTTCCCTAAAATTTTTCTCTACTTTTTACTGTTCATAACCTTTCCATATAATGCTTTTCTACAACCCTGGTCAAAACCGTGTGGGATAACTTGTTGGTGTCCCCATCCCCCATAGAACTGGGGACTACCGGCTAGCATGTCTGCAGGTTTGTTGTCTCGAAGATTTTGGCCATGTGATGAGCGAGTCTGACTTCAAGTTTTTCAATGGGAATACCCCCGGGCATTAAAAACGATTTTTTTGTGATCTGACTTCTAGCTTGTTTCTCGACTCTGAACCTGTATAACTGATACTGTGATTTTGATTTCAAGGGCAAACATTGAGATAGAAATGGTAAAGAAATCAAAAGAAGTCGATCTCGCTGGATTACAAGCTGCCTTAAAACAATTACAAGCCAAAAATGCAAGTGCTGAAATGGCATTAAAGCAAAAGGTTAGTTCGATTACTATCAACTAACTCTGTTCATTCTCTTCCCTTTATAAAGCTCCTTCTCCATTTTGCCCCTTACGCAAACAAAAATTTTGAATTGACTCTTTCTCTATATAACTTTCTATTTATCCACTGATTCCCACGGAACACAGTGTACGAAGAATTTGCTTTAAGATCGAAATTTTTCCTGATTTATTCTTCAGTATATAAAGCATGCTATTTTGCCGGAAAAAATGAAAGCATGATCTGCTTTTTATTAAGCGTATCTACAGCTCTCTGAATTAGCCCCCTCATCAGATTTCCAAGATTAAATAAACCTAATAGTTAAGCTTTTCTATCCACATGTCATGATATATCCATGAAAAATATCTGTTCAAAAATTTGTTGATGACGATTTTTTGGTTCATTTCACATTAGATGACAGAAGATCTTTCCGCATCTAGAATCGCGTATCGGCCAATTCGCTAAGGGGTTACTTAGTATAATCTTGATACGGGTATGTGCCGCCTATATGGGTTTAAGCAAGGGTATGGTAACCAAAACACCATATAATAGGATGGTGAGTTGAAGAAAACTAAGTAAGTAAGTTCACTTTATTTGAGCCCGAATTGATTAAATGACGCGTCGACGATGTTCATAGTGCAATTTCAAGTAATAATAAGGCCTAAAGTCTCATTACTCTCATATCCCGCTTATTTTTGCCCAGTAGCCTGTCTCTACATTATACGCGGGTAGGTCTGTAGAATCTCGACGGCACATCTCCGTCCATCCATAGGTCATGTACCCCTTATCTGGAGGGTAATTCGTGCATACTGTCGTACGTCTTGCATGCTTCGTCTCTAACCAATGAGAATTGGATACAAAGCTAACAAATCGCTGTCAGATCTAGTCGTGACGAAAAAACGTTATTAAGATTTAAATAATCAACCAAGATTTTTTTCATGGCATCTGTTTCCAGAAGTGATATAACCAACAAGAGCCAATTGTAATATTTTGTTCCAATGAATATATGACTTGATGACAACACAATAAAACTTTCGTATAAGAACTTTCTTGAATATATACCTACCAACAGTCTGATATTCTCCATATTGACTTCCTTGTTTAAGTTGGGAAAGTGCTCTTTAAATGTCTGTAGTTTATTATATTTTCTACTATTTCAACGTTAACTATTTTGTTGACTTTCTGAATGTTTTGCAGACATCAGAAAATGAAGAACTTACGAAGATATTGGAAGATCTAATAAGTCGTGTTACACCAGATAGTTGAGAGCTTTGAGTCGCCCTGCCATAGGCCGTGAAGACTAACAACTTCGCCACCGTAAATATTATATCATTCATTGTTGAACATTTGTTTAAGGTTTTGTGATTCATTTTTTGTGTAATAATCGTTTGTGTCAGCGAATGAATTATGGACTCTAGTTCGACCATGTTCTCAAACATAATTTTTTTAACACTGTTGATAATGGCGTAGGGTTGGCTGCATGTTGTATTGTACTTGTACAATGTTTTCACTTGATAATGTCGATAGGCATTGCAGCGTGCTCCGTACTATTTCGAATAAGGCAGCTTTGTAACCCCCGTCTCTTCTCGTATGGATGCGTTATTTTAGTGGAAAGGACCGTATTGGACGGGTTCAAGAAGAAACTAAAACTGTTATTTTTGTCGTCATATGACGGACACGTCCCAAATGGTATTGTCAATCAAAAGACAATGTGTCCGAGGCGGGGGGGGGGGCATTCGTTAAGCTGTGATGTATCAGAATCGCCTGATATGAAATAAGTCTACGATTCGCCTCCGCAGAAGTGACAACTGAAAAGCTTTCTCCGAAACTGTCCCCAAAATTCATGAGAAACAAACTTGAAACCAGCCTTTAGTTCTTAAAGGTCGCAGAAAACCTCCAGGACCACCAATTTTTGACCACCAATGTGATAGATATATCTGCATTTCGACCTTAGACTTATGAAATTGTAGACTGAGCGTCTATCATTTCAACTCAATAGCGAAAATCCGATCTCCGTATTATATGTAGATATTCAAAAGCATTCTATCTCTGCTACCCTTTAAATTTCACTTCTGAATTTGAAATGCCATTGTAAACACGCTGCTTTGTATCAAGTCAATCATTTTATCCACCATCTGTGTTGCTCATCGAATGTTACGTATGATCTCGTTTTCCAGTTTTAATGTTGGTTACATCTTCCGTTATTGCCAGTTACACGTTTCGATCTTTATTTAAAGTGTACATGTATGAGTAAAGTCAAAAACTAGTTTCTTATAATGTTTCAAGTATTTTGCAACTTTGTTCGTATTTTCGTAATTTCATTAGAATCTTTAAAGAATTAAAGAAATGATTCTTTTAACCAACGATTTATTCTCATGCTTCTGTGGGGACTCAATAGGAAAAAGATGTTAAATCTGTCTGTTTAGAGCAATAGGGGTCCGCTTCCCCCTCTAATTTGTTCTAGCTACCCGAGTGATTCCAGATGGATTCCAGTAGCAAGTGTAACCTTAGGATTTCTGGCTTTCTGGCTAAGAATGCCGTCCAGACGTTGTATTGCCAGAGAGCGCGAGGACTGTCATTAACCTTTTGTTATCTGTAAGCTTTCTTCTTCCTAGCAAGTTATTTTATAAAATTTATATCTCGATCTGTTTTAAAATTTTACACCACAACTATTTTGCCAAAAATTAAAACCACACTGAACTTCGAACAGAAAGAGAGGCCATTTAATTATAGTGCAAACCCCCTTTAACGAACTCTTTAGGGATCGAGAAAATAGTTCGTAATAATGGGAGCTCGCTATACAGAGGAGAATTTTTTATGAAGAATTCCAAACCGAAATGGGTCAGAATGCTTTTTTGACCAACACTACAATTTTCACGTGTAAATGGCCCCTGGAATGGTTCAAAGAAGTTTTTATGTTTTACATAAAAAAATCAGTAGCATGTTTTTGTTGCTTTTTGGTCCTCATCGTTACGTCACATAATCTAAAAGGGAAAATTTTACGCATTTATTCACTCCCAATTTCAGCACAAAAAGATAAATGTTTGAAGCACATCTAGGGCATGAACAACCTTCACCCTTCACCAATTTGTAGATTGGTGTAGAATAACTTCTTCCTCTGTTATTTCACGCTCTTCACTCATTTTTAGCCACACTGTATGCCTTGGCAGTGTTGGCTATGTTTTCTTCTTCTGTAAGGTGGCATGTTTTAAAAGTTAGCAGTCCACCAAGTGTGTGTATAGTTGTCTCCTCATTTCCTGCTCTTGCTCCCCAATTTCAATGGCTAAGTCATTTAATCTTTGCTGTTTGCTTGCTGTGCCGCTCAGTTTTCTCGGAAGTTCGTTATGTCGAGGGTATTTGCGATGAGGGGATCAAAAATTTAATTCGTGAAAACGAGAATTCGTTATACACGCTTTTTTTTATAAGGAGCCTACCTCAAGGCCTAGTTCTTAAGTTTCTTATTTTTGGGCCTTATTTGAGGAAATTGTAGTTCAAAGAATTCCTTAATAGTTCCTTTATTTTGACTGTACATACAGTGGCCTTAACAATAAAGGAGAGACATTTGCATGTGAGCAAAGCTCGAGACTACTCAAAGAACATTGGTTACATGCTTAACGTACAATTTATGTGATTTTCGACTGCAAATGAATGGAACCAGCTTTCTAATTCTTGATTATTTGCAGTGATAAAAGTATTCAACATTCAAAAGTTCCTAATGATTTTCTCTTTAGTAGTATAAGTTCTTTATATTTTCGGGCCTTCTACATGTAGGTTCCTTATAAAATGGTTCTTTATAAAAAAAGCGTGTACAGGAGGCCGGAGGTTCGTTGTACAGGGAGTATTTACAGTAGTATTTACCTCTCAGAATCCAGGAGACCTGACTTTCAGTTCGCAATAGCGGGAAGCTCGTTAGGTATAAACGGGGTTCGATATAGCGGGATTCCATTTTTAAAATAGTTATAAACATTTCATGGCAGCTTGTCTATTTAACAAAAAGTGATTCCTGAAAATCTAAGAAAACATGCTTCTTAACCCTGTCTATTTAACAAAAAGTGATTTAACAAAATCTAAGAAAACATGTTTCTTAAATTTGAAAAACACAGCACAGAACTTTTTTAACCTGCAAGCACAGAATAGGAACTGGAACGATTGGAGCAGTCAGTTTTCATTGATTTATGAATCAATCCTAAATACAATTTATCATTACATTAAAAAAAACATTATTGAATTCAAACATTACATTTAACATTGATTACAAGATACAGAGAATAATAGACAAGAACAGTTTAAAAGATTGTATTTAAGATTAATTGACTAAAGAGGAACTCTCTAAATAGATAAACTAATCGAGAGACCCCATAGTCTACTGGTCCGAAAGCGCAGGTCCAATTCCAAATGACGTCTTCAAAAATAATATGGTCTGTAAAATACACTGGCGTAGTGACTTCTAATTCGCGCCATTTTGCAACCTTCCGCATTTCCCCTTGAGGTTGAGACAAGAAGCGTCGTCCTTGCCCAGCACAGCAGAAAGTAGAAATGAAGGTTGACTTGAGCGTCCCCGATTTAGAGGTAACATTAATTATGTTTAAAATTTATCTCAGAAAAACGGGCATTTGCTGTTGTTGACAATTTAAATTGCACCTAGCAGGTACGATTGATTGAGAAAGATTGGTTGCTGGCTAGGCCTGTGGGTCATTACGTACGGGTTCATGGGTGCAGGCCTAAACAGTGTCCAACAACATATGTCCAGAGGCAGAGGCAGATATTCTAGAGAATAAAGAAACAACTATCTATTAGGTCGCGTGAAAAGTATGGCATTTTTCTTTATGTGCACAAAATCTTCAGAACTACTGTAAACATGTGTGGAAGTTACTTGTGCCTATTATTAGACTATGTCAAATGAAATGCACTGTACCTTACCTATTACTTGTGATTTTGTGATTAGATATTTGTGTTAACCAGCCCCATGGAAATCAGTTCTATCTCAGCAACTCTAAGTGACCCTGAAAGATTGACATGTACCCTCAATCATTCAAAGATTTTTTGGAAACATTGCAATGACTGCTGCCAACGACTGCAGACGACTGAAAGAAAACCAAAGTGCTATGGCGTTGTGGTGTAATCCAGCTGACTTGTGGTGTTAGAAGCACAGTGTGGTCAGGGTTCGAGCCCAGCCACTGTAGCGTCACAGCCAGGGTCAAGGTCTCGATTAGTTAACCTACTACTGAGATCCCAGCGACTGGTGCTAAAACACCATTTCACCTTCACCTTCAGGACTTTTAAAGTTTGGTGCCCAATACTTGCCAACAAATAACCCACAACCTTAAAGACCCTGAAAGCCTCTTTGCTAGGGACCCTCAATGACTGAGTCTTTGACGGTCTTTCACAGTCGCTGTTAATTTTTTCTGATAATTCCACAAAGTAGCTGACAGTATTTCAGTTTTTGCAAAGACTGTGGAAGACGATCATTCAAATTTTCAAATTTTCAAATTTTGAGTATTGAAATCTTAAGAGTTTCTTGAATGTCCATATTGGCAACATAGTTATTCTATCTGAATGATTTTACCGATCGTATTTAACATTTTTAACATATCGCATATGGTTTTCTTGTTTATCTACTTGTCACACAAATACGCTATTGCAGACGAAACATGGGAATTAAAAGAACATTTTTGTTGCTGTGGTGAAGAGTTTTCTACGTAAAGAAATTCCAGTACTGGAGTTTCTTAAATTTTTGGCCATTCAAGAGTCTAGGTTTCTTATAAAGGGTTTTTTATAGAAAAAATATGTGTAATGCTAAGTCAACTTGCAAATGTATAAATATAATGGCTGGTTATTAATAATAAACATATTCCAATATTCTTAGGTGGTGAAGATGAAATGTAGAAGAAGAAAAGCAAAATCAAGACACGCTCTGCTCCTATTTGCAATTTTACAGAAACGTGATCTCTATGAAAAGCAGCTGAGAAAATTTCAGGCAACATTGAGATGTCCAGCATTACCTTGGAGAGAAGTGAAGAAATGTTCTTCTCCTGATGATCTTGAATCTCAGACACTTTATGTAAAGTCACAAATGAATGATCATGTTGGGATAGAAAAAAGAATCCTAAGTAGTAAGTTGATTACTTCGAGTCAGTCTGAATTTTGTGGCATTACAACATGATGGCAAGCAAGCAAGCAATCTTTATTTGTTAAAACCGGTTAGGGACTTTGTTATTTTCTGATTCAGTTTCGTGAAGACACTTTCAACAAAAACATTGTCACAAATTTACCTGGGTACAAAGGATTTCAAGAATTTTTTAAAGGGCTGTCAAATTATTGTTATAAATCTATAAAATACAAATGAATTTTTTCTTAACAAATTAAGAAAGTTTGCCACCAAAAATTTCAAAAGTTTCCATGTTCAGTTTATTTCTTTAGTGTTATATTAAATTAAGAGGTGGTAAACCTTTAAGCTGCAGACATACCAGGGATAAGAAATTTCCTAGTCAAACCAAAATATCGAGAACCATTTGTAGGTTGAAGTTTGGTTCAACTTTGATGTTACAACATTTGTAAAAAATTTGTTTTAAACCTGTTTCAAATTCACCAAGTTCAAGGAGCAGAAGTTAAGAAGTCCTTTTAAACTTGCCAGACCTATTTCTTCAGAATTCAATGCTTATCAAACAGAGAATAATTTAAGTCCATCAGGTTTATTGACTTCAGAAGGGATCCCATTCAAACCACATCTAAAAGTCTTTAACAACATTTTGGGGCTAAAATGTTTGTTTGAATTAAAAAAGTTATACGGAATGCTATAAATCAAAGCAACCTTATAAGCAGGACTTTTTTGCTCTCTTTTCCGTGGCCCAAGAGTTTGATTAGCATCGCCTGATCATTTTGTCGTGTCTTACAGCAGCAGCTACTGGCCATTTTGTCTTGAGAGCGACAACTAACAATTTTCGAAAATTCCCGAAATGAGGTCGGCAGCTGAAAAGGTGTATACCGAGAAATAATGACTGAGTTGTTGCTTCATAAAAAGAGCATTTTCATTGTTTTAACAAAATACGACTAGATACAGGTTCACCAGTGCATTAGTTCAAGTGTGGCCAAATGCACATAGACAGAGTACCCTGGGGAGGTACTTAGTATAACTCGGGTACGGGTATGTGCCTCCCATATGGGTGGGTTTTTGGCCCTGAAAGTCTCTAAACATGAGTATGATTTTAACCAAAGCCCCATAAAAGTGACAGATTGGCAAATTGAAGAAAACCTGAAAGTTCAACTTTATTTCGGTCAGAAAAGTGGTAAAAGATGTTCGTAGTACAATATCATGCAATGATAAGGCCTAGAAAGTCTTATTATTCTCATATTTCGCTTATCTTTGCTCATAAAATAGGGTCCGTTTCTGCAAAGGTCTACATTAAAAGTGGAAGGGTTTCCGAAATCTGGGCGGCACATCTACGTCAATTCATCAATGATGTACCCCGCGCAGAGAACCTTCTCATGTACTTTAGTGTTTCACTGAGCTGTTTATTTTAGGCTGTTACTACTGAAACAAAACTGATGTATTTTTGTCACCAAGAGGTGCTGGAGCCGAATTAGTTGATGAGTTATTCTTTAAATAAAAGCTTTGGATAGTTTTAAACCAGCCTGTTAGTTTTCAAGGATAATCCATTATCTTTCGGTATAAGGAATAATTCAACGATAAATATTGCCTGAGTAATATTATTTGCATCTGCTAATTAGGTAAGTTGGTAGGCATTGCATAGAGTTGTATTATCTGCATCAAAATTGGTAGATTTGCCATCGTCTACAGGAAATTTGTTCCCTAGGACAAAATTCGCATCCGGATGTGTTTGGGGCTCGGGAACAGGAATGTGTGATTTGTTCGTGCCATGAAATGTACTGCTTATGCGCTTTTTAAACTCGCACGTTCAATGTTGAAACAGCTCAGTGTGGATACAAACGAATTAATTAAGATTTTAAGAAGATAATGGTCTAAGATTTTTGATCCAAAATTAAGAATAAGCCTGGCTAAAACGCAGCTACATGTTCTTATATAGAAGAGCGTGGATTCAAATTATGGGAAGAGTTTCTTATTAATACCCTGTTGTTTGAATTTGCCTCATTAGAAAGGTTGCATTTGTTGCACACTCATTTCTTATAAGAACGGTCTTATAAGAACAAGAGGGGATGGAGTTGCCCGGAATTGAAGAACATGCGAAATGCGAAACCGACGCTGGTCTGATAAATCTGAAGATCATTAGGCTTAATATGAAACTAAAGGCCTGGCTAAACTGGAAGACATGTCGCGTGACATGTCCCCTTGGTCTCCCAGTTTAGCCACGTCGGAAACTTTGTAGCGCGCGACAAAATTTGTAGCGAGAGACACGCAAGTGTTTCTCGGAGACGACAGAGACATTTCTTGTCCCCGCGACTTGGAGGACGGAGCTATGGCTAAACTAGGAGACATGTCGTGCGCGATACTGCTGTGTCTCCAAGGGTTGCTAAACCTGCGTGTGACAAGTTTGCAACCCCTGATTCATTTTGATTTCTCGGAAACAAGAAATGGTTCTGTTGTCTCCAAAAAACTTGTGCGTGTCTTTTGCTTCAAATTTTGTCACATGCTACAAAATAGTGACTAAACTGCGAGATGCCGAGGGGACATCAATGTCGCGTGCGACATGTCTCCTAGTTTAGCCAGGCCTGAAGACTATCAAATTGGATGAAAAAGTAAGCAAACATGCTAGTTGTATTTCTTCGCAATCTGGTTCTCCTTTACATCTACTGAACACTGTGCCCTCTGTAGAAACTGAAGAATTAAGAACAAAATACGGAAATTTCATATTTCAGCTAAACTGAAAAATTCGACAACAGTCTGCCTTCGTCTAAATATACTTGTTCTTATGAAAAATGTGTAGCACCCTGACGAGGCTTCATTGCTGAGAATCCGTTGGTTTATGCAGGGAAAACTATGTATTTATCGATATGTATTTAATATTTAATAATATTAATTGTTACTTTGAATGGATCGAGACCTGCTTGCTTGGCAGGAGCATTGTTAAATCGCAATGACCCTACGACGTCCCTCATAACCTGCTACTGAGATCAGCAAATCAAACCCATGCTGTTTTGCATAACAACTCAATTTACAGAGCCTTTGTTGTATGAGACGCTGACTTATACTAAACGTCTGATAAATGCAAATTTGTACAGCTGCTCATTCGGGTTTACTTGGTTTAAACTGGGTTTGAACTATGACGGATAAAACGGCAATTAAGAAACCGGCTGCTGTAAATGGAGACCATTGTTGTGAGGCTTGTGAAAGAAAACTCGCAGGTTGTTTTGATGTTTTGAAGGCTCTGTTAGGACTGTGTAAAAGAGAACAGCATAAAAACCACTCAGAGTATAAAGAGAAAAATGATGAAGGCACAAAGAAAGCCAGGGATCCTGTTTTAGTCGAGGATAAAGCAAGTAGTTTTAATAGGGAGTTGCCTGAAGGAAAGGAATTCAATATACAACAGAAATCAACGGAAAATGTAACTGAAACTACTGCTGATTTTGATTTGAATTCGTGGCTTAATATGAATCGAACTGAGGTAGATATGCCTTTACAATAGGTAGATATACCCTTACAATAGGTAGATATACCCTTACAATAGGTAGATATACCCTTACAATAGGTAGATATACCTTTACAATAGGTAGATATACCCTTACAATAGGTAGATATACCCTTACAATAGGTAGATATACCTTTACAATAGGTAGATATACCCTTACAATAGGTAGATATACCCTTACAATAGGTAGATATACCCTTACAATAGGTAGATATACCTTACAATAGGTAGATATACCCAAGAACACGAGCCTGGATTTTGTCCAGATTTTAAGAACAAAATAAGAACAAGCCGAGGCTGGGCCTTTTCAAAAGCCCTAAGAATATCAGCTAAATATGAAAGTAAGACAGTCAGACTGAGCGTAAAAAGCAAGCAAACAAAGAAATGGACAGGCATGCTGAATTTTGAAAAACAAACCTAGTACCACTACAGACATTCACTGAAAAAAATTGATGCCTAAGTAACCAAGGAATTAAGAACAGATTAAGACAGGCAAAACAGGCAAAAACTTAAGAACAGCCAGCCTCGATCAAAATTTCCTGGTTCTTATAAAAAAGAGTTCTGACCAACACTGTTTGATCGTTTGGCCCGGGTCTATTAGTACACGCTTTTTTTATAAGGAACCTACCTCAAGGCCTAGTTCTTAAAGTTCCTTATTTTTGAGCTCTTTTGAGGCAATTGTAGTTCAAAAAGTTCCTTAATAGTTCCTTAATTTTATCTGCACATACCGTGGTCTTAACAATAAAAGAGAGACATTTGCATGTGAGCAAAGCTGAAGACTACTCAAAGAAACATTGGATACATGCTTAACTTACAATTTATGTGATTTCGACTGCAAATGAATGGAACCGGTTTTCTAATTCTTGATTATTTGCAGTGATAAAAGTATTCAACATTCAAAAGTTCCTTAGTGATTTTCTCGTTAGTAGTATGAGTTCTTTAAATTTTCGGGCCTTCTACATGTAGGTTCCTTATAAAGTGGTTCTTTATAAATTACGATAACAAACATGATAATTATTTATTGAATGACAAGTCAGAAAAATGATGTTTCAGAAGCAAGTATTGCCTGAACAAGCAAAATGGTGATGGTGAAATGGTTTTAAGCAGCAAATTGATCTCAAAGCAATATTAACTAATCGACTTAATGTCAAACATGACTTGTACCGTTTGGGCTCAAATGTCTGACCACACTGTTTGATCGTTTGGCCCACGAGTCGGCTGATTTTTGACGAGCAAGTATTCCTTCAGTCAATTTTTGAGTCAATAAGTTCAAGATTAATAGTTCCTTTAATTTTATCTGCACTAGTGACTTTAACAAAGAGACATTTGCATGTGAGCAAACTACTTTGAAAAGAACATTATCACAATATATGCAAATCAAATTGTGCTTTGTCAAACAAGAAAGCGTATTTTTCTTGATATCTCATGTAATTTCTTTGTAGTATGAGTTCTTCTAAATTTGATGACTGAGCCTTTTTGTCAATAGCTAAGTTCTCATTTTAGCAAATGAAGAGATTGGAATCAGCTTGTTGAAAAGATGCAAAAGAAATTAACAATTCCTTTAGTCTGAAATAGAAGAACTCAGGTTAGTCCTCATTTTCTTTCTACAAAGTATACACTAAAAAGTAGTTTTGTGACATTCATGTCATTACCAGTCAAGCAAGCACTAGTGCAATTTAGTGTACTTTTTCTTCCGTGAAAGACTTTATCAAAATCACCGTATGTTGGAACGCAACCAAGAAGTGTTTCAAGCATCTGATTTTAATCTTACTAGAGGATGTTTAGGGATAATTGACTTTAAGTCATACTCATATTGTGACGTTTATGACATTATTGTCCTTAAAAGCGTTTATTTCGGTAAGGAAATCGTTCGTTGAAAATCAAATTTAATTATGTATCATATTGCTAAGCCTGTCAGAAGAGGAGCAAAATCCTGAGATAGTGTCAACATCATTGAGTTTTTTCATACTGATAACGCCAGATTCTACTTGCCCATAAAGTTAAAAATTTAACGTCTACAGTTGTTTTCTGTCTTAGAGACTTCAAAATATAATAGATTAATAAAATCGTAAGGCTATTTTTTCCATATTTTGCAGCATCGAATAGAGTGGCAAAAGTGAAAAAGTTTAATAAACATTTCGAAAATGGCCATCCAAAGAAATAAATTGTTAAGCTGTATTTTTGGTTTGGTCATAGTTTAGAGTCGAAAATACAGTGATTTGCTATTGAATTATACACGAATGGCCACATCTCTTACAATGTTTGATGTATTTGACTGGTTTTGCAATTTGTGTTCTTTGTTACGATTCTAAAAAATTGATCGAAATCTAAAATTATCACTCTATGCCCTTTTCTCTAATTAAGAGGTATTATATAACGTCCTAATTATTTCTACGATCATATTTGAAATTACTCGAGTAAGTTGTGTTTTTTTCTCAATTTGTACGCTGGTCAATGTGTTTATTTTTTACTTGGTATATAACAATAACCCACATATATCCATTATGTAGAAAGCCGTTTAGTACTAGAAGACAATTATATGAGCTTTCAGGTGATTTGTGCTGCCCTATACTTTTAATGTATCCGATGTAAATATCCAAAGGAGCTAAATATGTAGAATGACTCTTTATAAACATTAACTGAAGCGGAAGTCCTGATGAAT
>JACTAT010000155.1:720298-794236 GCA_014526335.1 Chrysaora quinquecirrha
CCATCGATATAAACCTCATAATCAGAAGCCAAACATAAACATGAACAAACATTATAAACGAGCGTCTTCTCCATCTATCTAGCTCCGTATTCATCAGTTTTCATTTTTAATTTTTTTCGTCAGCATCTTCAAATATCTTGCAAGTGCGACCTCCGTACCTGGCATCACACTGGTACCAGAATAAATTACCATAGACATGAATATAGACATAGATGTAAACATCAACATAAGCGTCATTATAAACATAAACATAACAAAACATAAACATAAACATAAACATAAACATAAACATAAGGAGATACTGTACATTAACTTATACGATAGAGAATCGTAGACAAAAAACTCATTATCGTAAACACAACACCCGCACATAATACACGCTTTTTTATAAAGAACCACTTTATTAGGAACCTACATCTAGAGTGCCCGAAATTTTAAAGAACTTATACTAGTAAAGAGAAAATCATTAAGGAACTTTTCATTATTGAATATTTTTATCACTGCAAACAATCAAGAATTAGAAAGCACGTTCCATTCAATTGCAGTCGAAAATCACACAAAGTGCACGTTATACATGTATCAAATGTTTCTTCGACTAGTCTCGAGCTTTGCTTACATGCAATTGTCTCTCTTTTATTGTTAAGATCACTGTATGTGCAGTTAAAATTAAGGAACTATTAAGGAACTTTTTGAACTACAATTTCCTAAAAAGAGGTCCAGAAATAAGGAACTTTAAGAATTAGGCCTTGAGGCAGGTTCTTTATAAAAAGAAGCGTGTACCTTTTTTCAGCAAGCATATGAATCTCTGATGAAAGACTCGAAGAATCTACACGAAGCATTGAAAATTGCAGCAACGGACAACAAGGCATTGATAGCACAACACAAAGATGCGATGCAAAGGGAAAAGGATAGAGTTAACGCGCAAATTGCAGTGCAAGATCAAATGCTTGATAATGCTAAAGATGCCATTTTAAAAGAATTGGAAAGGCAGAAAGATATTGTCAAAAATACAGAACGAGAAAAGTAAGTTTGTCAACCCCTAGAACCAATCATCTATGTTTGTGTAGCTATCGTTTTTTATGTTTATGTTTATATTTATGTTTACGCTTGGAATTTGCTTATCAAGCAATGTTTCAACGTTTGGCCACGTCACAAAACATTGCTTGACAAGCGTGAATAAGCGGAATTCGTTGTGCGATGTTTTTGAAAAAGTTCAAAACTGTCACAGTCAATTTTCAGAAAAAAGACGAGACAATAGCAAGGTTTGCAAAAGATATAATCATATAAACATACTGAAACAATACTTCAACACGAAGACATGCATAGGCCCTATTACTAACCTAAAAAAATCTTCCTATCACATACCTTGATCTGAGCCCAAGAACAACTTACTTAGTAAACTAAAAGGGGCGTATTTATGTGAAACTGTGTCCAAAATTAATGTAAAAAAGTATGCAATCTTTCAAAACTAAAATAACTTGCAAACGTATGTAAACCTTTTACTACTGCGCTCCTAGGGTTAATCTGTCCCCAAGTACCCCTAAATAGTGTGGGAAAATTCCTAAACACTATAAAACAGATAAAATTAATAAGATGAAGACAACAAGGAAATTCTAATTTTAACGAAGAAAATACTTTCCAACGGGAAAATAACGAATCTAACGAATAAGCATTAACTAAAGTAACTATACGCGAACAATCTAGAAACTTGTGACCACACCCAATCCAACGGGCCTAATCTAAGGGATCTGTGACAAAACATTTTTTGCTCGACGCAAGCAAAAAATGTTTGACGAGCATTGTTTTGCGACGTGGCCAAACAGTAAACATTTTGCTTGACCATCAGATTTCATATGTTTCAAATGACAAGCATTCGATCGTTTAGCAGAGGCCTACCCTCCACGACTAAGTCGCATAGGTTGGAATCAAGTGTTCATCAAATGCGAATTATGTTCTCTAAGTTAGATGCCTACTTTACAATTTCTTGCGTTTCAATATGTTTTGCGCTCTATAAAGATATGTATTTTCGTTAATTCAGCCAGGATTTCCAGATGACACTGAAGTCGATGGAGAGAAAATTGGAGGAGAAGGATGACGAAATTGCAGCCTGCAAAAGAAAACATGTAACCAATATCATTTTATCATTTAATACTGTATTCCAGTATCACCCGTATATTCCAGTGTAACCAGTATCACCCACTTTGGATTGAGCTGCCCATCCCGGGGGGGGGGGTACTTCCATTGTTCGCTATACTAGACATGCCGCCCAAATGGGTAACTTTTTCAGCGCCAATTTCCCTACACATGGGTTGGTTTTTCGTAAAGAATTTCTACACATGGCTAGCAAATATATATAACATTTATATAACATTTTAGACATGCATTAACATTTGAGATATTGGTACAAATGGGTAAAATATTTCGTTGTTTTTTCTATACATGGGTACCACGACAAACAGAATTTGTCGGTAGGCATGGGTGGGTTTGGAAAAACTGAGCGGCACGTCTAGTCTCTTGAGCAATGAAGTACCCCCCTCGGGCTGCCCATTAGATTTGTCGTAGGCACTCCTTTGCTAGTGTTTGTGCAAGCTTCTGTTGGGAGGAATCAAGAGGCACCTTTCGCTAGCTGCTGCAAGAATTAGTTTTCGTCAGAACGTTAGCTTATCCGTCATTTTTAAATAGTTGCTCCTTTTTAGGGCGGATTAACTTTTCCCATTATTTGACATCATAAAAAAAGAACTCTCAAAATGCTACTAGAAAAGTATAAACTATCCTTCATTTAGTCATTTTCTTTCAGAAAAATAGCACTTTCCGATTTTCAATTAAGGCCAAAATTTTGTCTGACTGAATATTGGTCGAAAGTTCAAAGTATGCTTAAAAATCATGTCACCATCTTGAAAGCAACAGCCAAAGCTATAGTTTTTACGTAATCTCTATCTATTACTTCATGCAAAAACGCATGATTTATAGCTATTCTAAGGAACCGGAATTTTTTATGGCTTTCTTTTGATGGTGGTACTTCGAAGTACCGTCGGTAAACAAAGGGTTAAGCAAGCGCACCGGTTGCTTAATCGAAGAAATACGGTATTAAATTTTGTATTTTTAACGCTATCCTAAAATTCTGTACACCTTAAAGACTATTAATATGTATTTCTAACTTTTCAGCACTCAGAAGCGACCCAACAAAATTTTATCATTGACTCTCTGAGAAAAGAAAAGGAAAGTATCCTCGAGGATAAAAACAAGAGAATACTATCCGTTGAGAAAGACATGGAGAACCTTAGAACTGAAAACTCCAACAAAGACCTCGAAATCAACAAACTTAGAACTGAGCTACAGCGTTGTCAAAGCAACATCAAGTCTATCGAAAACGAGAACGTTAAATTGGCAACGAGGCTGAGTACTGCTGAGCATGCACAGCTATCTCAAAAGCAAATTGAAGGAGCGATGAATGAAATGATGACGGCAAAAGCAAGCTCGCGTATGAGAATGGAGTCCTCCAGTCTAAAATTGATCAGCTCATTCTTGAGAATAGTGGCCTATCGGCTATTAAAACTGATAATGAGGCGCTAAAGCAACATACCCAAGACTTGCAGAACAATTGTAACAAGGTATGAGATACAGTGAATTATTATATATATATATATATATATATATATATATATATATATATATATATATATATATATATATATATATATATATATATATATATATATATATATATATATATAGTTATGTACAATAATTTATTGTACATAAGTGTTACAAATTTTATTCACAAATAAAAAAATCATACTCTAAAGAAGCCTTACTTGGCAAGGCGAAATAGTAGTGCTTTCAGCCCAAAATCTCAGATATTGTGATGGTATGGCAAACCGTCCATGTTTTTTCAGCCAACATGTTGCCACCAATGTTGGCACGGTTTGTGCCGTGCCAACATGTTGGCCAACATCGCTGCAAACAATTTTTATGCAAACCTTTTCCTACCTTTTAATCCTCTAAGGCCCTGCCCAAGCCACCAAACATTATTGTTCCAAAATGTTAAATTTTTCTACGCTTTTTCTTTCTTCTGTTATCAAACTATTGTTGCTTCCTACCTTTAAACCCTTTTAGGCCTTGGCCAAAGGAGCGAACATTGTTGTTCGTGATGTTTTTGAAAAAGTTCAAAAACATTTTTTGTTTGACGCAAACAAAAATGTTGGACAAGCAATGCTTTTGGACGTGGCCAAACGGTCAAACATTTTGCTTGGCAAGCAAATCTCAAATGTTTGACTAACAATGTTTGATCGTTTTGCAAGGGCCTAATCCTACTTAGATCAAAATTATTTTCCTTAGGTATTGGTCGAGCTGCATGCTGCTCAAGTTCAGTTGAAAGAAAGAACAAGCGAATTACAGAATTTCAAAGATTTGCTCGACAAGAAAGACTCAAGCATGAAGAACCTTGTTGGTTCAAGAGAAGACGCTTTACATGAAGTACAAAGGCTGTTATTGCATACGCAATCACTGGAAGAAAAGTACAAAAAACAAGTAAGGCCTCAAATTCATATTTTCCTTAACTGAAGTAATCTTTTAACAACTGCTAATGCCTTTGTTAACTCGTTTTTGGAATCTGTGCGTCCATGTTTTTAATTATAGAATATTTTCGACCTTTAGACTCACTACACGCAGTTTTTTTTATAAGCAACTTCGCTCGGGCCTAGTTAAAAAAATTGCTTATTTTTGAAGCTCTTATGGCTACCTTTTAGTAGCAAAAGTTGCTTAGTAGTTGCTTAATTTTTACTGCATATTTTTGCCCTAAGAATAGTATAGAGGCTAGAAAAATAGCAAAATTTGGAATTATCGTCCCCATAACGCTAGAACACCTAGTATAAAGCAAAGAAATACTATCAATAACATCATTCAAGAAGTACCATGTAATTGTTGCCATATAGAGACTTTGTATTGAAAGTTAAACGGAAACCCCTCAATGAAATGCTTCACGTAATGAGTAACACTCCATTGATATGCGAGTTTTTGACGGCAAATGAACAGAAATAGCTTCTAGTTGATCAATCCTCGATTGCTTGCAGTGATATAAATTATTTAAAATTTTAAATGTTGCTAAGATTTTTTCCCTACTTTACGTTGCTTAAAGTTTAGGCTTTCTACATCTTGGTTGCTTATAAAAAAACTGCGTGTGTTCTGTTTCCTCTTTCTCAAAGATTATGCTTATGATCGTTTTAATCATAGATGGCTGAAGTTTGAATTCATTTTCTTTACAAATCAGATTGCGCAACTTCAAAGCTCATTGGAAATTTCCCAAGCAGAGAAGAAGAATATAGCCCAGACATTCCAAAGTGTTATGCAATCTCATTCAAAGCTACAAGCAAATAATGAGGAGCTGCAAATGAAACTTGGAAGGAAAGATGCTGAATTGAAAAACATAATGGAAGAACGGTGGGTGTCTTAGCATTTTGTACTTGTTAAAGTCATTGAGTTGTACAAAACTTTAAATTGCTTTCTTGTCCTCTCCGTTCACGTCCTGCCCCATTGTATCCTGTCGTGTTAAGTCCTTTTTACCGAAAAGTCAGGATTGCTCACTTAGACGCTTTTTTATTTATAAGGAACCTACCTCAAGGCCTAGTTCTTAAAGTTCCTTATTTTCGGACCTATTTGAGGCAATTGTAGATCCAAAAGTTCCTTAATAGTTCCTTAATTTTAACTGTACATTCATGTGCAGTGTCATAACAATAATAGAGAGACACCTGCATGTAAGCAAAGCTCGAAACTACTCAAGGAAACATACATGTGTAACGTACAATTTATGTGATTTTCGAGTGCAAATGAATGGAACCGGCTTTCTAATTCTTGATTATTTGCAGTGATAAAAGCATTCAACATTGAAAATTTCCTTAATTATTTTCTCTTTAGTAGTATAAGTTCTTTAAATTTTCGGGCCTTCCACATGTAGGTTCCTTATAAAGTGGTTCTTTATAAAAAAAGTGTGTAATATTCAAAGCAAAACATCTAGGCCTATGAGTGTTATTATAGTAAAAATATCTAACTTGTCTTAATTTACATTAAATGAAACTGTTTATTTAATAGTCTGACCACGCAAAAGATTGTTACTGACCTTCAAGATGAAATGACGTCATTGCAGAATAAAATTGATGAATTGCAAGACCAAGATTCTGAAGAGGTACCATTCGCCCTTGTTTCTTAAACTTGTTACGTAATTTAATTAGACATGATAGTCACCACTTATCATGACAAGCCTTTAATATTTAGTAGGGCAACGTTTCAGGAGATATCCGTCTCCCATCATCGGACAATGAGAAATGTGGTTCCTTTCCTATTTATTGCAAAGGTCGGATCGAAAGGTGTGAAAAGTTTCATTTGCCCTATTAAATATCAAAGGCTTGTCATGATAAGTGGCGACTATCATGTCTAATACAGTGTCAGAAACAGCCTTGATAATTCTGAATATATTTACTTTGTCACGTAATGTATATGTGTGTATATATATGATGTTTATAATTTATATACTTCATATAATTTATATAATTTATGTAATATATAATAAATATAATTTATGTAATTTATATTATGTGTTGAGTCCTTGCCAAATGATCAAACATTGTAAGTCAAACATTGGAGATTTGCTTTACAAGCAATGTTTGACCGTTTGGCTACGTCACAAACATTGCTTTTGAGTGGTCATTGTACTTAGGCTATTAACTTCACAACATACTGTAAATTTCTAAGTAGACTAAGTTGATTTTTGAATTGGTTTTGTCCTATGTTATAGCTGGAAGGCCTGCGCAATGCCTTGGTTAAGCTTCAGAATGAAAAGAAGACATTAAAAAAGTCTGTGGAAACCTTGAAATCTGATAAAAAGAAACTAGAAGAAGAACTAGATAATCAAGAAAAACAGTTAAATATGAGAATTGAAGAGTTATCAAATGAAGTTGAAGAAAGGTTAGTTTTAAAAATGTATTATTGTTTTTCCTCGTGGTCTTTGTGGCGCAGCGGTTGAAGGTGCTGTGGCGTCGTGGTGTTATAAAGTTAAAAGTAAAGTTGCCGTTTTTTAGTCTACAACTAGCCTAGGGGTACTCAGTTGACTTTACACTTTGCCCCTGGTCTGGATGCATTAGCATAAAGCAGGGTGCAGCCACACACGGCGATCATAACTACCGATCAGGTACCCATTTATACACCTTGGTAAAGGGAGGCACATTTGTGTTAACAACTTGCACAAGGTTATTATCTCTGCAACACAAGTGGAAAGACCGTGGCTCGAACCCACAACATTTTCGTTGTGAGTCCAGCACGCTAACCACTGCGCCACAGAGACCACATGTTATCCAGCTGGCTTGTAGTGTCAGGATCTCAGTGCGGTCAGAGTTCGAGCCCAGCCACGGTAGCGTCACAGCCAGGGTCGAGGTCTCGATTAGTTAACCTAATACTGAGATCCTAGTGACTGGCGCTAAAACACCATTTTCCTTCACCTTCAGTGGTTGGCATGCAGGACAACGAAAATGTTGTGAGTTCGAACCACAGTCCACTTGTGATCGCAGAGATAACAACCATGGGCAAGTTGTTAACACAAATGTTCCTCTCTCTACCAAGGTGTATAAATGGGTACCTGGTCGGTAGATATGAGCACCGTGCGTGGCTTCACCCTGCTTTATGCTATATACATCCAGACGAGGTCTAGCAGTAGAGTTAAAAGCATTGCTTGCCAGTACAAGTGGTCATTCTTGATAGAGAATTCATTCTATTATACCCAGATGCGGATCGAAATGCACCAATCAGAAAGTAAAGCCGAATTAGCATTGTGTTTTAAACATCAATCAGTTTGCTGGATACAGCGGGAACATCAATAGAATCCAAGTGGGAAAGCGTACTCTTTCTGTGACTATGTCTACACAGAACCGGCTTTTTGGTTTTGATGTGGACAGATTCCAAAACTTGGAAATGGAACAAAGATCTTGCGTTGCCAATTATTTGAAAGCAATCCTCGTTGTGATTTTCTGTACAGTTTGGATTCTAAACCAACTGTTGTCATATGGCATAATTATGTTCAGGGCTAAGTTGTTGTTTGGACTTGCGGAATTCAGAATTTGTTTTTTTTATAAGTTCCAAGATTTTAGAGATTAGCTATATAGACTCTTTCAGACTCTTATTCTTTACTAAAATTCATTTCTCAGGAAAAGTCAAGAGAATCAATGCCTTGATGAACACGAGAACGAGAAACATAAATATGAAGATAAGCTTAACGAAGAAATCAAGCGAAATAGCAAGGTTTGTAAATTGTGGATCAACTATCTATGTGACAAACTGTCATACATCCTGTGGGTCATCTATTTAAATCATTGAAAATCGATATTTTGAAACAACTTGTAAAGAAAAAAAGGAATTGAAATTCTCCTTTATTATTTTATTTTAGCTGAAAAAGCAGTTAGAATCTTTAGAGAAAACTCTCGAAGGAACTGAAGAAGCAAAAAATGCAATACAAGCCAAGCTCAAGGTGCAACGTGGTTAATTTTTATCGTTTCTTTTCTGTTCTCTAATTAACTTTGCTTTACTAACTTTACTTTTCTCTACTTTACTTTACCTTTTTTTACTTTACTTTGCTTTACTTTTCTTTTCTTTACTTTACTTTACTTTACTTTACTTTACTTTTCTTTACTTTTCTTTACTTTACTTTTCTTTACTTTACTTTACTTTTCTTTACTTTTCGTTACTTAACTTTACTTTTCTTTATTTTACTTTACTTTACTTTACTTTACTTTACTTTACTTTACTTTTCTTTACTTTACTTTACTTTACTTTACTTTGCTTTACTTAACTTTACTTTGGTTTGCTTCTCTTTGCTTTGCTTTGCTTTACTCTACTTTACTTTTGTAAACTTTTCTTTACTTTATATTACTTCGCCATACTTCAGTTTAATTTGCTTATCTTTACTTTATTTTAAATGACGTGACAAATCATATCTCCGGTTGATAAATTGTGGTTCTTAAACTATTTTTTCTTCTTCAGAAGTTGAAAGAGCGCTTTCGAAACCAGAAAAAAGACTTAGCCAATTATCAGCATGAAAATCAACAGCAAGTAAGATTTCTTTATTAATTTACCCCCTGGAAATTCGCTGACTACTTTTTTAATCACTTAGAATCTCTATCAAAACCGGGTGCTCTATCTGAACGTTAAAATATATTTTTAGGCAAATACTATCGCTGAATTTTTGGTTCAAATCCGAAGCTTAGAAGATGAGTTGAGAGCGAAAGATGATTTTCAAATTCGTTCAAGTATATCACTAAGGTAAAGAAACTATAATCAATACATTCACCTCCTGAAAGCTCTGATTTTTCCCTGATAACTACTGTGACGTTTTACTACACCAGGGAGTAAAGTAAATCATTTTACCTTTTTGCTGTTACCCCCTGATATTCCGTTGATAAGCAATATAAAGTAACATTTTTTCCGGAGGTAAGCTCATTTGATCGTTACAGTTAAGAAGTGCTCAGTCCATCTTTTATTTGAAATCTTAATTTTGGGCTCCAAAAAATTATGCTGGACTAATTTTTTTCTAACCTGATTTTTTATTTAGGCATTTCGAAGATGAAATAGAGACAGAAAAGCACCTCAGACTTGAAGCTGAATCCAAGTGCATCGTGGGTACCCATAATCCTTCATTCTTCTGTATTGTAGCTTCTGAACACACGCTTCGGGCGTGTTCTTCTAAACTAATTCTTTTTTCGGTAGCCTTCTTTTTTCGGAATGTGTGTTTTCAAGCCATTCTTCTGAAAACAGCAGGTTTTTGAGCTCTCCAAAACCTTCTGTCATCAAAAGCAGAAGGTTTCCGAGACATTCGAGAGATTCTCGGTTTGAAGCTCCAATTTTTTCAGTTGCCAGGAGACACTGCACGAATGGGCCTGGGGACGAGACAAGCAATTATTTTGGCGCGAAAGTTTTCAGATTTCTAGAATCTCTGTTTCTTGAAAATCATGGCTGCTGTTGTTGGAAGCTTTCTGTTCGGAAGTTTTTAGGTTAAGAAGAACACTCACTATAAAGTACATTTTTGCCAAGAGCGTTCAGCGCAGTTTAGGAGACTAAACGACGACTAAAACAACGATCTTGGTTTTTTTATTTTTGATATCTTGTAAGTTGTATTAATTTCCCTTCGTAGACATTATTATCAAGGGAAAAAGATTTGGAAATGAAACTCAAAGATGCGAGCAGAGCTAACATAAAAGTGGGTAACAATTTATTGAGTTATGTATAATTGAGTTTTAGTATTTTATTGAGTTATTGTATTTTTGTATAATTGTTTTTGTTCCTCTATTTCTTACTTATTCACAAAATTTCCTCTTTTATGTATATGTTTCGTTTTTTAACAGATATCAAATGATCTGAAAGAAGCACAATTGTGGTTTCAAAGAAAAGTTGGAAAATTGGAAAAAGAGCTCGAAAGTGCGAAGTAAGCCTGGGCATACCTATACTTAAAACCTTGTTTGTCTGACACTGCTCTGAGTTAGACTGATTACCTGAGTTAGACTCACTCCATAAGTCTCACTACTTCGCTCGATGTTGTTGTTGTTGTTTTCTACAATCGCTCTGTTGGAGTGACAAATCAAAATAAGAGGAGCGTAAACTAGAGACTCGTGAAGTGAGTCTATACCTGAGTCCCAGTTATCGCTCATGAGACCGAGGCTAGCACTAAAAGGAGATCGCTCAAATTGGTTTGAGCGTCCATCAATTCAATTCAATAGCGAAACTACGACTCAGGTAATCAGTCTACAATATTGGACAAAATATATTGGAAGGGTCTAAATAGTGTTGCTAATATCTATTGATTCCCCCTTCTCCCCCGTTACAATGTTGTTTCGTACAAAAGTTGTTTTGCTCTACTACCAACATTGTTATGGGGGTAAAAGGGGGAAGAATTGGAGTTATGGAAGTAGAAAATCAATGAAATAGGCCTTATTCCTTGGAGAAAATGCCTTGTTCCAAATATTTTGTCCAAGATTGTAGCTCTGAGTATGAACGTCAGAAACAGACCTGTTGAAAATGTCTGCTGAAACTCAGGAAAGAAGATGCGAATAAATCACCAAAATGAAGAAATACTTGATTTAATGTCTTTTTGAGCAGATAAGCTGGAATTTGACTCATTTCTTCGCTTTTCTTCTATATAAACTTGAATTTGAAGCAAAATATGCTAGACTAGTACAGTTCCTTAAGCGGCTAGAATCCAAGTCATTGCACGGGAATGGATGCCCTTAATCAAGATGTCCACCGTCTTCCAGAAAAATGTTACGCTGATCCAGACCTCTTTGAAAAGTCTATTCTCATTCTTATACAGACAGTCTAAACTCCTTTTTCTTGATTTTCTTTTAGGCAGACCCAGTACATCCTTGAGCAGACGGCAACAGAGCAAGAAAAATTAACAGAATTGGAAAGAAAGAAATCAGAAGAGGCTAAAAATATCGTTCGGGTAAGGAAGATTTTCATCTTTCTCAGCCTACTATTTCTAGCGACAAATCCCGAAATTATGTTTTCAGTGAGCAGGAGACACTGCGGAGGAGATTTTGGCTTTCTTTTTTGCCGCTGGGGCGTCTAAAGCATAGTTGATTGAGTTGAACAAGACTTATCTTCGAAAAAATAGGAGCTTTTCAAACTTTTATTTCCAAGTTTCATTTCCTCATAGGCCAGCAGAATGGCTGTGAACAAGCTGTCAAGTGACGTGAAAGAGAATCTTTTAGAAACCAAGGGCCTAAAGCACGTAATTCATGCAGAACGAGGCTACGGCATTAGGGCGGCCCAGAAATACGATCGACTAATGGTAAGTGACGAATAGACTTGCTTCCCAATTCCCTAACTTTCGCTCACATTGAATTGAATTGATGTTGTTTTTCGCTTCAGTCAGGAAATAATGGAAACGAGGCAGCAAATTTCAATCCACTTTTGCCACACGAAAGGGAATGAGTCGTTAGTTTGAGCTTCCAGCAATTCAATTCAATAGAGATAACTACGACTCATGTAGTAAGTCTAAGTGACGAAGACCTTATGTCTTGATATAATTTTATCCCAGTTTTTGTTGTGAGCTGAATTTTATGTCATGTTGTGTCATGGAAAACTGAGAAAACTTTGAAAAATGGACTTATTGTAAATCCTCGAATAAGCCCCCCCTCCGAATAAGCCCCCCATCGAAAACCCCACAGTAAGGCTAATTTTTGCAAATAAGCCCCGGGGGCTTATTCCAAGGTTTGCGGTAAATATGTTTTCATTTTCATCAGGAATCCAGCGCACGAAAAGTTGAAGAACTTGCAAGAGAACTCGACCGTGCGCACGAAAAGGCACGAAAAGCGAGGTGACACGATGGGAATAAGTGTTTCTAGGTTTCTATAAAGAAAACGAAAGCTCGATGATTGACACGTCTGTGCATTGCATTCCCAAGACAGGCTGCAAGCCAAATCGTTGAATCGAAGTGAAAAGGTCTGTTTTTCCTCCGACAATTTCGTTGTAATTATTAGTTGGAGATACCACTTAGGCCTTGGCCAAACGATCAAACATTGTTGGTCAAACATTTGCGATTTGCTTGTCAAGTAAAATGTTTGACCGTTTGGCCACGCCCAAAAATATTGCTCGTTTTATACCACAATTTTACGCTGTCCAATAATTAAACTGTAAATACTTTGGCTCGAAACAAGGATTTTTAATTTTAGAATGTATATAATTCCAATTGTTTATAGTAGGTATTTAAAATTGAATATTTTATTTTAGAAATGTGAAAGTGCAAATTTGTTATTGTTTGAGAGCCCTTATAAGCAACCAAGATGTAGAAGGCCTAAAAGTTTAAGCAACGTATAGTACCACAGGAAAGAAACCTAAGCAACTTTCTAAATTTTTTATATTTTTTATCACTGAAAGCAATCGAGGATTGATCAAAATAGAAGCCATTTCCATGCATTTGTCGTCAAAACTCGCATAGAAACGCAGTGTTTCTCGTTAAGTTAGGCATTTCATTGAGGGCTTTCCGTTTAACTTTCAATACAAAGTCTCAAATGGTAACAATATCAGCAGGGAGAAATAATTCCAGTCATTTTATGTGCAATGTTAGATTTTGCTGTTTTTCTTGCTTCTATACTATTCTTAGGGCTAAAAAGATACAGTTAAAATTAAGCAACTATAAAGCGTGTATTAGTGGACTTCTTGTTACTAAAAGTCTGTGGCCATAAAGGTCCAAAAAAATAAAAGTTTTCAACTTTTGGAACCAATTGTCAAGCAATGTTTTGCCGAGCGAAGTTGCTTATAAAGGAAGCCCTAAACTGCTGTAGTAAACTTGAATGCGAGAAAACAACTTTATGATAATATTTCTTCCTTCAAATATTAAAAGACAAAATCTGAAGAAGTTACAAGCTTTCAAAAAGCATTTTCTAGTTTAAAATCTCAAAGATTATCTTAAATAAAAGTTCTTTTCAAAATTTCCACGTTTTTTGATACTTTAATATATACATGGCTTTAAAGTTATTTGATTGGTCAAAAATCTGATTCAGCTAACTGAGCGAACCAATCAACGCAGAGCTTTGTTATCACATGACAAAACCACTGTTTATTTCGTGCAAACAGGCATCGGGGAACAATAAGAAATTGACGTATCGTGCGTCCAATGGGAATAATGGGGAAAGTATGATGCAAATTTGAAAAATATAATTTAGGATTTCAAACACGAGGGCAGGTCTTTTTGAGAAGGCCCCTGCTTTGGTTGGTGGCATGAAGGCCAGGTCGAGAGACAAGATTATTAGTCTTTGCCAAGGAAGTGAGTATTCTCCACATGTATTTTGTTTGACACGCTTTTTTAAAGAATCACTTGATAAGGAACTTTAATGTAAAAGGTCGAAAAATTTATAGAGCCTCTACTACTAAAGATAAAATTGCTTTTGAGGAACTGAGAAACTTTTCTCTTTTGAATATTTTCATCACTGCCAAAAAATAAGAATTAGAAAGCCGGTTCCATACATTTGAAATCAAAACTCACATAAATTGTATGTTATGCAAGTATCGAATATTTTCTTTAGTAGTTTAAAACTTTGCTCACATAAAGCGTATCTTTATAATAGTCATGACACAAAATATGCTGTTAAAATTAAGGAACTATTAAGGAAGACATTGTGCTATAATTTAATCAAAAGAAAACCAAAGATAAGGAACTTTAGGAACTGGACGTTTGACTCCAAAGTCTGCCTCTATCCCAGAAAGCCTTGGGAGCCTAGAATGTCGGTTTATTGCAAGTTGAAGTTTAAAAGCACGGCGATTCAGTAGCGACAACTGTAGGACTAATGTGAAGGCCTGGCTAAACAAGAAGACATGTCGAATGTCCCCTTGATGTCTTCTAGTTTAGCCATCTCGGAAACTTTGTAGCGCGTGACAAAATTTGTAGCGAGAGACACTGGCAGACGACAGAAACATTTCTTGTCTCCGCGACTCGGCGGACATGTTGCCCGCTTGTCACTCGCATGTTTAACCAATCTGGGAGATAGGCGGAAAACATTGTCACCCCTGACATGTCTCCTAGTTTAGCCACCTCGGAATCTTTGTAGCGAGAGACATGCAAATATTTCTGGGAGACAACAGAAACATTTCTTGTCTCCGCGACATGCAAATGACTCGGAGGATATGTTGCCCACTTGTCAATTGCATGTTTATCAAACCTAGGAGACACACCGAAAACATTGTCACGCGCGACATGTCTCCCCTAATTTAGGAACAGCTTCGCAGTGGATAACAAGCAGAATAGTTCAAGTACCTTGCTGGCCTCTTTTTCGAATTTGTCACAATCTGTTGTTCCCAGACTCTCAGCTCAGATCCTCCAGTGATGATTCTAATCTTCCCGTCATGCAAAGAGGGCGAGATACAGTTCACGTGGCCAAGAGAATCATCTGAAATCGTCCCAACGTATTCCATGGTTGGAAGTTTTCGGACTAAAAAGAAATTGCATTGTATTGTAAAACGTTGAAATGTAGATGTTGACTCACAAGAAATGAAGACCCATTTAAATCTGGTATGGAGCGAAGGAGCTAATGAATACCTTATGAAATGAAGATGCTAATGAATAAAGTATAAAATGAAGATGCTAGCCAATGAATACGGTACAGATAGAGATACTAATGAATACCGTATGAAATGATGTTAATGAATACGGCATGAAGATGCTTATGAATACGGCATAAAATGAAGATGCTGATGAATTGGATATTAAGCTAAGATGCTTATGAATGTGGTACGAAATGAAGATGCTAATGAAAACAGTATGAAATGAAGATGCTAATGAAAACAGTATGAAATGAAGATGCTTATGAATATGGCATGAAATGAAGATGCCAATGAATACGGTATGAAATGAAGATGCTAATGAATACGGTATGAAATGAAGATGCTAATGAATACGGTATGAAATGAAGATGCTAATGAATACGGTATTAAACGAAGATGCTAATGAATACAGCATCAGATGAAGATGCTAATGAATACGGTATTAAACGAAGATGCTAATGAATACAGCATCAGATGAAGATGCTAATGAATACGGTATGAAATGAAGATGCTAATGAATACGGTATGAAATGAAGATGCCAATGAATACGGTGCGAAATGAAGACCCTATGAATTCGGTATGAAATTAATATGCTAATGAATTCGGTATGAAATTATTATTATAAAGAATATGGTATGAAATGAACATGCTACGAATATGGTAAATAAGATAAGATTCAAGAAAAGCGGAATAAGTTTCAAAATAAGATTCAGTCGTTACCATTGATATATCCATTGCCATTATCGATGTCGAATCCAGCACCGAATAGCCATCCTGAATCACCACATTGCAGAACAGCGAGCGAATCTGTTGGACTGAATTCGCAGAGATTGTTTCGGAGTTTTACGACTTGGCCTGGAAAATACACGAATTTGTCATTGATTTACTGTCAATTTGATTTAATCATCTTTTGAGACGAAACCCCATGAGATATACCTTGCCCCCTCAAGGTAGTGTCTGGGTGCTTAAGAAAAATTCTCAAAATTTGACTAGGCGCTCAATCACCGCAATCCCTGTCGCTGCACGCGGAGAGGATTCCCTTACTCAAGATGTCCGCCATCTACCAGAAAAACGCTGCACAGATGCAGACCTCTTTCAAAAGATCTATTCCACGACATATCCCCCTTTGATACATGCGATATGCTAATAGACGACAATAGACAACTATGGCTAATAGAGGTGAACAACAGGGGGTAACTTACCGGTTTTTACATCCAAAGCTTTGATATTAAATCCATCATCACCCCAAAACACAGTATCTTCAAATGTTGTTAAGCAATTGATCTTTCGAAGTGGAAGGCTAACAAGACTGGCGTTTGGAGTATCAATCGGGTTGTTGTCGTTGCTGGATGATTTGATGCCTATGACGTCATCATAAGAGTCGAATATCTCAACCAGTTTTTCGTCTGAATATTCGAAAACTTTAATAATGCCATCGGCAGATCCACTGGCCAGTCTGAAATCATCTATAAACTGTAGGAATAATTAAGGAAACACGCATAAATTATCATATGCCCAATAATTTGCATAAATTATCATAATTATGCAATCCGCAGGCGCAATGGTCTGAAATCTTATATATACTGAATAATTAGGCGTATGTAACTAATATAACAATAAGAAAACTCATAAATTATCATTGGGTTCCTTCTGAAAAATCCTCCGAGTGTAAGAACAAGGTCCTGGTAAAAAATTTAAACATTCTTCGTCAAAGGTTGAAATTTGGTTTGGTCTAACCCTAAACATTGCTTGTCAAACATGTTTTATTTGCGTCTAGCAAAAAATGTTTTCAAAATTGAAAAAAAAGTATCAGAAAATTTTGCCTGTAAAGCAATGTTTGGTGACGTGGCCAAACGTTTAAACATTGTTCCTCACACGACGAAATTCTGTTTGACCACATCACAAAATATTGCTTGTCAAACATTTTTCGCTTGCGTCAAGCAAATGTTTTTCAAAGTTTTTAAAAACATTGCTAAGGAAATTCTGCCTGTAAACCAATGTTTTGTGACGTGGCCAAACGTTCAAACATTGTTTGAAAAACAAACTTTCAAATTTTTGACAAACAATGTTTGATCATTTGGCCAGGGGGGCTAATACAGATGGCTTTCTTTACCTTTATTGAAACTACAGCTTCCTCGTGGGCCTTCAGTGAGAATCTTGTTTGTTGGCTTTCAACTCCATAAATAACCTCTATCTTGCCACCCTCTTTAAATAAAAACAAATCATGTTTAAAGTTCAAAAATCAAAGCTGTTTATCATATTACTTGGTCGAAAATTTTAGAAAATAAGCTTTCTTTCTCTTGGGTTTTGGCGTTTATAAATACTACGTCATTTCCATATTGAGGATATTATTGAAACTAGATTTTAATTTGTTTTAAAAAAACGTATGTAAAAGATGTGTTACCGTTTCCAATCGCAAGTATATCGTTTTTGTAGGCCAGACATGTGACTGGACTGTACACGTAGAAGGAACTGAGGAAAGCTCCTGAAAAAGCGAGAAAAAAATCACAAGGTAAGCTGAAATTGAAATTCATTATTATTAGAGATTTGATAAAACTACTAGCTATCCTTTCAACCCCCTGTCTGAATCCTGATATATTCGATCGCTGTAGAAATCTAGAAAGCTACCTACCATTTTCAATGTCCCATATTCGAACAGAACAATCTTGAGACCCTGTGATCGCTCTTTTCTCGGAAACTAAAATGACTGACGATATACTTCCAGTATGTCCACCCAAACTAAACAGCTCTGCACCAGTGGTAATATCCCAGACTTTGAGGCTTGTGTCATGTCTAAAGAAATACACAATGACCATACATTATACGTTTCACATGCACATTTCCTATACGAAATTCAGCGAAATATTTGCTTTCATTGTCTTGTTCAAAAAGTTGCTTATTTTTGGCCCTCATATGGCCACCTTCTAGTAGCAAAAGTTGCTTAGTAGTTGCTTAATTTTAACTGTATATTTTCTGCCCTAAGAATAGTATAGAGGCTAGAAAAACAGCCAAACTTGGAGTTATCCCATAGCTTTTTATGCAACATAACGCTAGAACACCTAGTATTCAGCAAAGAAATACTATAAATAACATTAGTCAAGAAGTACCATGTAATTGTTACCATATAGAGACTTTGTATTGAAAGTTAAAAGGAAACCTCTCAATGAAATGTTCAGGTAATGAGTAACACTCCGTTGAAATGCAAGTTTTGAGGGCAAATAAATGGAAATAGCTTTAATGTTGATCAATCCTCGGTTGCTTGCAGTGATATAAGTTATTTAAAATCTAAAATTTTGTTTAGGTTTTTTTCCTGTGGTACTACGCATTGCTTCAAGTTTTAGGCCTTGTACATCTTGGTTGCTTTTAAAAAAACTGCGCGCACGACATTATGCATGTGGCTGCGTCTTGTAACCGAAATAGGCCTACAGCTACAATCTTAATTTGACAAGGAACATGGCTGAAAAGGACTCTGCGCAGCTAGAAAATGTAATGGAAACCGTGACCAAACGTAGCATACAAACGACAGTTGCAAGAGTGACCAATGAATGGCAACACTGTTAGTGCGTACTATTTGCATCCAGAGTAATTTTGTTTGATTATGGGTGGGCAGTAATCAGGAGCGAGGGTGAAGGTAAAATGGTGTTTTAGCGCCAGTCGCTAGGATCTCAGTAGTAGGTTAACTAATCGAGACCTTGACCCTGGCTGTGACGCTACCGTGGCTGGGTTCGAACCCTGACCACACTGAGCTCCTGTCACCACGAGAGGGGACATTGGGCATGGCGGTTTGCGGTTTTTCGACATGTTGAGAGCGGTTTTACGGTTCTTCCCTTTAAAAAGTACGGTTTTACGGTTTTTCATTTTGTGATTTCGGTGCGGTTTTACGGTTTTGAGGCAAAACATGTACGCCTGTACCGTTTTTGGCTAAATTTTTTGTGGTTTTACGGTTTTTTGACCCACCCTACGACCCTCTCCCACGAGTCAGCTGGATTACATCGCTTTGAGCTGACAGTTGACTTTCCTGTCGCTTTGCAGCTTCTGGTACCCCCATAATACCCCTTAAAACAAAGCGGGGTACAGCCCTTGAAATAAAACTCACTCACCCTCCTGAAATGATCCTATTTCCCAGGGAATCCACACCACAAACAGGATGCTCATGTCCTTCAATCAGTTTGACAGAAAAATTCGTATTTTTCCATTGTTTAACGTCCCCAGTCAATCCTTTCTTGCTTTTGCCTTCTCTCTTCCTCTGCACTTTTTTATCATCAGTGTCATTGCTTTGCTCCATTGGGGCATCAGATTCTTCAAAAAAAATAAGTTTCTAGATTTTGAGGTGTACGAAACTTCAAAGTATAGACGACGCTCCTCAGAGTATAAACGTCAGAATCAGACCGAAACAATAAACTAAGGCGGAATATATACGTTCCTACTCTGAGGAGTGTCAACGAAAAAAAGCTTTTAAGTATGCCCGAAAATGTTACCGCTGCTTATTGCAATTTAGAAATAAGTTTATCATCAATACACTTATTTTTAATAAGCAACTTGACTTTCGTCCAGCCCTCAAAGTTGCTTAAAATTTTAGACATTTCAGCCCTCAAAGTTGCTTAAACGTTGCTTAACATTTTTTGGAACCTTTAACCACCCCTGACTTCGCAGGTCAAAATCGTCATCTGTTGGGCCTACAACATGACATTTGGGAGACAGATAGTGGAAAAACCTTAGCTAACGAACTTCAACATGCAAAACATAAGAACGAAGAACAATTTCCTAACGCAAGAAAGAGAGTAAGCTTGGTTGTTTGACTTCTTAGTTGCTTGCAGTAATTCAATTGAGTCCTTAAGTTGCTTAATGTTAAGGTCAGTTCAGCCCTAGTTGCTTATTGAGCGGTTGCTTATTGAAAAAATCTCTTAGCCACTAAAGTTCGGTTTCCATGGAATTGTTAGCTTATTTGTTCATAAAACCAATTATGATTATAGTTTTTCAGTTGTACAAAACTTAAAAAATTGCGATAAACAACGGAGACATTTTCGGGCTTATTCAAAAGCATTTTCATCTGACTTTCTTCAGAGAACGAATGATTGATGTTCAAAACACAATGCTAATTCGGCTTCGGTTTCTGATTGGTGCACTTCGATCTGCATCTGAGTATAAATTATACCATATTCATTTGTTTCCGTCTGTTTCTGACGTTTATACTCTGTAGAGTGTCAGACGAAAAAAGCTTTAAGTGTGCCTGAAAATGTTTCCGCTGTTTATCGCAATTATGATTATCTGTATACACCCTTTGAACGAATAGCCACCATCGATTTTTATCAAAACATTGAGATATAAAGTTTTCAAGGACTTAATATTATAAAGCATCCATACTTAGCTTTGGTGAAAGTTTCAATGTTCTAGTGATTGTATTATTACTTTTATGAGAATGCAAAGTTCCTGATTTTATAACGGCTTTCACAACAAGAGTGAGTGGGGGAGAAACTTTTCAACTTTTCACCCACGCTGGTGTGGGCCCTTATAAAAACGTAAACTTTGAACGCTCGTAAAATCAAGAATAGAAGCAATAAGATAGAAAAACTTTGCATCTAAATTAAATTTTGGCTGCTAAATATGAATTTGGTAGCAAAAACTCTTTATCTCGATATTTTCAAAAGTTTCCATAAAGACAGCAGTTCGTCCAAAAGGTGTTGCTGTTTTCTCTGATTTAGAGATGGTTGGAGCAGGGTGGTGCAGTGTGGAGGGGCAGAAATTAGGGCTATTCTAATAATTCAATGAAAAGCCTATCAAGAGAATTTCAAAATTATGAATTTAAACTAACCTTGGGGGAGCTTTTCTTCATATTCAGCTTTTTTCTGTTCTCCATTTTCCTTCAAAACCAAATCTTCATCCTGAGTTTTTTGCTGTGAAAAATCTTCTGCCTCCATCTTTAAATCTTGAGATTTCTCATTTTCTTCCTCCAAGGCATCATTGCTTTCTTTAGAGGGATCAACATCTACGCTCTCAATTTTCTTTTCATCATTTTCAATAACCAGTGACAGCAACTCATGTAGTTCTTGTCTGATGTCATCTCTTTGCACCACCTAACAGAATAAAGTGAATTGGTAAATTGAATTGGTAACAGAGTAAATTGGTGCAGAGAGCATCATCAAAGCCAAGGGGCATACTTGAGCATTGTTCCCCTTACAGTCCATTTTTAGTCACATATTTAGTCAAATTTGATTTTTCATCGTAAAGTTTCGATTTATTACAGAATTTAACAATTTTGCACCCCCTACAATTTAGCACATGGGGGCACCTGTTGATGTGACTCAATCCCAAAGATTTAAGACATTTCTAAGAAATGGGAGTGTCAAAAAACATCAGGCTTTTGGCCACACCCACTTTTCTGAAACATTTGGGGGGCAACATTGTTCTTCAAACAATAAGAACAATAGGCAATCATGCATCTAATACATCAAAGCAATAGGTTTTGTAGGGGGGGGGCATCAACCTGACCTTTCTACCTGGTTAGACCTGCTGATACAACATTTAATGGGTGCACTGCTTTTAGGGTGATGAGAAACATTGGTCCAGAAAAGGGACCCTTTTCATTGAGTTTAGGAAAGTGGGGGCCATGGCTCTGTGGCTTCTATTTTTCCTGTGATTTGATTTGATTTGATTTGAGTTGACTTGACTTGATTGGAGTTGATTTGATTTGATTAGGATTGATTTGATTTGATTTGATTTCGTTGATTTAATTTGATTTAATTCACTGATCTGATTTGATTTACTGTAAAAACTGACAAAAATACATCAATCTTCCTCCCGCCAATTTTCAAAAAGCCGACATGTTGTCGAAAAATTATTTATCCCAGACAACCTCCAGACATTGAAATTTTGATACGATTGAACAATGAAAATTAATATTCCAATGGAAGTCTTGCACCGCAAAGAATTTGCGCCGCAAAACCACAGAAAGGCATTGATTGGCCTGCCATGCCATGCAAATGCAAAGCTTGTGTGACACACGAGTCGACTGCCTGACAAACTGGACATGGAATGGAATGGAAGTAGCCTACAAATAGTTGACCTGTTTACACTTTACAGACTTTTGTTTGCAAGCTAGAAACTTCTTTTCCCGATTTGTGCTGTGCATCGTTTAGTTTCATCAAAATACATAATGTTTATAATATTTCTAAAGTTATTTTGATATTTTCAGATCAACCGATCGCAAGATTACGCTCTTGTAACTGAATAATAATATTTCTTTTGAGCAAACAAAGACGAAATTGAATTTTCGCTCCACACACAAACATGCACACGAGAAAACACGACTCCAAGCCACGCGAGCATCAAAAACAAAGTTTTGAATTTGATTTATACTTTACCTTTGTGGTCTCTTCCTCGGATAAATCCCGCAGACCACTAAGTCTTTGCAGATTTTCAATTTGCCGGAGTTTCTTTCGAAGTTTTCGGATTTTGATTTCATGATCACTGAGTTTGTCGTCCGCCATTGTTGCTTGTCTTTTTGCTTGTGCCCACACTGCCAAAATGGCGCATTTCAATTTCACCCCTGTTTTGTTTTTAGAAAATTGATTCCAAAACCGCAAAGCTGCTTAAAAATTTTTAAATATTTTCTTGAATTTTTGAAGATCAGATTTAAAGTTATCAAGAAACCACATTTATGTGATTTGGTAGGGTTTTATCAAATACAAAGAGCCAAATCAACCTCAGAATGGCTTATCAGGGGGGTTAAGTTTCTCGTAAATTATTGTCAACAAAAATGGCGGCACTCCGAAAAGGAACGTACCGGTAGATCTCGGAAGTGCTCATGAGACTTAGAAATTTCTCGGAAACTAAATCTAAAACATAAGGTGGTGCCGTGGTTCGATCCCACGACCTCATGATTTACGTGACAAGCACTAATCCACTGAGCTACCGAAGCGCTGCCGAAACACCGTGATTTTATTGATGTGATGAACGGAATATATAAATATTGATATTGCATATAGCTGTTGCCAAACAGACAACCCTATTTCCACCCTGAACCCTATGTTGGCCGGGCCCTAAACCCTGGTTGGGAACAAAGAAGACGGGGGTATGCGTGTGTGAAGCGCCTTCGGCGCTTCATTATATTCCTCCTCCGCTTCAATATCCCTGCTATACTGTATATTACGGGATGAGCACTTCCGAGATCTACCGATAGCTGAAAAGGATCTCTTTTCTGTACTCAACCAACCAAATGATGTCTCCTTTATCACTGGGATTTTTCGAAATTTTTTGTCGTTTTCAAGTTTTTACTGCAGTGTTTGGGTTTATTGTTACACTGTTTTACCAATCAATAGTTCAGATCAATTTTTCAGGTCATCCCCCGGCTTTTCCACAAAATTACGCGGTTTCTCGGTTTGAAGTCGGTTTCGATGAACGGTTTTATGGCATTCTGGACCATTTTCCCGGTTTCCGATATAATATTTCGCATATCTGGTACTGAATGTGGACAGAATGGTGATACACTTTTTTTCAATAAGCAACTGGACTTTTGGTCCAGCCCTCAAAGTTGCTTAAAAATATCTAGCATTTCAGCCTTCACAGAATGACTGGTACCCCTGAAAACTCTTACTTTGGCTTTTTCTTGCTTTTCAATATAATCGGAGTTCTACAGTTCCAAGAGCATCGAAACACCCCCTAGATGGCTTATTAATAAAAATAGCCAGAACAGAATCTCAAAGTTACAAAATATTATCACAAAATATTCCATATTTACTAGATCGCTATACAATTTTGAGGAAAAACTTACCGCAAAAATAAATTACAACAAAATAGCGAATTTCGTGCGCAAAAGTTTGTAAATTAAATAACTTCTAATAGTATCCAGTAATTATATGTCAACTACAATCCTCGCCAAGTAATTGGGGCTACTGTGCTATTAGTATGGTTTACCTTGAAAATCAGGTTCCATTCAGGGGCGCCGGAAGCACGGAGGCAGCGGGGGCAGCTGCCCCCCCCCCTGCACTCGGAAAAATCGTCAAATTCTTTTATTTTCCTATTGTTTTGCCCCAAAATTGTTGCTTCTGCCCCCGCCGCCCTGCATTGCTTCCGTTGCCCTTGGTCCCATTCTTCCCCCTAATTCAAGTATTTACAATAAATGAACAAAGCAAAATTACTTGACGTTATACAAGTAAAAAAAAGTGTATTACGCAGATACGCAAAGAAGTTTCGGACCTTCTAGTCTTCTACGTGTGACGTCATTTTGAGGACAAGCTGAATCGAATGCAGCTGGTCCCCCCTGACTTGTGTAGGTCCTGCTATCAAGAGTTTTGGTTCTGTCGCTGCTCTGTTTAAAAGTTTCCGTCCCTGCGTTCACAGATACTCGTTCCATAAATGAATGAATTCTGTTAACAGAAAAACAGATAATTTTTTAGCATACACTTTTTTTTTGATAAGCAACTTAACTTTCGTCCAGCCCTCAAAGTTGCTTAAAATTTTAGACATTCCAGCCCTCAAAGTTGCTTAAACGTTGCTTAACATTTTTTGTACCTACTAACCACCCCTGACTTCGCGGGTCAAAATTGTCATCTGTAAGGCCTACTACATGACTTTTGGGAGACAGTAAGTGGAAAAAGGTTAGCTAACGAACTTCAACATGCAAAACATAAGAACGAAGAACAATTTCCTAACACAAGAAAGAGAATATTAGCTTGGTTGTTTGACGTCTTAGTTGCTTACAGTAATTCAGTTGAGCCCTCAAGTTGCTTAATGTTAAGGTCACAATAGAGGTTTCCGCAGAAGATGGCCGCCGTTTCTGTCAACACCTTGTTTTCCATTAGGTTTTACGAAGGGAATTCTGGGAATAATTTCCTTAGCTACGAATTCAACGTCTGCAGCTATGTAAAATACGTAACTAAGGAAATTATTCCCAGAATTCCTTTCGAAAATCATTAATGAAAACAGTAGGCAAAAACGGGGGCCATCTTTTGCGGAAGCGTCTATTGGATCATTTGGTACACAAATGAATACTACTGAAAAATCATAAAACTGGGTGGTTTAATGTGTAAAACAGTACCCAAAAGGTGGGTTGGTTCGTCAAGTACCCTCTCCCCCGGGGAAATGCCCCTTCTTTCAATGCATTGTATGCTTTAGTTTCCTCCTAGCCCCTCAGTTTTTCAAGAGCGTGGAAGCCAGGCCGGTTTAGCGCTAAACTTTTGATGCGCCCACTTAAACATCAGAGACAAAGGCACTAATTCTGAGTCGTGGGTCGTACAGAATTTGTATTAAAACTAATCGTTAAAAGACCGAATTCCTTCCCCATTTCTTCACAAGCGGCGGTCGGAATAAGCAGTAACTGAGATAGTAGCGCAGTTCTCGAATGCTTAGGAATTCTGATTAAGGAACTCGCGTTGGTTGACAAAAAATTCATTTCCGAAATTGTATCAAAGCTTGCTTACAATTTAATAATCAGAGAGTTTTTATAAAGCGAAGGATTTTGAAAATATTTCAAAAACAAAAAGGGGGAAGGTATTCAATGTGTACCTATGTAGGAATACGAACGCTGACTTACCATTAAAGTCGATTTCTTTGACGAGCATTTCAAGGTCTTTATCGGTAAAACTTTGGTTGAATCGTTTGAGAACTTTCCCCAGCTCAGCCGATGTAATTCTGCCGTCGTGATTTGTGTCGAATAGTGAAAACATTTCTTTCACCTCTGAGAAAAAAGTACGATTACAAAACGCAAAAAAACTAAACAATTGAGATGGTCGCTTAGGGGGGGGGGGGGATATTTCTCTGTTGCCTTGAGAAAACCCCCTTAATCCATGGTAGCTTTATTTCTTGGATTGATAGTCAAGCAGATCAATAGGGGGCAGGGCTCTAAATAGGGGGAATTTTACCTGATCCCTATTTCCTGGTGTCTCCCTGTTTCCTTCTAAGATTTCGCTGGATACACGCGTAATCATATACTTACAAATCACGCATTCACATAATCACGTAATTATATAATCACGCATTCACATAATCACGTAATCATATAATCACGCAAACAAATAATCGCGTAATCACATAATCACGCAATCCCATAATCAAGTAATCACATAATCACATAATCACGTAATCATATAACCACGCAATCACATAATCAAATAATCTTGTAATCACGTAATGACATAATCACTTAATCACATAATCTCGTAATCACATACTCAAGTAATCACATAATCACGTAATCTTATAATCAAGTAATCACATAATCACTTAATCGCATAATCCGCAAACAAGGTATCAGACAATCAGAAAATGTAATCACGAAGGGATGGGCTATTGCAATAATCTTGCGACCACAAAATCATTCAATCAGTGATCACGCATGAATGAAAATTCATTTTTTATTTACCTTCAATTTGACGGTCTGTCAGGTTGGCGAGAGCCTAAAGAAACAAAAAATTGCTTATCAATAAACAGTAAATAAATAAATATAAGGGAACTAAGGAATTTAACAAAACAACCCTGTTGCTAAGCAACGGCAAAACAGCGAGGGCAGACGGTGATTGCTTTCTTTCACTTTCACTTTCGCTTTCATTTTTACTTTCAAGTTCCCATTTTCGGGAGACATGAAAATTGACAAGAAAAAAGCTAGACATGAAAATTGACAAGAAAAAAGCTAAAAATATTTTTCCTAGTTGCATGAACAACTTGTGATGGGCCAATTGTCAATAAGAGTTTACTGTAACTTAGAAGGATTTTCAGGTTAATGACCAGACAATAAGAATTATGTACACTTATTCTTAAACAACCAAAGCAACCAGTGCTTGGTAAGCTTTTTGGTTGAGATAGCCGCGGAGATAGCTTTCTTTACGCAATACCTCGTCGCAAAGTTGTCAATCAAAGAAGCAAGAAAAGCAAGATAAAACAAAAATATGAGTTTTTATAGGGGTACCATACCAACCAATCATTCTTTGAGGGCTGAAATACTTTATAAAACATAAATACAAATATCGAAGGTCACTTATTAGGCCAAAAAATGAAAACATACCATAATGTTTCCGTGTTCTTTTCGTCCTTCCTTCTTTTGCAAAACGCCTCTTCAGCAAATCAAAAACTTATCTGATGCGAAATCAGAATCTCACCTACTTTTTATGACCATACGACTCGAAACCGAAGCGAAATTCGTCGAGTCACTATTTTCTTCGAGCTGCGAAAAAAGAATTTTTCTTTCTCGCTCACGCACTTAATGAGGGAGTCATTGAATATTGAAATTTTTCTAAATAGCTCTTTGGGGGAGCAATATTTTGTTCAAACTCCCTCTGAGATGGTCATTGAGTTGTTTACATATTTAATTGGATCATTTCCGATTCAAAACGTTTAGTCACGACGAGAAAAAACAGGGAAAGCGAGGGAAACAACTCTCTACTTTGTTCTTTCGGAAATTTTTAAGGGCACGCGAGAAAAAGTCAAATAGATTGATTGATACAGGTACATTTTATGTTACAAGATACCAAAATGCACAATTTTTCAATTTCTTAACTTAGTCAAATCTAACAAATATTATTATATTTTGATAAGAAAAACAAAACAAATAGAGAATAAAATGAGAATTATTAATTTACAGAATTTAACCCTTTCAGGCCCGGAATTTTTTTCTTTGAGAAAAAAACTCTTCTTTGGTGTTTTTAGCATCAATACAGTGTAAATGAATGTACACACATAAAACTTTGGAAATGTCCCTCCCAGGGAGGGAGAACTGGACTTGGGCCATATGGCCCTTCCGGCCCTAGACGGATCAGTAACTATGAACTATGAAGAAACTTTAGTTGCTTTTATTCTTCAGAAAGTTAGAATACATGACAGTTAGACTTCTTTCTAATGTTTCTTTGCTAAAATAAAGCATTTGAATTAATAATATTCTGCAAAACTCCAAAAATGAGATGCCATGCCCCATATTCGACAACCATATCTTGCACTTTCTCATGTATAAATCTTCCTGGGCAAGTAAAGTTGTGCTTTTATTTCACTTAACCAAGTCTTTCTAAGTCAGGGTAACCTGTATACCCCAAATATCTAATGTTTATGCATGCCCGGGTCAGTCAATGCCATGATGAAATTTCAAAATTTCTAAAAAAGGAAGATATTGTCAAAAATTTGGGATATATAAGATAAAGGACACTAAAGAAGAATATTTAATATCAAAATACTTGAAGAAAAACAAACGAAAAGCTGTTTTTGAAGCTATCAGCTGATTTTGTTGTGGGCGTTGTCTGGCATGATTTGAACTTCCCACACAATAAAATGTTCTCCAAATTATTGTTGTTTCGTTTATAGCCAAAAATAAACTTATTAATTATAGAATTCACACCGGCAATCGTTTTTCAAACAAACGCAGATCGATGATATAAAGACGAAAACGAATAGTTATCAACTTTAACATCTGTAATCTGAATCTTTAATCTGAATAAGTAATCTGATGTATGTAATCTGATGTAAACTGATGTAAACTGATGTAAACTGGTTTGACTAAAAAGAAACGAAATAAAAATAAACTTAACTTAACTCTATGATTAATTATGATAAATCGACAGCGACGACAGCGAGCCTAAAGCTAACAACAAAACTAGAAAATTATTGCTAAATAAAACTTACTTTGGTCTCCCGATTGCCAGGTTCAAACGTAGAAAGGTAGAAACGGTAGACTGCGATAGACTGTATTTAAATCACGATTTCTCCATACGATCGATAGATAATTACTCAGGTAGATACTAGACGAAAAACATTTCGCCCATGTCATTCGAATTCAAAAGTTGAGAGAGAGAGAGAAAACGCCACGAGCGGAAGCTACGCCTCCCAGCAACCGGAAGCCAGATAGAAAAACAAAGAAGATTGTTAGCGATGACAGCTAACATTAATTACTTAATTAATGTTAATGCCACAGTATAAAATTATTTTTCTTAAAATGAAGGTAAAATTTCTTACCATTTTAAGCTGCACAAGATCTCCATTTTGGCTAGGCCAAGTTTTCCAAAATAAAACGTCAAAAAAAAGAAGAAACTTTTCCGCTATTGGCTGGCTCTAGTCATCTGATTAAAGTTTAATATATGCAGAATAAATTAAGCATGTTTTGGATTGGTATAAGGGGATGCTGAGAAAATTTCAGGGCAAAATGAGTAATGGGCCATATGGCCCTTCCGGGCCTGAAAGGGTTAAACAGAGAAATATGTCTGAAAAACTACTCAGGCATTTTATTTTTTCATTTTTCGTGATATTCTGTTGAAATTTCACACATTTTCAGCTTACACCCTTGTTAACATGTTACACAGCTGTTTCTCTGTTTGTTTACATTTCACACGTCTGTTTGTTTACATTTCACACGTCTGTTTGTTTACATTTCCCCATCTGTTTGTTTACATGTCACACTTCTGTTTGCCCGCATTTCACACATTTGTTTGTTCACATTTAACAGGCTTTTTGTTTACATTTCACACGTCTGTTTGCTTAAATTTCACACGTATGTTTGTTTAGATTTCACAAGTCTGTTTGTTAACATTTCACAGGCTTTTTGTTTACATTTCACACGTCTGTTTGCTTAAATTTCACACGTCTGTTTGTTTACATTTCACACGTCTGTTTGCTTACATGTCACAATTTGTTTGTTTACATTTCACAAGCATTTTGTTTATATTTCGCACGTCTGTTTCTTTACATTTCACACGTCTGTTTGCTTACATGTCACAATTTGTTTGTTTACATTTCACACGTCTGTTTGTTTACATTTCACACGTCTGTTTGTTTACATCTCACACGTCTGTTTGTTTACATTTTACAAGTCTGTTTGTTTACATTTCACACGTCTATTTGTTTACATGTCACACATCAGTCTGTTTACAATATTTTACAAATTTTTGGCTGTTTCTGTTAGCATTTCACACCTGTTGAAAAGTCACTGTCTGCAATGTGCTGGCGATCTATTGCAGATGCATGGCAGGTAATCTTCCCTTCGTTACCCCTTACGGTTATCTAGAAATCAGGTATATGCATCTATTTACATTTCAAACGTCCTTTTCCACGCTTTCAATTCTATGTATTTATGTACATACGTGATTAACAAATGAAATGTCAACGTTTTTACATCTTTGTGCTCTGCAGTCTGATTGGGTTGTCATTAAAACCCAACCAGAGAAATATAAATAATAGTTTTAGTCACGATTAATGTTTTGCAAACGTTATTACATTTTATCAATACTATTTTCTTGATTATCACAAGACAAAATTGGCCACACTTCGTCTCTCTGTAGAGTGGACTGTGTTTATGGAATTTACATGTAGCAGAAACGTGTTACACCGATGTCAACATTTTCACGAATTCTGAAATAGAAGTAGAAATATGTTCAATTAAACTCAGACTGAAAACAGTGGAGTTCTAATTTATCCCTAGGTTCCCAGTACTTGGTCTTTGGTCACTACATGGTCCCAGGTTATCTCGGAGGGATTCCTAATGGATGGACGGAGATGTGCTGCAAAGTTTTACAGACCACGACAGTTTTACAGATCATGTAGAGACAGACATGGTGCAGACCATAAATAATGGATGATAACAAGCCGAGTACGAGAGTAATAAGACTTTCTAGCCTTATTATTACAGTCGCTAGGATCTCAGTAGTAGATTAACTAATCGAGACCTCGACCCTGGCTGTGACGCTACCGTGGCTGGGCTCGAACCCTGACCACAATGAGCTTCTGACACCACGAGTCAGCTGGGTTACACAACGACTCTACAGCACCTTCTGATCAACGAAAATCTTCGACGCGATATTAACACCTGGCGGACTAAATAAAGTTAACTTTTTCAGTTTTCTCAATTCAGTTTTCCCACCCTTTTATATCTGGTGTTTTGATTTAAAATCAAACCCAAGTTTAGAGAATTTCAGGGCCAAAAACTCAACCATATGGGCGGCACATATCCATGCAAAAATTTAAATAATAGTACCCCGTCGGATGTGAGCCACTACAAAGCATCTTGGTTCCTTATAACTCCAAAACAGGGGAATGCTCAGAAAATTCTGCATTTGATAATGCATAAATTAACCTAATTTGCAATTTTTCGCATAAATTAGCGATTAGAAGGAATGGAAGAGAGCATGCTTAAAACAATATTCACAAATCAAAAGGCTGTTTCAGTGCCTCTGATAGTCATTCTACGGTGTCTTAGATGCAGTTCCAGGGCACCAAAGGAGTTTTAGCTTATCTATGTAATTAATGATCATTTTATTCAAATTTATTCCATTACCTTCGTAATTAATTTGACCATCACCATCAATATCAATTTCTCTAATCATTTCATCAACTTCTTCTTCTGAGAATATCTCTCCCATTTCAAGCGCGGCATCCTTGAATTCCGCAACGCTGATGCTGCCACTGCCATCGGCATCAAATACACGAAATGCATCTCGCAGCATGTCCTCATCGCTGAAATCTTTCATCTTCATTGCCATCATGCATAGGAACTCAGGAAAATCTATTATTCCATTTCCTGAAAAAATATTATAATTTATGATAATTTTATGTTAATTTTATGACAATTAAACGGTGATTTAAGATCATGATTAATTTCATGAAAGTATACAGTAACACAAATTTGTTGATTATGATAATTGATGATAATAAATGCAAAAATTATTCCTAATTTCAAGGAAGAAGAAAGTCATATCTTTGCATAAATGTACTCTAATTCTATGTTAATTATGATAAATTATGATAATTTATGCAAAAATATAATTTGGAGAAAAAATCATAATTTCACATAAATGTATGCTAATTCCATGTTGATTATGATAATTTATACACAAACAATTCTTAATTTCAAGGAAGAGGAAAATCATACTTTCGCATATTAAATGCAATCTAATTCTATGTTGATTATGATAATTTAAGCAAAAATGATTCCTAATTTCGAGGAAGAATTAAATCATAATTTCACATAAATTTATGTTTATTCCATGTTGATTATGATAATTGATGATAATTTATGCATGACGTACCATCAAAATCAACTTCATTGATAATGTCCTGTAACTCTTCTTCCGTTGGATTTTGTCCTAATGTCCTCATAAGTGCACCGAGTTCTTTAGTTGTTATGTAGCCTGTTCCATCTTTGTCGAACAGAGAGAAAGCTTCCTTGAAATCTACAAGAGGAAACAAAACAGATCTCAGGATTGGTTCTACAAGCGAATCGTCGATATATATGCTAAAGAATGATATATTCTTATTCCTCCCACCTTTAATTTCATCTTCAGTCAGTTTCTCAACCTAGGAAAAGATTGCGACGAGTTAATTAAAGGTTGATAAGGCTTAGACAAACGTAACAAAAACTGCTCTGCTTGTCGGTTCCACCCAGTAGACAACCCCCCCCCCCCCTCTTTTCGCTTCCAACCAAAGAGTGGAAGAGACTCCTTATCATCCGTGATATTCAGTGGACGGCCTTCAATCTAGAAACCGATGCTTCGCGAAACTGACCACAAGACTCTCACAAGGAGGCGGAGGCAATTAATACCATCTGATGCAGTGTAAGCCCGACCGAGAACTCAGGAGTGGTCGCAAGAACCTGTGAAGGGGTTTAATAATTGCAAAGCGGAGGGGTAACAAGGTATCCAGCCTGTAGCGTGGCCACGGACGAGACTAGGGGACGTACCCCCATGCCCCAAATCTTCTCAAACAATATGTTCGAATTCTTCGAACATAAAAATGGATGTTTACGACATAAATAAGGACATCGTCTAAATATAAGGACAAAGTTATGAGGTTGATGTCTCTTAAAAAAGCTGCAGCTTTCCAAGGGTTATAGTCATAAGAGGGCTCATAGCAAAGAAAAGATCATGAAACAACAATTCACAAGCTTTCTTCTCTCCTGAAAGCTCAATGTCAAGCAACCAGGGGTTGTTTAACTCTGAATATAATGTTTCCTCCGTCTTGGGAAGCTGGCCACACCATGGTGTGACTGTATGTATGTGCGTGCGGAACTTTGATTGAATTGATTGGAGGAGTTTTTTATTGTTACCGTACTGTATTGTTTTGTACTAGTGTAGTGGTCCTGTGGCAAAAGTGTAGTAGTGTAGCAGTTAGCCTGCGTGCAGACTCGACTGTTTACTTCCAGTAGCAGGTTCAAAGACGAATCTACTATGCGGACTAAAATAAAGTGAACTTTTTAAGTTTTCTCAATTCATTTTCCCACCCCGTTATATAAGATGCTTGGTGATTAAAATCAAACCCAATTTTAGAGAATTTCAGGGCCAAAAACCACCCATTTGGGCGGCACATATCTGTGCAATCTACTAGCTAGCCTGTTTACATTCTTGCTCGCTTTCTTATTTCGCCGCAAAAGAAATTCGCTAATATATTTTTTTTAGTTGATTTTGTCCGCCTACGCTCGGCAACATCTGCACTTGCTTTGAAACGATAGTTTTCCATCCGCGCAATTTGCATCTCATGAAATAATAATTGAAAATCTGAAAACCTTATTAAAACTTGACTTTTCTCCCACATTCTCTCGTATTTCGGCCTATTTAATTCTATGCACGTGGAATAACAGTAAAAAATAAGACAGTCAACTCCTTGAAATAGTCCCTGTGACGTACATTTGTGTCCACACCAATACCGTCTATTATACCCTTAAGCGAGCCCTGCAGCTAATGGCTAGCAAGTGAATAGCGAGGGACAATATGAGATTTCTGTCAAAATAAAAGGATTTCCAAGGGATTTCCATGAAAACAATGGGTGTTCTAGCAAGGGTGTACGAGATTTTCGAGAGGATTGAAATGCCTCTCTGTGAAGAGAAGAAGAAACTAAACGCATTCTTCGATGATAAATTTCAAATTTCAATTGTGAAGGTGAAGGTGAAATGGTGTATTTAGCGCCAGTTGCTAGGATCTCAGAAGTAGGTTAACTAATCGAGACTTTGACCCTGGCCGTGACGCTACCGTAGCTGTGGCTCTACTCTTGGGCTCTGCTGTGGGGCTTTTAATTCGCGGCTCCATCCGCCGGTACTTTGATGTAACGCTCACGCTCCGTGCTCTCGCGTCAGCATTAAATTTTGCCTGCCTTAAACTGCGCACTCTCAAAATCCGCCGAAAACAGTAAAAGTGTTCGCTGCACTCTGCGCTCGGGAGAAATAAAATCTCTCCGTACTCCCAGTACCGTCGAGATGGGGGTCCACCGGGGACAGAGGTCCGGGGCTCGGGCTGTTATGGGGTTTGCAAAAATTGAAATCGCTCCGCGCTCCGATCATCTCTATGGCCTATAGACGGAAATTTAATCGATTTTTGTGTGAAAAATTCAAATTCTTGTTTATTTTTCTTTATTAATATCCTATTTATCTTATCAGTAGATTATGTTTTCTTTTCTTTCAAATATATAAATTGATTTGTTAGTAATTTTTCTGTTTCTTACGAGATTAACAAGGATAACCCTAACCAATTTTTAAACAAAAGTTTCGCCACGGGGCCTAACCCAAAAAAGCAGTCGGTCGAAACAGATTATCGGTCTGAGAATTGCTCTTTTGATTTCTTGTTTAAAGTTTGCTGACCTTATGACAATCTTAGGCCCTGGCCAAACGATCAAACATTTGGGCTGGGCAAACATTTGCGAGTTGCTAATCAAGCAAAATGTTTGACCGTTTGGCCACATTTCAAAACATTGCACGTCCCACATTTTTTGCTTGATACCAGCTGAAATGTTTTTAAAACTTTTTAAAACATTGGTTAGCGAATTCTGCTTATAGAGCAATGTGTTGTGATGTTGATGTTCAAGCGGTCAAACATTGTTTGTAGAGCAAATCTCAAATGTTTGATCAACAATGTTTGAACGTTTGACCAGGACTTCAGGCCTTAACCACAAAAGGATAGGCTATGGCTACATGAAGGGTGAACAACTAACTAACTAACTAACTAACTAACTAACTAACTAAGTAACTAACTAACTAACAAACTAACTAACTAACCAACTAACTAACTAACTAACTAACTAACTAACTAACTAACTAACTAACTAACTAACTAACTAACTAACTAACTAACTAACTAACTAACTAACTAACTAACTAACTAACTAACTAACTAAACTTTAACTTACTAACTAATAACTAACTAACTAACTAACTAACTAACTAACTAACTAACTAACTAACTAACTAACTGGCTGACGAACTAACTTAATAAATAAATAAATAAGTAAAAAAATAAATAATCATATGAATAAATGAAAATATAAATAAAAGTAAACAAATAATAAGTGAACATAGAACTTCAGTAGAACTTCAAAATGGATTTTGTTACAAAATGCTGAGTGAGTTCTGACATGTTCAAGCTGGGTCTATTTTGTCGAGCCTTTCGTATTTTCGCCGCTCTCCTGCACAAAATATGCAGCGAAAAGGCTACTTATATACGAATTAGCATATAACCATGCATAAAACATGTGTTCGCTGCCTACAAAATTTCAAGTATTTTGCTGATAACGAAAAACTAACAAAATCAAAATTTAAGAAGCCTAAAATCAAGTATATCAACCATGAAAACTCAGCAAAACAAAGAAAAATCTAACTTATCTCTGGACTGAACGCTAACACTCGCCAGAAACTCAACAAAATTCCAGATAACCTGATTAATCTATGAAAACTGAAGGTTTAAAGATTAAACGTGAACTAAAACGAACTTAAATGTTCTAAAGGCCATACCAGTTTTATAAGTTCTTGTCTGGCCAATTCCTCGTAATTTTGAGTTTGCTGTTTTCCTTGTTTCCTCGAAGCCATACTTTTAAGCAATCAAGTCTCGAGCTACTATTTTCAAAGATTACTCTCGCTGAATAGGAGCATGAAAGCTGCCCTGTGTTTGCAGAAATCGACCGTTGAAGAGCAGATGTTGCGAACAGTTCAAACTGAGCGATTTTGGAGAGTTTAGGATGCTTAAAATACACGTGTAGTGATTTGACGATCGAAGCTGCGTAGTGGTGAACATTGGACTGGGTGCATTGATAAGGAGAATGTGGATTATCTGCCTAGCTTAGTTTTTCATTTTCAAAAGGCTAGCACTCGTAATTCAGGTCAAAATACTAGCAGAGGACTAGTACTTTATAGTCGGATCTGTAAGCGTTTTTACGTATGATACACAGAAAAATTTCGATTAGGTACATTTTAGGAACATTTTCTATCAAGGATACTTCTTACGAAGCCCTCCTCTTCAAGCAAAAACATAAAGTAATTTTCTTCTCTCTATTAATGAAAGATGCTGTGGCGTCGTAATGTTGTCAAGCTGACGTGTCAGGTGCTCAGTGTGATCAGGGTTCGAGCCCAGCCACGGTAGCGTCACAACCAGGGTCGAGGTCTCGATTAGTTAACCAACAACTTCAAGCAACTGGCGCTAAAACACCATTTCACCTTCACCGTCATGAATACCTCTCTCTTACCAGGCCCCTCTCTCTATAGGGTCCCTTCTAAAAACCCTCTCTGCATGCATTAGGTCCCTTCTTGGAAGCAAAAATTAGAAATAAGGGTCCTATCTCTTTTAAGCCCCCTCTCCTTCTCTCGCTATAAAGTCCGTATCTGTTTGACCCCTCTCTCTGTAATAAGCCTCTCTCTCGGTATTTATCCCCATCTGTTAAAGCAAGTTTCAAACAAGCACCCTCTCTACAAGCCTCCTCTCCATTCAGCTCCTCTCTCTAATTAGCCTCTCCCTTGGTATCAAGACCCTCTCTCGGTATCAAGGTGGCTTTCTTTGAACAAAAGTTTGAAATAACTGCTCTCTTTCTATGGATTCCACTCTCCTCATATAGCCCCCCTTCTCTATCACATCTTCGCTCTAACAAGCTCTCTCTCTATCAAATCTTCTATCCATATAGCCCACTCTCTCTATCCAGCCCTTTCTCTATTAAATTAAGCGCCCTCGCCCTATTAAACAATTCTAGAAAGCGACAACCTGGGATTATCTCGTTCAGGGGTGTTTACGATCCAATGGAAATCAAGCTTACGATAAGAACAAAAGAAAACGAAAAAAGAATAAAATAGAAACATAAAAGGTCTTACCAACGCCCCTTTTGCCAAGAACTCCTCTTTCATCTGCGGGGTCATAGTAGGCATAGTAGTCATCTTGAAAAGCCTTTTTTCTCTAACCTAAAACTGAATTAAAAGAAAAATTAACGAGTTAAACATGCATAACTTTTTAACATTAAAATAATTGTTTTACTTGGTGACACTAGTACATTAGTATTGTAAAGAAGGTTGACTCGAATCTCCATTACGTACATTAAGAATCCACGACTAAAAAGCCTTCCCTTGAAAATTAGGTTGTTATTTACTGAAGTTTTTGCTAATTCATTAGTTATTTGGAATTTAATACCGAATATACATGTTGGACCCTATCTGTGTGCTTCATGGGGGTAGGAAAAGGAGGGCTAAGGGAGTCCTCACTTTCCTCAGAATCAAAAATGCCACTATTTCAGAACTCAAGTGCCTCTTCTTCGCAGCATATGTGCCCTTTCAAGCTAAAAAGCCCTCTTTTGGTAGTGAAGGGTGAAATGGTGTTTTAGCGCCAGTCGCTAGGATCTCAGTAGTAGGTTAACTAATCGAGACCTCGACCCTGGCCGTGACGCTACCGTGGCTGGGCTCGAACCCTGACCACACTGAGCTTCTGACACCACGAGTCAGCTGGATTACACCACGACGCCACAGCACCTTCAGGGGGTGATAGGGGGCCCCTTTTCACTTAAGACGAGATACCTCTAGCAAAACCTTTCGACTTCGAGTTTAAACACTTGCAGCCTTCTACATATAGGTTCCTTATAAAGTGGTCCTAGGTTATCACAGTTGATAGCTCGATAATTGATGATTTTATGATCATAAATAGTTTGCAAGGACCCGTTTGCATGAGAGTAACTGGATGGTCCGATCAGTGGTGTAGTGCTGGAAAATAAATAGGGGGTCTAATCTGTGAATTTCGTTGAAGAATAATGCCAAAATATGTAAAATAACCTTTTTCCTTAATAACTAGGGAGGCTCAGCTCCCCCCAGCTCTACACCCCTGGGTCCGATCCAGAGCCGGTTGAAAGACGCCTTCCGTCTACACGGGATATCTTGGATCCCTCAGTGCCTTTTCTGGCTCTGGTTAGATCCAGTTCTGGATCTGTTCAGAAGTAGAGCCAGCTCGTCTCTTGCTCTGTTTGGGTCCCGTGTAAACAGGGCCGTCTGGTCAAAAGTTTTCAAGGTGGGGGGGGTGTGACCGTCTAGATTTGCCGACTAGAGTCGAACTGAAAACACATTTTTGGGCGTCATCAAATGGGCTTAGTAGGGTATTTAAATTTTGATGGGCGCGAGGGCACTGAAGGTGCAGGTCATTAGGGGGGTCCGGGGGCATGCTCCCCCGAAAATTTTGGAAAATATTTTCGCTAAAATCGCTCTAACGGCCCTTTCGGAACTCTTAAAGCGCAATTTTCTTGAAATCTATCGTGGAATTCGTACGGAACTATTTTGGTCTTTGAGTGGCACAAAACTTTAGAATTGTAGTCAAAAGCCGACACATCTTTGAACATCTGAATTCTAAACGAATCCAAAAGATCCAAACGAATCTAAATGGGGTCTAAATTTAATATGAAAGCTTTTAACTAGCTACTTACATAGAGAAACTACTTTCGCTGAAATTACTGGATTTTTCTCCTTGTATAGCCCCCTGAAAAAACAAACAGACGTTAAAATCAGATTTAAAATAAAAATATAATGAAGAAATAACGAGAATTGAAAAGCGAATCATAATTTCGTGATTTGGACAGTTAGAATTAACAAGATTTGAAGGATCTGTCTAACTCACTTGTTTCGTTATGAGATTTTTGGCTTGATCCTTACTCGATCGTGATTACCCAAAACTGATTACAGTGTATATCCAAGCGGTTTCTACTGAACGAAGTTAACGATGTTCCACGTAAAATTTCTTCAATGTGTAGTTAGTCGATAGCCTAACTGATTTGTAGCGAGCTCCTTCGGCTTATGATAAATAAGACTACGATAGAACACTTTAAAATGTGCAATATCTCAAAATTTGTTCTTGAAATAGCTGACAGAATGCTGCTAACAATTGTTCGAAATAGGCTAGTGTGAGCAGACCAACTTTACTCGGAAAATTTCACACTGTACTTAAGACCGTGGAAACATGTTTTCCTTTATCGCGAAGCAGAGCTAATGCTCTTTACTCGAAAATTCGCAATATTCTTCTGTGTTTATAAAGATAAAACAGAGATTTACGAACAAATTAATCATTATTTTCTCGAATAAGACAGGGTCCTTTTCAAAAATATAGAAGATTTTGAATTCTTATCCAAAAATCTCTGCAAGATTAATCGCATGTAAACAAAAGATCACACGGATTGCAACACAAAGTACGAATTAAGAATCCACCGTTCGCATTGGTCACATAAAATATTCCTTTAATGTTTATGTTTAAATATTTGAATTGCCCAGCTGAGAGTTTTAGAAGCATGTAGGAGGCCGAAAAGCCTGAAAACGGTACGAACGTCATGAAATATTTAGTTGTTTACGCCAAAAATGTTGTTTTCTTTGGAAATTGTCTTCTCTTTGTGGTGCAAAACTCCAGAAAAACTCCTGGGTAGCTCAACATCTGATGAACAGAATAAGTAGCCTGTCGTAACGATCAAACATTATTAGACAAACGTATGAAAATTGTTTTTCAAACAAAATGTTTTACCGTTTGGCCACGTCACAAAACATTGCTCACAAACATAATTTTTAACCGTTTGACTACGTCACAAAACATTGCTCGTCAAGCATTTGAAATTTGTTTGCAAAACAAAATGTTTTACCGTTTGGCCACGTCGCAAAACATATTTCTGGGAGACAGCAAAACATTTCTTGTCTCCGCGACATGCAAATGACTCGGGAGACATGTTGCTCGCTTGTTACTCGCCTGTTTAGCCACCCTTGGAGACATGCCGAATACAGTGTCTCGCGCGACATGTCTCCCAGTTTAGCCATAGCTTTACAACCAGGGGCTAGAAAGTAAAGAAATAGGCTCCTAAGAGTTCCCAACTTATTCCTGAATCTTTAAAAAGCTCTGAGATCTTATTTTCAAAACAACAGCTTACGTAGGCAGAGAGACTAACAGAGATCAACTGAGAAACAGCGAAAATACGAGATTTACTTTCCCTGGAAGAAAAACCATTACCGACAAAGATAAATGAGCGATGAATGTAGGAGAGTGGGCAATGCTTACGAAATGATAAGAATAGACCATTTCAACAAGGGCCTCGTTTTCAAAAAAAAATTGAAAATTAGGTCATAGAGAAATTTCGACTTCAGATTCGAATTCAGCACCTTGTCGAGGCAAAGTTTTATGCTTCTAGTCCTTAAGATATTTATTTTACAGGTGTTAAGAATTTGAAATTCTATAAAGGATTTGATCGTGAAAAATCGCTTGAGGTGAAATTTTACACCCTCGATCATTTTGCACGGTCAAATCCCTTATAAATTTTCAAACTTTTAATCGCTTTTGAATCAACATCGTAAGGATTAGGAGCGTAAAAATTTGCTGAAACACTAAAAAAAGGTGCTGAATTCGAATCTGAAGTCGAAATTTCTCTATGACCTAATTTTCAATATTTTTGAAAACGAGGCCCTTAGTTGAAATGGTCTATACAAGGATTTTATTTCATAAGAAAACTGAACAGTGAGATGAACATAAAAGTATTGAAAAAAATCTTTGAGTTGTATAAAACTTTAGCGGAAAAGAGCGGGAAAATCTTAGGTCATAACGTCATAGATAAAAGCTTTTTCGTCCGACCCTCTTCATTAAAGTCAGAAAACAGATCGAAACAAATTGACTATTGCAATAGTTAAAGGCGGAATATAAATCGAAATTGGATAAAAAATGCAACAATCAGAGAATTGAAGCTAAGCTTTTGAAAACTTGCCTCGACAGTAAAACTAAGGAGCTCAATGTTTACAATTTTATTTGGGGCTTGACAAGTGGGGTTGAAAAGTTTCTTGGGTTGGGGTGAAAAGTTTCACCCCTAGTCACTTTTCAAGGTCAAAACCCTAAAAGAATCGGGAACTTTGAAAGCTCATAAAATAAATAGCACAATTGCTAGAACAGTCAAACTTTGCTGCAGATAGACTAAGTTATGGATGTTGTATATGATTTTAGCATCAAAACTTCTATGCTAAGTTATTTCTTGAAGTTTTGAAAAAAATTCAGTCTTGATGGCGTTTCCTCAATTAAAGTTCTATACGATATTATATCATATTGATCTTAGCATACTTGTATATGTGATATAGGTCTTAACATACTTATTACAAATTAACACCATTATACTCGACCGACTTAGAGGGATCTGCTGGGTACTTTTTCTGTGCATATGTCATTAATCTTTTCAAACCTTGAATGTACTTTCTCTGTGTTTCATCATTCAAAACATGAGCAACATGCTGTGAAAAAATCTTCTCCCTTCCAGTACGTGCGTGAATACCCACCATAGTGACACCAATCGGCCAAGGTGCATTTCCTATTGCCATTTGCAAATAGGCATCATTTGCTTTTACGTAATCTCCCTCCAACATAGCTGAAATAATCTGCCTCAAGAACTCCAATATCTCATCACCTATTGTCTTTGATTTTAATTTCCCATATAACGGTCTCAAGTAAGCTGATGTTTGTGTAAACCGTCCACTCTCAAGCTTCCCTTGCAAGCTAGTTTTTATATTCTGTTCTCTTTGGTTCAAATCCCCGGCCCATAGATGCTGTAGATGCTTCAAAAAAGCAAGAATGACTTCAATATTTGAGTCAACATTCTCATAATTGCCCAAGTCTTTTGCCATATCTTTAATTTTCTCCAACTCAACGAACTCCCCTTTCACTTTTAGATCACTTGCTTCCTTTGAAGTTGAGGAACCTTGTTGGCTGACGAGCTCGTCAAGAAAATCTTGGTCGATTTTATCCATGGCAGCTTTAAAGTCATTCCTGAGACCCTTTTCATCCTCTTTGAACATCATCTCGACATAACGCAATCTTTGGGCAACTTCCTCCTCGTTCTCCCCAAAAAGCCTAATCGGCTCACCCCTCTCCCTTAACCTTTTAATAACTTCATCATGGGGTAGTTTCTTATCCTTTTTATCCCCTTCTGAGCCCTTTTTCCCCTTCTCAAGAGCCTTAGCCACGGAGTTATCATCCTCACTTGAAGATGGGCCTAAAACTTTCTTACTTTTCAACCGAGCTTCTTGCTTCTTACGGTACTCTTCTGCTTGCTTGGCGGCTAGATCTCCACGTCGGAAGAATTTCTTGTTAGCTGTGACTTCATTTGTATCGATTTGTTTTCGTTTTCGTTCTATTTCAGCTTGCAAAAAGTCCATTTTTGCGGACAAGAAATTTCGTGAAATTTCAAAACTGCGAAACAGAATAATAACACAGAATGAAATTGAATTGAATTGGTGAAAGAAAGCCTGGGAACTAGAAATGATTCCAAATGGAGACCAGCCTCGATCCTAATTTGCAAAAAATTCAGGTCAAATTTCTTTTCGCATGGCGCCGGAGAAGAAGCCAAGTTGCGAGGCCTAGAAGATTAGAAATTTGCTTGTAAAACTCATAAGAAAATGGAAACAGAAGATGATGTAGTCATGGCAGATGCCAATCAAAGCTGCGACACTGTTGTTATTCTTGATGCAGGGGCACAATACGGGAAGGTATATATGCTCTGCCATGCCATCAAACTAAAAGCTTTTGTTTCCAGTCTACAATATATTAGATAGGTCAATATCAATACTGCCTTAGTTGTACAGTGTGATACTGTTTAGCCAGCGACACTGTTGTTATTCTTGATGCAGGGGCACATTACGGGAAGGTATATATGCTCTGCCATGCCAAACTAAAAGCTTTTGTTTCCAGCCTACAATATATTAGATAGGTCAATATCAATACTGCCTTAGTTGTACAGTGTGATACTGTTTAGCCCAGCTAAAAAAATTCAAAATTGTGGCACCGTGTTTTCAGATTGTTTTTCTTAATGTCTTTCCAGGCCGTAGAGTATGGCAGAAGCCCACCCGAGATCACAATCCAAGAGCACATTGGGTATATTTCATGCACTTGAATACAAAAGCATGTTATTCATGTGCAATCGAGAAGTTTATGAGGCATTAAAAACAGTGTTAGTCAAGTTTATGCTTCTTTTAAGCAAAAATGTTTGTAAAAGTGTCTTCAATTCAACGATTAAATGGAAAATACCCCAAAAAGGCATGGCAAAAAGGCAAATTTCCGCACCTGAAAAGCACACTTTAAGTTTTCAAGACCTTTTTGTGCATTCCAAATGAAGCATGCCAGGCTCTGCGCACCCACGAGATCTCAGTGAAAAGTGCACACTCTGCAGACTGGATGTCATAGATTTTACAAAGTACAAATGTCAAAATGAAATGACAAAATTGATGAGGGGCAATTCAAATAAAGGTCACAAATGTGGTGCATTACACACAGCTGACCAATACATAACCAAACAGCAACATTATTTGTCACCTGTGATTCCGATTAATTCATAAACTCTGGACATATGTAGCCCTTTTGTTTTGGGGGTTCAACATTCTTGCAGGCCAGTCTGCAGAGTGTGGTACTTTTTGTTGAGATCTCAGGTGCGGGCAGCTTGGCACACTTCAGTTGAGATGCACTTTTCAAGTGCTGAAATTGCCAGTTTTCTTAGAATATTAAGCCTTTTTTTGTAGTTGTGCCACTTGATCATTGAAAGCGGAGACATTTTTAGAAAAATCTTTGCTTAGGCAACACAAGAAGCATCAACTTGACTCGCACCGCTGTTTAGGCCCTAAATATTTAACGTCTCACAATTTTGGCAAGTTAAGTTGTGCCAAGTGTGCTCTTGGAATGCGATCTCAGGTGGGCTTCTGCCATACTCTGCAGGCTGGCTTGCAAACTCCTCATTTCTGAATGGAATAAGAAAATAAAATGTCCTGTGCATGGCAGCTTGCCAAATAACTGCTAAATCATCTAAATTCTTATATCACCTTTTTTCCTTTCAAGGTTATTGACAGAAGAGTCAGGGAACTTTGTGTCAACACAATAATGCTACCTCTTGAAACCACTGCTCAGGATTTGAAACAGGCAGGATATAAGTGAGTTGACGAATTCCTAAGATTTAAAGTTGGGACATACTGTTAAAACTCAATTTTGCTCCCCTTTTATTTATACCCTGCTCTCTTATAAGCCTCCCCTGAAAACCCCAAAATATTGCACTAACCCCCCACTAATTCTAGGCCCACTCTCCAATAACCCCCTTTAAACCTGAAATTTTGCAATGAGCCGTGTTATATTTTCAAATAACAGGGCAATAATAATATCTGGTGGACCTGGAAGTGTCTATGATCCATCAGCACCGAAATGGGACAATGAAATATTCAATATTGGACTTCCTGTTCTTGGAATTTGCTATGGCATGCAGGTTAGCTTTTCTTCAATTCCAGTTGAAATTTCATTAGCAAGGCTACTACTTATTATCATCATCATAATCATTACACCTTTACACAGTAATTTATCCCACATTTTGTTGCCACTGAGTTCTGTTTTGTCTGTCTTCTGTATGTAGTCCTTTTATTTCCATACTTTTAAATTGTGTCACTGCATCTCTTCCTTCGCCCTCCTCTACCTCTTCTTCTTTTAACCTTTCACTTCATTGCTTACCTTATTGCACTTTCTTTTCCCCTTCTTGCAACATGTTGGTACCATCAAAATCTTGCTTCTTTTATCTACCCTAATATGTTCATAACCCCCAGCTTTCTTCTGACGTCAACACTTGTAATCCTGCCCCTAAAATCAGCCCCTATGATTCATCACAACATTTTCATTTGCTCTTTCCATTGCGTTTTGATCTTTTCTTTCACACTGTTCTTCCTCACCTAGTTTGCTTTTTGCTTTGTAGCCTTATTTCTACAAAAAGGTATCTTATTTTGTCTAACAATGTTGATCTCTCTATATGTGATTAAATATGTGACTTGACAGTTATTGAGTCGACTGCCTGCTCATTTCAGGCAATGAACTTGGCAGCTGGAGGGAAAGTTGAAAAAGGAAAAACGAGAGAAGATGGTCAATTTATGGTTACTCTTGATGCTAATTCGGATCTCTTCAAGTAAGTATTTTTTAATGTGATTTGGTTTGGTTTGTCTTTGCTTGGCTTGACTAAGCTTGACTCAATTTGATCCAACTTGGCTAAGCTTAACTCAGCTTGATTCAGCTTGACTTGGCTTGAATTTACTCAGACAGCGTGACTTTACTTAACGTGACTTTGCTTGACCTGGCTTGACTTTATTCAGGTTGACTGGTTGAGTAAATATATTCGGACTTATCAAGGCTGTTTCTTACACTGTATTAGACATGATAGTCACCACTTATCATGACAAGCCTTTGATATTTAGTTGGGCAACGTTTCGTGAGAGATCCGTCTCCCATCATCGTGCAATGAGAAATGTGGTTTCTTTCCTATTTATTGCAAAGGTCGGATCAAAAGGTGTGAAATTAACCGAACCTGCGAGGAAGCTTGGAATTTTTTGGCGCTCAATTTCTAAAATTTGTGGTGCCAAATTTGCGTTCAGTGCAACTTTTGATGTTATTCAACCAGATTTCTGGGATTGAGTAAGATACTTGATCGATACAAGGAGTTGATAGAACTGTGTGAATGCTTACTTTAACAAGTCTGTTTTTCCAGTTCTTATCTTCATCAATCACTGAAATGTTATCCCAATCCATCTGGTGTTTGACTGGTTGACTTAGCTTTGCTTGAATGAATATGACTTGTCTTGATTTGACTTGACTTTGTTTTACTCTGCTTTACGTGACTTTCCTTGAGTTGTCGTGATTTTTTTCAGCTTTGCTGAGCTTGAATCAAATTAACATGATTTATCTTGATTTGACTTGTAGGGATCTAGAAGAAGAAGAAGAGGTTTTATTGACACATTCAGACCAAGTGACGGAAGTTGCATCAGAATTTAAAGTCACTGGAAAATGCCAGGAAATAGTTGTCGGTTGGTCTTGCAAATAAGATGCAAATAATAAACAACCTTACGCATATTAATAAAGTTTTAAAATATTTTTGATATTGGAGCTAAATTGGGATTTCATTATTTTATTTTAGCCATTGAATGTCATTCTAAAAGACTGTATGGCCTTCAGTTCCACCCTGAAGTCGATCTGACGCAGAATGGTGCCACCATGATGAAGAACTTTCTTTTCAAGGTGATTTTATAAAGCTATGGCTGATAAATGTGGGTAATAGAGTGCCTAAGTGTGACGTCATCAAAAATCTATTTTTAGAATTTCGAGATTTGCTCTTCATTTTGTGAAAGAGCGTCAAAAATAATGTGACACAGGGAGCGCCACAATGATCTTTTCTAAGTCCCTTCTTTGTGAGTGTTCAGAAACCCTGTTATGTGAATGTCCTCGAACAGAAGTGATTCTCAAACTCTCAGTGGCTCAGACTATTTCAACAGCTCAAACTCTCTCAATAAATCAAATTCTTTTGACTCAAACTCTTTTGATAGCTCAAACATTCTCCAGTTCACGATAGCTTAATATCTGTCATCAGTTCGACCTGTTTCAATAACTGGAACTCTTTCAACAGCTCAAACTTATGCAAACTGGAACTCTTTCAACAGCTCAAATTTATGCAAACTTTCATATCACCGCAAACCCTCTCAGCTACTCGAACTTTCTTCTCCACTTTGTGGTGCTCGACACTTAGACGTTTGTTCACTTTTCGAGGCTTCCGTGTATAAAAAAACCATAACTTGAAAGAGGAAGATATTTTTGCTTATATGTATGTCTCCGTCAATCTGGATTCAGCTTACAGTGGAGTTCCACAGGAGCTGGCCCGTGCACCTTGCTACTGCTTTAACATAATATATTTTTGCTTTCAACCAAGGTGGCTGGTTGCACTCCTAACTACACGATAGTCGGCAGAGAAGAGACCTGCATAGAAGAGCTCAAGAAAGCTATAGGACCTACAAATAAAGTATTAGTAAGTATTATTGTACAGTATTATGTTTTATTTTATCTCATTTCCCCCGGAAGGATTAATATGCTCATTCATTATCAGTGAGACAGGATATTGTGTCAGGGGGTGAAGCACGTTGGCATAAGACCCACTCAAGGAAGCATGAGCTAAGTAACCATCTAGTGAGGTGCTGGCAAGTATAGTGATTTTTTTGCTTTGCCCCCCCCCCGAGATTTTAACATGCTGAACTCTGCTTTCTTTTTTTAGGCTTTATTGAGTGGTGGCGTTGATTCAACTGTTTGTGCCGCGCTGTTACACAAGGCTATTGGAGCGGAAAGAGTAATTGCCGTTCATATTGACAACGGACTTTTGAGAAAGAAGGAAAGTGAAAAAGTCGAAGAATCGTTAACTAAGATTGGCCTGAAACCAAAAGGTAAAACTTTTGAGGAACGATACATTATTTATTTATCTAATTAATCTTGGTTGCAAATGTTAGACTTATTACCTGAGTTCAAATTATTGCTTATAAAACCGAGGCTAGCACCAAACTGAGAATGCTTAAACTTGTTAGATTGTGCGTCCATCATTTGAACTCAATAGCGATAACTACGACTCAGGTAATATGTCTTAGTAAATGTTAAGATTGTGCGGAAATTACAGGTAGAAATGGATCTAGATAACTGGCAAATTCACATCTTTGCTTAATTTAGGAGTTTTGGAATCTGTCCATTTCGAAATCAAATGGCCTGTTTGTTATGTGTAGACAGAAAGAGTTCGTTTTCTCACTTGGACGCTTCAGTTAATTCTCTTGGTCCTCCCGCTTTATCTCGCAAGCTGATTAGTGTTCAATATACAAGACCACCACCTCTGCTTCCCTTTTCTGATTTTCTGAGCTATAGAAGATCAATTGAAGAGTCCAAGTGAAAAAACGAACTCTTTCCGTCTACAAAGAACCTGCCTTTTTGTTTTGCTGATCTCAGATTCCAAAGCTTGTAAAACAATTTTTTGTTTTTAAATGTTTGTTGACACACTTTTGTTGTTCTTTCACAGTGATCAAATCCTGGCCTGAGTTCTTCAATATGAAAACTGAAGTAACTGTGAAAAGAGGCGACCGGAATGTCCGGCAAAACATCGGTCCACTTCACAGCGTTTCGGACCCGGAAGAGAAAAGAAAAATCATTGGGGATACATTTGTTCGAGTAAGGAAATTTATTAATGGCATTTAAGTTTTGTACTTACTTAGCGACACAAGCATGACACGAGCGCTAGTGAGGATAGATACAGCACAAGCATAAGGCTCTAGCCTGTTTGTCAAACATTCGAAGTCTGCTGCTTAAGCAAAATGTTTTTCTGTTTTGCCATATCTCAAAACAATGCTTGTCAAACGACTTTTGCTTGTGTCAAACAAAAATGTTTTTGATCTGTTACGAAGAAAATCACGTCGCGAACTCTGCTGATTTATGTTTGTCAAGCAATGTTTTTCGACGTGGACAAATTTTGAAACATTGCTTCTTGAATATGTTTTAAATGTTTGACAAACAATGTTGGATCTTTTGGTCAGGGCTGAAGTCTTGTTCTATGCACATTATTTGTTCATATTCTTATGTTTTTCTTGTCCTTCATTTTGAAAATTGCATCACAAACGACAGAAGAAGAATAGCAGTTTTGATATTTTTGTGATACTTAAAAACTTTTTTCCTCTGACTCTCCATAAGCTATGGCTAAACTAGGAGACTTGTCGCGCGCGACACTGTATTCGAGGTATCTCCCAGGGTGGCTAAACATGCGAGTGACAAGCAAGCAACATGTCCCTAGAGTCATTTGCATGTCGCAGAGACAAGAAGTGTTTCTGTTGTCTCCCAGAAACATTTGCGTGTCTCTTGATACAAATTTTGTCGCGTGCCACAAAGTTTCCGAGGTGGCTAAACTAGGAGACACCGGGGGGGCATCAATGTCGCGCGCGACATGTCTCCTAGTTTAGCCAGGCCTTTAGAGTATAAACGTCAAAAACACGTCTCCTTGTGCTTCTGACGTCAGAAACACCTTTCATTTTGTTTCAAACACTTGTATTCTGAAGAGTGTTAGACAAAATGAGGTTAATCTTCACCTCTGTGTCAACATCGAGGCTTTTTTTCTTATGAAATTAATTTTCAATCTCTTGTTTTTCAAGGTTGTCAACATTGCGATGAAAAAATGAATTTAGATCCAAAGAATACTTTGCTAGCCCAAGGTAAATTTAATATGTTCTTGAAATAAGTTTCATCAAATATAGCAATGTGATCTGTTGTTATTGCTAAGTCATGTTTTCGAAAGCAAAATGCAAAGAAGAAAGATTTTCAGTCGCTTTGCGGTAAATCATAGTGGGACCCATTTGTCAGAGAATCCTAAAAGAATAGCAACCCATTTATCATAATCCAATCCAATCAAGCAAAATATCAGACCTCTGTGTAGAGAATTTCAGTTGAAAACCGACCCATATGAGCAGCATGTCCAATATGACTACATAGACTCATTACTGAAGTCCCACTCTTCGCAAGCAGCAACTGCAGCCTCTAGCAACAGCAACAACTTTTTACTTTAAAAAATTGAATTGGATGGCCTAACTTCGCATTCACTAGCCCGGTCGATTTGCCCATGTTTTCATAACGAAATTTATGAGTCGTAGTTCTGAGTAACCTATCTTTATCAGATTGGCCTAAGGAGCGATAACTAAGACAAGTATCTTCGGGTGCCTGGTAGACTTGTTACATTCCTCCCACTCTTCGGAAACAGCTACTAACAACTAAAACAACATAATTACTGTTTCCTTAGAGTGGGACTCATAATCTTTTAGTCAAAAAGCTGTACTGATATGCTAACTTTTTGTCATATCGAACCAGAATGCAGAGCGGCAGTCCACAGCTGTGATTGACTGATCTATTACTCTCCCAGCCTTTTTATTTTCTAGGCACCCTTCGTCCAGATCTGATCGAAAGTGCTTCACTTCTTGCAAGCGGTAAAGCTGACGCAATCAAAACTCACCATAACGACTCTGAACTTGTCAGGGAACTTAGAAAAGAGGTTGGTCTCGTTTTCATAATCCTTGTTTTGTAACAAATTCCGCAATTCACAAAGTTTGCTTAGGCCCTGGCCAAACGATCAAGCATTGTTGGTCAAACATGTGAGTTTTGCTTCGCAAGAAATGTTTGACCGTTTCGCCACATCACAAAACATTGTTCGGCAAGCAGAATTCTCAGCATTGTTTTTTAAAATTTCAAAACATTCTATGACTGTGCAAAGCAAAAAATGTTTGACTTGACAAGCAATGTTTTGTGATCTGGGCAAACGATTTCAAATGTTTAATGCCTTGACTTAAGGATCAAACATTCTTGGCCAAACATTTGAGATTGGCTTTACAACCAATGTTATTGCTTGACAAGTAAAAATTATCTTGATTAGTAGCGCAATGTTTTAAAAAACTAAGAAAACATTTTCTGCTAGTCTCAAGGAAAAATGTTTTACGAGCATTGTTTTACGATGTGGCCAAATACGAGAACATCTCAGCCAGTCTCAGATGTTTGACGAACAATGTTTGATCGATTGGTTAGATCTTTAGTCTGCCCTCTTTAGCAATATAACCATGATACATCTTTCATTACCAGGGTCGTGTTATCGAACCGTTGAAAGATTTTCACAAAGATGAAGTTCGAATTCTTGGTAAAAATTTAGGATTACCGCCAGAGATTGTTCAACGTCACCCTTTTCCAGGTAATTTTATTTAACTTTCCTATGGCCGTATGGCTGTACGCGAGTCGATATTTTCTCCCCAGGGAGTACAGTAAAGATGGGAAAAATAGTCTGAGCAAAGGGGGTAAATAGTTGTAAAGCGCTGCTTAATATGTCCAGTTATAGATAACGGCGCTATATAAAAGCCATGGCCTTTACCTTGTACCTATATATTGATGAAAGCTAATTATCCGTTTGTTTTTAACAGGACCTGGCTTGGCAATTCGTGTGTTATGTGGTGAACAGCCATACTTTGGCGATGATTTTGCTGAAACAAACTCAATGCTAAGTTTTATTATCGATTACTCAAATACAATAAAAAAGGTATAATTTTGCAGATATTTTTCACAGATAATAGGAATATTCTTTGTCCAGCGCAAAATTTCAAAATTTCAGGAAACAGCCCAAAAATGTTTGGACATACCGTAAATCCTTGAATTAGCCCCCCTGGGGGCTTAATTATTTTTCATCTTTTTTGAGGGGGGCTTATTCGAGGTGGGGGCTTATTCGAGGTGGGGGCTTAAACGAAGAGGGGCTTATAAAATTAAGTCGATAAAGTACCAATATGGACTCAAATGGCTAACACCAATATTTCAGGGTTGAGGGCTTATTCGAAGGGGCTTATTAACAATTTCTCGCTCTAGGGTGGGGGATTTCTCGCATTCGAGGGAGGGATAATTGGAGGGACGGGCTAATTCAAGGCTTTCTTCGTCTGACACTACTCAAAGTATAAACGTCAGAAACAGACTGAAACAATTTACTAAGGCGGAATTTATACCCAGATGTGGATTGAAAAGCACCAATCAGAATGTAGCGCTGAGATGCTTAACTCTTAAATGCTTTGAATAAGTAAACAATTCTCCCCATGTGAACTTGCCCAGGTAAACAATGGACTAAACAAATTTTTTGGGGCGTTTCTCCGTAAGTAACTCAACAAAGTACAGTGTCTTAAGAATGTTTGGCTTGAAGTTCAATAAAAAAGAGTTCATTCACCATTTATCCATTTATTTATGCATTTTTTTCGCTTCTAGCGCCATCCACTCATAGCTAAGATGCAACAACAACTCTCTAAACAAGAGTTAGATAAACTTGAAGAATGCAGCATTAAATTTCCCGCTACGTCGACGTTGCTGCCAATCAAATCTGTGGGCGTTCAGGTAAATCTACTTTTTTCTCTCCCCCCTCCCACTCCCAAGCGTTTCCCGCTGACATAGATTTTCTACGAGTAAAATACCAAGATAGATGGGCCTGGAACCTGGACTGCATGATCAGAGCTAACGATATTTCCACTGAGCTACAGAGCGCATTAATCATCGTGTAACTCTCAAAGTCATAAAGTCAAGCTCCCTTTCAATTTGGCTTTTTGTTTCAGCTATGTTGAGCCTTTTTCACTACCATTTGTATTTATATACAGTTTGTCATGAATGGGGAACACTGGGGTATATATTTGCACGAGTATCTTACCACAATAGATTGGACTTGAACCTGGACTGCATGATCAGAGAGAAAACGACGTTTCTGGTGAGCTATAGAGCTCAATGAAATCGCAGCACATCTCAAAGTCATACAGACCTTCCTTTTTTGTCTTCTCTCCCCCCGGAAAGTAACTTTCATCCATATAATTGATAAAAGCAAGTGGTCTTTTTCCAAGGGGGTTTGGCATTGAATTGATCCTTGAAACCTTTTTTCTGATCCTATATTTAGATCAACAGTAAGATCAACAGTATATCACTATATAGCTCGTTGCCAAAGTGTTTTGGTTATAAGCCTTCTTCAGTTTCGAAAATGGTCTTCGAGAGTGTTCTGTTTGAGAATTTTGGCCTCTCAAATTCTCTGCCACTGGGTGACCAGAGTCATATTCTTCTTATCACAGGGTGACTGCCGAACATACAGTTACGTCGCTGCGATTTCAAGTGACAATAAACCATGTTGGCCTTCACTGATGTACTTTGCGAAAATTGTTCCAAAATTATGTCACAGTATTAATAGGTATGATTATGATTATGATTAAGTTTTTTGTTGTCGTTGGTTGCAGTGTGATTGTGATTATGATCAAGATTATTTTAATTATTCATAACTGCATGATTATGATTAAGATGATTGCAATCATTGATTACAGAATGATTATGGTTATGATTAAGATGATTGAAATTATTGATCATATTTTGATTATGAATATGATGAAGATGATTACTGTACAATAATTGATTACAGTATGATTATGATTAAGATGATTGTGTCGGAATGTCGGAGGAAGAGCCCAGTGTGGTCAGGGTTCGAGCCCAGCCACGGTAGCGTCACTTCCCACACTAGCGAATCTATAATCACTACTGTGGTGGATAATCACTACTGTGGTGGTACTATTTGCGTACTGTGGTGGTAGTTTCTGCATACTGTGGGGGATAATCACTACTTGTGGTGGTTTACTATGCTTGCGGTGGTGGCAGTTTTGGCTTACTGTGGTGGATAATCACTACTTGTGGTGGTTTACTATGCTTGCGGTGGTGGCAGTTTTGGCGTACTGTGGTGGATAATCACTACTTGTGGTGGTTTACTATGCTTGCGGTGGTGGCAGTTCTGGCGTACTGTGGTGGATTTTGTGGTTTTTTCTTGCTTGATCTATAGAGTTTTGCTATGATTTCGTATTCACCGCATAAAGCATTATAACCCACCACAAGTAGTGATTATCCACCACAGTACGCAAAAACTACCACCACAGTACGCGAATAATACCACCACAGTAGTGATTATCCACCACAGTACTCCAAAACTGCCACCACCGCAAGCATAGTAAACCACCACAAGTAGTGATTATCCACCACAGTACGCCAAAACTGCCACCACCGCAAGCATAGTAAACCACCACAAGTAGTGATTATCCACCACAGTAAGCCAAAACTGCCACCACCGCAAGCATAGTAAACCACCACAAGTAGTGATTATCCACCACAGTACGCAGAAACTACCACCACAGTACGCAAATAGTACCACCACAGTAGTGATTATCCACCACAGTAGTGATTATAGATTCGCTAGCGTGCTTCCAGGGTTGAGGTCTCAATAAGTTAACCTAATACTGAGATCCTAGCGACTGGCACTAAAACACCATTCCACCTTCCGCTTCACTTTAATACATGAATCATTAGTTTTCGCTGCTCCACTTCCCCGACACCCGTCTGAGAGATCTCATTTTGGCGTAAGCCTCGGTTTCATTAGCGATAACTGGGCATTAACTGTGATCAGGTGATCAGTTTACGCTGAGAAGTGTCAGACAGAAAACCTATAAACTATGAGAAAGATGACTCCGCCTTCTTCGCAATATTAATGATGATGTTCATTTTTTGCAGGGTAGTTTATGTTTTTGGTAAACAAATTGTTGATAAGATTCAAGATGTCACGCCAACTTATCTCAATCCTCATCTTCTTGGAACATTACGACAATGTGATTATGTGGCGAATCAAACTCTCTTAGAATACGGTAATTTTGTAGATTATTTTATTCTCTATGGCATACTGTACTCTGTGGTTCCCTGGATTTATAAGAAACCTCCTCTTCTCTCTACACAACTGAAGTTTTTCACCCTTCATTTTCCTTATTGTTGGTTTCGAAAGAAATTTTCTGAATTATACTATCAGAAACACCACCTAAACAAGGTAAATCACTCTATGAGACAAAAATTGTCTTGAAAACTACACGTATTTATTTTTTTTATCAGAGACTAAAAAATTGACCCAGTACTGAAAGTTCCCTTCAAGGCCCATTTCCACTTCGTTCGCAATCGTTGTTCGCTAGCAAATTTGCAGTTCGCCTCTCGCTTGCGAACAGAATACAGCCTTCGTAATCAATTTTAGGCGATAAAAAGTAAAGGTTTGAGGAAGCTTTAATTTCACTTGCAGCGGAAATCAAAATTGCTTCGCGTTCGCCATTTTTTGATGGATAGCGAACAGCGAACGGCCAATGCGAACGAAGTGGAAATTGGCCTTAAGAGTTTCTTGAATACCCAGATTGGCAACATAGTTATTCTATCTGAATGATGTTCCAGACCCATTTACCAATCGTATTTGAATACATATGGGTTTCCTGTTTATCTGCTTGTCACAGAAATACTTCATTGCAGACGAACACGGGAAATAAACGAAAATTTTTCGCTGTCCGAGAGGAAAAGTTTCCTACGTAAAAATTTCCAGTGCTGGAGTTTCTTAAATTTTGGCCATTCGAGAGTCTGGGTTTCTTATCAAGAGGTTCTTATTTAAAATGTTCTCATGAAACCATATTGAATTGGATTTTTAGATGCGATGTCCTGTATAAGCCAGATGCCTATAGTTCTATTGCCACTTCACTTTGACCGCGACGTGATAATGAGGCTACCGTCAATGCAGAGGTCTATTGTAATTCGAACATTCGTCACGAATGATTTCATGACTGGAATCGCAGCGACCCCCGGCAAAGAAATCAGTGAAGAGGTAAGATATTGCATTTTACCCCCCGATGGTTTTACTATCTTATTGTGATTTCCAATATGAATTGTTATCTTGTGCGGAGGTATCCGTAGAAAGCACCACTTTTTAGTAATTTTCGCTTTGAAACAATAGACCTTTTCAAAGAGACTTGGGTCGGGCACGACATTTTTCTGGAAAATGGTGGGCATTTCTAAAAAGGGAATCCTCTCCGTGTGCAACAACTGGATTTACGGTCGTTTTAGGTCTGACATAGTGGTCTGACACTCTTCAGAGTATGAACGTCAGAAACAGACCGAAACGATACCAAGTTGCGGATCGAAATGCACCTATCAGAAAGAAAAGCTGAATTGGCATTGAAAATTTATTGAAGTGTCAAAGTGCACGCTAGCGAATCTATTCGCACTACTGTGGTGGATACGCACTACTGTGGTGGTGTATTTTGCGTACTGTGGTGGGTTTTTGCGTACTGTGGTGGATAAGCTCCACTGTGGTGGTGTATTTTGCGTACTGTGGTGGGTTATTATGCTTAGTGTGGTGGGTTATTATGCTTGTTGTGGTGGGGTTTTTTGCGTACTCTGGTGGATAATCACTACTGTGGTGTGAAGTAAGAAAACGAACTCTTTCTGCTACACAGAACCAGCTTGGTTTTGATGTGGACCAATTCCAAAACGCTGAGATGAAACGAGGATCTAGCCTTGCTAATTATTGGAAAACAATGTTTATCGCAATTCTAACAGTAGCTACTTTCTTATTTTTCGTTTTTAGATCGTTTTGAAAATGGTGGAAAGAATAAAGAAAGTGCCAGGGATTTCTAGAGTTATGTACGATCTGACATCAAAACCCCCCGGAACGACTGAATGGGAATAGATACATTTATTAACTGTCTAGTTTTATTATCAACTATATTTTCTGTAATTTTGTTTTAATTCAAAATTTGTAATATCGATATTTTAGAATTTATTTTGTTGACGCATTTATCTGCCTGTTTTTACCCGTTTAATTTTATTTCGCCCGTTCATTATTATTAGGGGAAAGTTATTTCTCTGAAAACGGTTAACACTATCAAATTTATTTTATAAAACGACCCACCGAAATCATATGGATTTGATGGAAATCTTGTTCTCAACTTCCAGCCCTTTGCCCCCCCAACCCAAAGGCTTTTTCAAGGCAAAATTTAGAGATAGGGGGGGGGGGGGGAAATTCAGGAAAAAACATTGAACTATAAATAAAAAGACTGGAACGACAACCTTATTGTGCAAAAAGCGTAACCAAAAATGGCGGACATGGAGCGAGAGCTTGCACGTATGCGCGAGATGCGCGAACATAAGGTTCAGTACGGAAAAATGAGAAAAAATGCCGTGCAAAACTGGTTTGAAGCCAAATTTGACGATGAATTCGAAATAAATCAAGAAAAAATTTTTCCAGATTTCAAAAAACGCAGATTTGAGAGTAATTTAAGACCGTTGAAACAAACTTATATTGATTCTGATCGGATTTATGGACCAAAATGACGTTGCACGTAACAACTTTTCGGTAGGCCGCCTTCAAAATATCAAGTCCAGCTACTAGATCTGAGATGAAAACCACTAAAGAATACGAATAAAACATTTTAGGAAACAGTTGTACATAGTTATGATGCTAAATATCTTTATATATAACGTATTGACATCGAAATCTTTGATTTTATCGTCACCTGAACCGACCTGAACGAAGCCTGCTCTCATACTTCATATACAGCAGTTTATTCTTAATTTACTGGGTCCAGATGTTCTTTCATAATGTCTTCCTTTCTGTTTTTCCATGAAACTTTAACCTTTTTAAAATATGTTATATGATAAGTTCTTCTAACTCTGCACCTTTTTGAAATCAGTGATCGAGTGGCCTAAGCTTTGTTCACAGCAACTTCAACACAGCCGTTCTTCCTTTCAAAAACGAATTTTGAAATTATATCTCCAGGTTCAGTTGCAGTAGCTATTTCTTTCACGTTTGCACCCAAAACCCACTAGGTTAAACCAATTTTCATGCACAAAATCGAGCAATATGTGAATGCATATTTTACGTACTCAGCCTTGTTTTTCTGAAAATCCATACGTGCAGACATTCCTCAGGCGCGCAAAATTGGTTACGCATTCTACAGACATTAGAACAATAGAGTTGTCGTTCCAGTCTTTTTATTTATAGTTCAATGGGAAAAAATGTTATAATTACACAGTCTCGTTTTCAAACAAGGGAGCATGAAGATGAAGCATGTTACCTGCAGTCATCCACTCACTTGGCCTAAAGTTTCTAGAAGCTACCATTAGTTTTGCTCATTATTACTCAGCATTGAGCAGCTTTCAGACATATATTTAAGGAACATTTCTTTAATAGTTACAAAGAATAGTACTTCTAGAGCTTGAAAAAAGGTTTTGGTATCAGAAATTTATATTTTTCCTGTGTTTTATTTGTAAAAATGCAGATCACAGTTGCTACTGGGGACAATGTTTTTCCAGTTGATGTCAACGGAGACATTGAATTAGAAAACTTTAAAGCGCTGCTTGAATTTGAATCTGGTCTTCCTGCGAAAGAAATAACACTTTATTTAAATGGACAGTTGTTAAATGATGAGAAAAAGTCGCTTGAGTCATTTGGAGTCAAAAATGGCGATGTTTTATTGCTGATTAGAAACAATGGAGCGATGCCGTCGCAGAATGCTGCTGCTGGGAACCCTGGTTCAAGACAAACGTTGCAAGAGCAACCTCAAAATGCATCAGGCAGTAAGCTTTTTGGCTTTTGTTACGGGTGCTTACAGTCTCGCACCTCTCTTAAATTAGAAGTCTAATAAACTTGTATTGCAGTGACTTTGCAGTTCCTTATTGGAATGTTGGAGGCCGTGATCCCCAAACCCCTGCTTTACTGTGAATTTGTTTCAAATTTATCAGAAAACTTATCTACCTTCCAGGGTGGAATCCACACGATCTTCACGCTGGAGATTACGCCAACGAAACTGCTTTCACACCAATTGAACAATAGATCCATTGTTCTATTAGGAAAAAAGTAATGCATGCTATTGTTTTTCTGAAAGATTCATGCCAGTATGCCAAAAATTTCTGAAACTCTCATGCAGGATTTGTCCGGCATAGGCTACATGGATTCCACCCTGGTCTACCTTGATGTAAGCTGTACTAGGAGCGGTGCGAAACTGTACTAGCAACTTTGTTACCTGTGCCATCGCTAACTAGCAATGAAAGAACTCAGTTTGCAGAGTATAGCAAATCTCAATGAGATCTTGAGTCCCAGTCTGCACTTTTCACTTGCTGAGCATGGCTTTTTTCAATGAGATCTCAAGTGCGCAAGAGCCCTTTTCTATTGTTCCATCCTATTGTTAGCCTATTGTTCTATTGAAAAACTCAGGTGTTCAAATGTCCAACTCTGCACTGCCTGTGTGGCTAGTCTGCAGAAGCAAAATGTGGCGTGTGCACATGTGAGATAAACAATAGGACAATAGAAAAGAACAATGGAAATGTGCTATTCCATGCACAAGATCTTGTCAATCACTGCCATACTCTGCAGTCTGGCTTGCATGTGCAGAAGAGCCTGGAGCTTTCTGGTATGGGTTAAGACTTACTACTGGAGTCTTGCTACCATTGCTACATTGCTACCACCACCTTAAGTTGGTGTTTTTATTGTAAAGAGGCAGTTTGGACTTAGACCCAAAATCCTACCACCCAAAAAGCCGCCAAAGGGGCAGAGATCCCTTGATTATTTTTATGAATACCACATCCTAACTTACTTTCTGTGACCATGCCCTTTGCCTCTCCAGTGTTCTGGATCTCTAGCCATGCTACAGGTCTCTCTTCAAGCTCTCTCTTTAACTTGTTCAATGTCTCTCTTTTTTGCAGCAACAAGTGGTTCCTTACCATCAATTGACTGGGGCTCAGTGAAACTACCAGCAAACCCATCAAGACCTGGAACATCACGATCAGCAAGGCCTGCATCTTCACAACAACCAAACATGGATGACCCAGCTCATATAAGACAGCTATTCCTATCAGATCCTCATCAGCTATCATTACTTAAAGACAGAAACCCTCCGTTAGCAAATGCCCTGATGAGTGGCAACCTAGAGGAATTCTCAAGGGTCCTTCAGGAGCAAAGAAAACAACGTTTGGAGCAAGAAGCAGAGAGGATACGATTATTGACAGCAGATCCGTTTGACCTTGAAGCTCAGAGGAAGATATCTGAGGATATTAGAATGCAGAACATAAACTCAAATATGGAGACAGCTATGGAGTACCAGCCCGAGTCATTTGGGCAGGTCTTCATGCTGTATATTGACTGTACAGTCAATGGACATCCAGTTAAGGCATTTGTGGACTCAGGTGCCCAAACGACCATCATGAGCCAAGCTTGTGCTGAAAGATGTGGAATAACCAGGCTGATTGATCATAGATGGGCTGGAACCGCAATCGGTGTTGGTACACAGAAGATTATTGGAAGGGTTCATCTAGGCCAGATGCAAATTGGAAATGATTTCTTGCCAACTTCATTTACGATTTTAGAAGAACAACCCATGGATATCTTACTTGGATTAGACATGTTGAAAAGACACCAGGTTAGTTTTTGTTTTATATTTCATTGACCAGTAGAAAACTGCAAAATTTCATGCAATATGTCATGCAATGTGTTGTGCAATATGTTGTGCATCATTTGATGCAATGTCCAATGCAAAATGACTTGCAATGTATCATTCAGTATGCAACACACTTTCTCATGCAATATCTCTTAGAAAGTCTCATACAATATCTCATGGAAAATCTAATGCAATAACTCATGCAACAACCCATACACTATTGCTTGCAATAACTCATGCAATATATCATGCAATAAACTATGCAATAACTCTTGCAATATGTCACTCAATATGTCATACAATATCTCATAATATATCTCATGGAAAATCTAATGCAATAACTTGTGCAACAGCTCATGCAATATCACATGCAATAACTCATGCAATATATCATGCAATAAACTATGCAATAACTCTTGCAATATGTCACTAAATATGTCATGCAATATCTCATACAATATCTCATGGAAAATCTCATGCAGTATCTCATGCAATATATCACGCAATATTTCGTGCAGTATGTGATGCAATTTATCACTCAATATGTCCTGCAATATCTTATACAATACTCCAAAAAATGTGTTGTGCAATGACTCAATGCAATGTTATGATAAGATGGAACTAGTCTTAAGCCTTTGATCAGTCTCACCAGATGTTGCCAAGTTTTTAAGTTATTTACAGTATTATGTGACAGTTACTTTGTGCTCTTTGCAAATCCAAACACCATTTAAAAATTTGCTTCAATAAGTGGTAAAATTGAGCTATAGTGACTAACACTTTGATAATTTGCCTATTTGATTTCCTCTAGTGTTGCATTGACTTGGAGAAAAACATCCTAAAAATCGGAACGACAGGTGCAGTGACCCCCTTCCTGGCAGAAGCTGATCTTCCCCCCTGTGCAAGACTGAATGCAAGAACGCCACAACCAGGAGAATCAGGGGGTTCGGTACAGGAAGAAGAGGATAGAATGCTTGCAGAGGCAATTGCAAAATCAGCATCAGATGCTAGTAACAAGGACAGTTAATGTTGAGATAAGTTTTCAGTATATTTGTCCAGCTAAGGGTAGTTTGGGGGGTTGTTGGATACTTTTACGGCCATGTGCTCGGAGTTAATTCATTATAGGTAAAAGACGGGGGTCAGACACCCCCTGGTAGTTTCTTATAAGTCGGCGCATACCAGTACTCTCAATACCCAAAAAACCCAGAGCGATGCCATTGTCCAGTGCCAGATCAACAGTCAGGAATACATTCATTTTTCAAAAATTTTCCCACGCCGGAGCATATATAACAGGAGCAATTGGGCTTATATAGAACAGACAACCATAAGGCCAAATGATCAAACATTGTTCGTCCAACATTTTAAATTTGCTTGACAACAAATGTTTGACTGTTTGGCCATGTCCAATAACATTACTCGACAAGCAAAAGCAACAAAATTTGTGGCGTGATGTTTTAAAAAGTCCAAAGACAATTTTGCTTGACGCAAACAAAAATGTTTCAGGAGGAATGTTTTGAACTTTGCCAAACGGTCAAACATTTGTTGTTAAGCAAATTTAAAATGTTGGGCCAGCAATGTTTGGTCGTTTGGCCAGAAATTAAACAGCTCCGTTTATATTTAAAGTCAGAAATTGAAGCAGCTTCAAGAGGATTTACTGTGAAAATTAGTTTCAAAAGCATTTCACGACAACGAACAGTATAAGGAACTTTCAGCCTAATTTTGTTAACGAATTAAGGAACTCAAGCTTCAACTAAGACTAAAGATTCCTTATGAAAAACGTGCATACTAAAACCCCTGTTGATTTGGCACTGAACAGTTACTATGTTCAATTCAATTAAGAAAATATAATGCAACTTGTTACATTTTCAAGCAGAAGTTTTTTACCAGAGTTCTTTCATTATTAAACCAAGTTCTTAAGAAATATTTAAAATTTGAAGATAACATTATAGATACTATTTGAAAAACCACTTTTGTTTGCTGAATTTTCTTCTTTTTCTAACTTGTTTTACCAAATATATCTAACTTAAAGAAAACCTTTCAAACTTGTAACGTCGAAAAAATAAAATTCTTCGAAAATGGGCCATTTGAGGAAAAAGCCCAAGGCTATACTATGGAAAAGGTCGCCAAAGATCGGCAAAAATCGAGGGTTTCCAAAATGCCTCATATCTTCTAAATAGCACCTCTAAAGGCAAAATAAACCATTCTCATGCCTTTAAGGGGTATAATAAGGCTTATTTGGTCAAAAAATCGACATAATAAAAACCCTTAAAATCGGCCATTTTTGGACAAAAATATAAGGCTATACTATGGAAAAATCGCCAAAAATAGGCAAATATCGAGGGTTTCCAAAATGTCTCAGATCTTCTAACTAGCACCTCTAAAGGTAAAATAAACCATTTTGATGTCTTCAAGGGGTATAATAGACTTATTTGGTCAAAAAATCGACATCATAAGAACCATTAAAATTGGCCATTGTTGGGCAAAAAGGTAAGGCTATAGGCTATACTATGGAAAAGTCGCCAAAAATCGGCAAAAATCGAGGGTTTCCAAAATGTCTCATATATTCAAATTAGCACCTCTAAAGGTAAAATAAACCATTTTTATGCCTTTAAGGGGTATAATAAGGCTTATTTGGCCAAAAAATCGACATAATTAAAACCCTTAAAATCAGCCATTTTTGGGCAAAAAGGTAAGGCTATACTATGGAAAAATCGCCAAAAATAGGCAAATATCGAGGGTTTCCAAAATGTCTCAGATCTTCTAACTAGCACCTCTAAAGGTAAAATAAACCATTTTGATGTCTTCAAGGGGTATAATAGACTTATTTGGTCAAAAAATCGACATCATAAGAACCATTAAAATTGGCCATTTTTGGGCAAAAAGGTAAGGCTATAGGCTATACTATGGAAAAATCGCCAAAAATTGGCAAAAATTGAGGGCTTCCAAAATGTCTCATATCTTCTAAATAGCGCTTCTAAAGGTAAAATAAACCATTCTGATGCCTTTAAGGGGTATAATAAGGCTTATTTGGTCAAAAAATCAACATAATAAAAACCCTTAAAATAGGCCATTTTTGGGCAAAAAGGTAAGGCTATACTATGGAAAAATCGCCAAAAATCGGCAAAAATTGACGGTTTCCGAAATGTCTCATATCTTCTAAATAGCGCTTCTAAAGGTAAAATAAACCATTCTGATGCCTTTAAGGGGTATAATAAGGCTTGTTTGGTCCAAAAATCGACATAATAATAACCATTAAAATAGGCCATTTTTGGGTAAAAAGGTGAGGCTATACTATGGAAAAATTGGCAAAAATCGGCAAAAATCGAGGGTTTCCAAAATGTCTCATATATTCAATAAATGATCACTAAAGGCAAAATAAACCATTCTCATGCCTTTACGGGGTATAATAAGGCTTATTTGGTCAAAAATCGATAAAATAAAAACCCTTAAAATCGGCCATTTTTGGGCAAAAAGGTAAGGCTATACTATGGAAAAATCGCCAAAAATCGGCAAAAATCGAGGGTTTCCAAAATGTCTCAAATCTTCAATAAATGACCACTAAAGGTAAAATAAACCATTCTGATGCCTTTAAGGGGTATAATAAGGCTTATTTGGTCAAAAAATCGACATAATAATAACCATTAAAATAGGCCATTTTTGGGCAAAAAGGTAAGGCTATACTATGGAAAAATTGGCAAAAATCGGCAAAAATCGAGGGTTTCCAAAATGTCTCATATCTTCAATAAAAGACCTCTAAAGGTAAAATAAACCATTCTCATGCCTTTAAGGGGTATAATAAGGCTTATTTGGTCAAAAGATCGATATAATAAAAACCCTTAAAATCGGCCATTTTTGGGCAAAAAGGTAAGGCTATACTATGGAAAAATCGCCAAAAATCGGCAAAAATCGAGGGTTTCAAAATGTCTCATATCTTCAAAATAGCACCTCTAAAGGTAAAATAAACCATTCTCATGCCTTTAAGGGGTGTAATAAGGCTTATTTGGTCAAAAAATGGACAAAATAAAAACACTTAAAATCGGCCATTTTGGGGCAAAAAGGTAAGGCTATACTATGGAAAAATCGCCAAAAATCGGCAAAAATCGAGGGTTTCCAAAATGTCTCATATCTTCTAAATAGCACCTCTAAAGGTAAAATAAACCATTCTCATGCCTTTAAGGGGTATAATAAGGCTTATTTGGTCAAAAAATCAAAATAATAAAAACCCTTAAAATAGGCCATTTTTGGGCAAAAAGGTAAGGCTATACTATGGAAAAATCGCCAAAAATCGGCAAAAATCGAGGGTTTCCAAAATGTCTCATATCTTCAAAATAGCACCTCTAAAGGTAAAATAATCCATTTTGATGCTTTTAAGGGGTGTAATAAGGCTTATTTGGTCAAAAAATGGACAAAATAAAAACACTTAAAATCGGCCATTTTGGGCAAAAAGGTAAGGCTATACTATGGAAAAATCGCCAAAAATCGGCAAAAATCGAGGGTTTCCAAAATGTCTCATATCTTCAAAATAGCACCTCTAAAGGTAAAATAAACCATTTTGATGCCTTTAAGGGGTATAATAAGGCTTATTTGGTCAAAAAATCAAAATAATAAAAACCATTAAAATAGGCCATTTTGGGCAAAAATGTAAGGCTATACTATGGAAAAATCGCCAAAAATCAGCAAAAATCGAGGTTTTCCAAAATGTCTCATATCTTCAAAATAGCACCTCTAAAGGTAAAATAATCCATTTTGATGCCTTCAAGGGGTATAATAAGGCTTATTTGGTCAAAAAATGGACAAAATAAAAACACTTAAAATAGGCCATTTTTGGGCAAAAAGGTAAGGCTATACTATGGAAAAATCGCCAAAAATCGGTGAAAATTGAGGGTTTCCAAAATGTCTCATATCTTCAAAAAAGGACCTCTAAAGGTAAAATAAACCATTTTGATGCCTTTAAGGAGTATAATAAGGCTTACTTGGTCAAAAAATCAACATAATAAAAACACTCATAATAGGCCATTTTTGGGCAAAAAAGTAAGGCTATACTATGGAAAAATAGCCAAAAATGGGCAAAAATCGAGGGTTTCGAAAATGTCTCATATCTTCAAAAAAGGACCTCTAAAGGTAAAATAAACCATTTTGATGCCTTTAAGGGGTATAATAAGGCTTACTTGGTCAAAAAATCAACATAATAAAAACACTCATAATAGGCCATTTTTGGGCAAAAAGGTAAGGCTATACTATGGAAAAATCGCCAAAAATCGGCAACAATTGAGGGTTTCCAAAATGTCTCATATCTTCTAAATAGCACCTCTAAAGGTAAAATAAATCATTCTGATGCCTTTAAGGGGTATAATAAGGCTTATTTGGTCAAAAAATCGACATAATAAAAACCCTTAAATTAGGCCATTTTTTGGCAAAAAGGCAAGGCTATACTATGGAAAAATCGCCAAAAATCGGTCAAAAGTCGAGGTTTTCCAAAATGTCTCATATCTTCAAAATAGCACCTCTAAAGGTAAAATAAACCATTCTCATGCCTTTAGGGGATAGTAAGGCTTATTTGGTGAAAAAATCGACATAATGAAAACCCTTAAAATCGGCAATTTTGGGGCAAAAAGATAAGGCTATACTATGGAAAAATCGCCAAAAATCGGCAAAAGTCGAGGGTTTCCAAAATGTCTCATATCTTCAAAATAGCACCTCTAAATTTAAAATAAACCATTTTGATGCCTTTAAGGGGTATAATAAGGCTTACTTGGTCAAAAAATCAACATAATAAAAACCCTTAATGGGCCATTTTTGGGCAAAAAGGTAAGGCTATACTATGGAAAAATCGCCAAAAATCGGCAAAAATCGAGGGTTTCCAAAATGCTCATATCTTCTAAATAGGGTAAAATAAACCATTTGCCTTTAAGGGCAAAAAATAAAAACCTCAAAATAGGCCATTTTGGGCAAAAAGGCTATACTATGGAAAAATCGCCAAAAATCGGCAAAAATCGAGGGTTTCCAAAATGTCTCATATCTTCAATAAAGGACCTCTAAAGGTAAAATAAACCATTTTGATGCCTTTAAGGGGTATAATAAGGCTTATTTGGTCAAAAAATCGACATAATAAAAACTCTTAAAATAGGCCATTTTTGGGCAAAAAGGTAAGGCTATACTATGGAAAAATCGCCAAAAATCGGCAAAAATCGAGGGTTTCCAAAATGTCTCATATCTTCAAAATAGCACCTCTAAAGGTAAAATAAACCATTTTCATGCCTTTAAGGGATATAGTAAGGCTTATTTGGTCAAAAAATCGACATAATAAAAACCCTTAAAATAGGCCATTTTTGGGCAAAAAGGTAAGGCTATACTATGGAAAAATCGCCAAAAATCGGCAAAAGTCGAGGGTTTCCAAAATGTCTCATATCTTCAAAATAGCACCTCTAAAGGTAAAATAAACCATTCTCATGCCTTTAAGGGGTATAATAAGGCTTATTTGGTCAAAAAATCGACATAATAAAAACCCTTAAAATCGGCCATTTTGGGCAAAAGATAAGGCTATACTATGGAAAAATCGCCAAAAATCGGCAAAAATCGAGGGTTTCCAAAATGTCTCATATCTTCAAAATAGCACCTCTAAAGGTAAAATAAACCATTTTGATGCCTTTAAGGGGTATAATAAGGCTTACTTGGTCAAAAAATCAACATAATAAAAACCCTTAATGGGCCATTTTTGGGCAAAAAGGTAAGGCTATACTATGGAAAAATCGCCAAAAATCGGCAAAAATCGAGGCTTTCGAAAATGTCTCATATCTTCAAAAAAGGACCTCTAAAGGTAAAATAAACCATTTTGATGCCTTTAAGGGGTATAATAAGGCTTACTTGGTCAAAAAATCAACATAATAAAAACACTCATAATAGGCCATTTTTGGGCAAAAAGGTAAGGCTATACTATGGAAAAATCGCCAAAAATCGGCAACAATTGAGGGTTTCCAAAATGTCTCATATCTTCAAAATAGCACCTCTAAAGGTAAAATAAACCATTTTCATGCCTTTAAGGGATATAGTAAGGCTTATTTGGTCAAAAAATCGACATAATAAAACCCTTAAAATCGGCCATTTTGGGCAAAAAGGTAAGGCTATACTATGGAAAAATCGCCAAAAATCGGCAAAAATCGAGGGTTTCAAAATGTCTCATATCTTCTAAATAGCACCTCTAAAGGTAAAATAAACCATTCTCATGCCTTTAAGGGGTATAATAAGGCTTATTTGGTCAAAAAATCGACATAATAAAACCCTTAAAATCGGCCATTTTTGGGCAAAAAGGTAAGGCTATACTATGGAAAAATCGCCAAAAATCGGCAAAAATCGAGGGTTTCCAAAATGTCTCATATCTTCTAAATAGCACCTCTAAAGGTAAAATAAACCATTCTCATGCCTTTAAGGGGTATAATAAGGCTTATTTGGTCAAAAAATCGACATAATAAAAACCCTTAAAATCGGCCATTTTTGGCAAAAAGGTAAGGCTATACTATGGAAAAATCGCCAAAAATCGGCAAAAATCGAGGGTTTCAAAATGTCTCATATCTTCTAAATAGCACCTCTAAAGGTAAAATAAACCATTCTCATGCCTTTAAGGGGTATAATAAGGCTTATTTGGTCAAAAAATCGACATAATAAAAACCCTTAAAATCGGCCATTTTTGGGCAAAAAGGTAAGGCTATACTATGGAAAAATCGCCAAAAATCGGCAAAAATCGAGGGTTTCCAAAATGTCTCATATCTTCTAAATAGCACCTCTAAAGGTAAAATAAACCATTCTCATGCCTTTAAGGGGTATAATAAGGCTTATTTGGTCAAAAAATCGACATAATAAAACCCTTAAAATCGGCCATTTTTGGGCAAAAAGGTAAGGCTATACTATGGAAAAATCGCCAAAAATCGGCAAAAATCGAGGGTTTCCAAAATGTCTCATATCTTCTAAATAGCACCTCTAAAGGTAAAATAAACCATTCTGATGCCTTTAAGGGGTATAATAAGGCTTACTTGGTCAAAAAATCGACATAATAAAAACCCTTAAAATCGGCCATTTTGGGCAAAAAGGTAAGGCTATACTATGGAAAAATCGCCAAAAATCGGCAAAAATCGAGGGTTTCAAAATGCCTCATATCTTCTAAATAGCACCTCTAAAGGTAAAATAAACCATTCTCATGCCTTTAAAGGGTATAAAGGGGTAAGGCTTATTTGGTCAAAAAATCGACATAATAAAACCCTTAAAATAGGCCATTTTGGGCAAAAAGGTAAGGCTATACTATGGAAAAATCGCCAAAAATCGGCAAAAATCGAGGGTTTCAAAATGTCTCAATTCTTCTAAATAGCACCTCTAAAGGTAAAATAAACCATTCTCATGCCTTTAAGGGGTATAATAAGGCTTATTTGGTCAAAAATCGACATAATAAAAACCCTTAAAATTGGCCATTTTGGGCAAAAAGGTAAGGCTATACTATGGAAAAATCGCCAAAAATCGGCAAAAATCGAGGGTTTCCAAAATGCCTCATATCTTCTAAATAGCACCTCTAAAGGTAAAATAAACCATTCTCATGCCTTTAAGGGGTATAATAAGGCTTATTTGGTCAAAAAATCGACATAATAAAAACCCTTAAAATCGGCCATTTTGGGCAAAAAGGTAAGGCTATACTATGGAAAAATCGCCAAAAATCGGCAAAAATCGAGGGTTTCCAAAATGTCTCATATCTTCTAAATGGTGCTTCTAAAGGTAAAATAAACCATTCTCATGCCTTTAAGGGGTATAATAAGGCTTATTTGGTCAAAATATCGACAAAATAAAAACCCTTAAAATCGGCCATTTTTGGGCAAAAAGGTAAGGCTATACTATGGAAAAATCGCCAAATATCGCCAAAAATCGAGGGTTTCAAAAATGCCTCATAGCTTCTAAATAGCACCTCTAAAGGTAAAATAAACCATTCTCATGCCTTTAAGGGGTATAATAAGGCTTATTTGGTCAAAAAATCGACATAATAAAAACCCTTAAAATCGGCCATTTTTGGGCAGAAAGGTAAGGCTATACTATGGAAAAATCGCCAAAAATCGGCAAAAATCGAGGGTTTCCAAAATGTCTCATATCTTCTAAATGGCGCTTCTAAAGGTAAAATAAACCATTCTCATGCCTTTAAGGGGTATAATAAGGCTTACTTGGTCAAAAATCGACATAATAAAACCCTTAAAATCGGCCATTTTTGGGCAAAAAGGTAAGGCTATACTATGGAAAAATCGCCAAAAATCGCCAAAAATCGAGGGTTTCAAAAATGCCTCATAGCTTCTAAATAGCACCTCTAAAGGTAAAATAAACCATGTTGATGCCTTTAAAGGGTATAATAAGGCTTATTTGGTCAAAAAATCGACATAATAAAAACCCTTAAAATCGGCCATTTTTGGGCAAAAAGGTAAGGCTATACTATGGAAAAATCGCCAAAAATCGGCAAAAATCGAGGGTTTCAAAAATGCCTCATAGCTTCTAAATAGCACCTCTAAAGGTAAAATAAACCATTCTCATGCCTTTAAGGGGTATAATAAGGCTTATTTGGTCAAAAATCGACATAATAAAACCCTTAAAATAGGCCATTTTGGGCAAAAAGGTAAGGCTATACTATGGAAAAATCGCCAAAATCGGCAAAAATCGAGGGTTTCCAAAATGCCTCATATCTTCTAAATAGCACCTCTAAAGGTAAAATAAACCATTCTCATGCCTTTAAGGGGTATAATAAGGCTTATTTGGTCAAAAAATCGACATAATAAAAACCCTTAAAATAGGCCATTTTTGGGCAAAAAGGTAAGGCTATACTATGGAAAAATCGCCAAAAATCGGCAAAAATCGAGGGTTTCCAAAATGTCTCAGATCTTCTAAATAGCACCTCTAAAGGTAAAATAAACAATTCTCATGCCTTTAAGGGGTATAATAAGGCTTATTTGGTCAAAAATCGACATAATAAAAACCCTTAAAATCGGCCATTTTTGGGCAAAAAGGTAAGGCTATACTATGGAAAAATCGCCAAAAATCGGCAAAAATCGAGGGTTTCCAAAATGTCTCAAATCTTCTAAATAGCACCTCTAAAGGTAAAATAAACCATTGTCATGCCTTTAAGGGGTATAATAAGGCTTATTTGGTCAAAAAATCGACATAATAAAAACCCTTAAAATAGGCCATTTTTGGGCAAAAAGGCAAGGCTATACTATGGAAAAATCGCCAAAAATCGGCAAAAATCGAGGGTTTCCAAAATGTCTCATATCTTCTAAATAGCACCTCTAAAGGTAAAATAAACCATTCTCATGCCTTTAAGGGGTATAATAAGGCTTATTTGGTCAAAAAATGAAGCATAATAAAACCCTTAAAATAGGCCATTTTTGGGCAAAAAGGTAAGGCTATACTATGGAAAAATCGCCAAAAATAGGCAAAAATTGAGGGTTTCCAAAATGTCTCATATTCTCTAAATAGCACCTCTTAAGGTAAAATAAACCATGTTGATGCCTTTAAGCGGTATAATAAGGCTTATTTGGTCAAATAAACGATATAATAAAAACCCTTAAAATAGGCCATTTTTGGGCAAAAAGGTAAGGCTATACTATGGAAAAATCGCCAATAATCGGCAAAAATCGAGGGTATCCAAAATGTCTCATATCTTCTAAATAGCACCTCTAAAGGTAAAATAACTATTCTCATGCTTGTAAGGGGTATAATAAGGCTTATTTGGTCAAAAAATCAAAATAATAAGAACCCTTAAAATTGGCCATTTTTGGGCAAAAAAGTAAGGCTATACTATGGAAAAATCGCAAAAAATCGGCAAAAATCGAGGGTTTCCAAAATGTCTCATATCTTCTAAATAGCACCTCTAAAGGTAAAATAAACCATTCTCATGCCTTTAAGGGGTATAATAAGGCTTATTTGGTCAAAAATCGACATAATAAAAACCCTTAAAATTGGCCATTTTGGGCAAAAAGGTAAGGCTATACTATGGAAAAATCGCCAAAAATCGGCAAAAATCGAGGGTTTCCAAAATGTCTCATATCTTCTAAATAGCACCTCTAAAGGTAAAATAAACCATTCTCATGCCTTTAAGGGGTATAATAAGGCTTATTTGGTCAAAAATCGACATAATAAGAACCCTTAAAATTGGCCATTTTGGGCAAAAAGGTAAGGCTATACTATGGAAAAATCGCCAAAAATCGGCAAAAATTGAGGGTTTCCAAAATGTCTCATATCTTCTAAATAGCACCTCTAAAGGTAAAATAAACCATTCTCATGCCTTTAAGGGGTATAATAAGGCTTATTTGGTCAAAAATCGACATAATAAGAACCCTTAAAATTGGCCATTTTTGGGCAAAAAGGTAAGGCTATACTATGGAAAAATCGCCAAAAATCGGCAAAAATTGAGGGTTTCCAAAATGTCTCATATCTTCTAAATAGCACCTCTAAAGGTAAAATAAACCATTCTCATGCCTTTAAGGGTATAATAAGGCTTATTTGGTCAAAAATCGACATAATAAGAACCCTTAAAATTGGCCATTTTTGGGCAAAAAGGTAAGGCTATACTATGGAAAAATCGCCAAAAATCGGCAAAAATCGAGGCTTTCCAAAATGTCTCATATCTTCTAAATAGCACCTCTAAAGGTAAAATAGACCATTCTCAAGCCTTTAAGGGGTATAATAAGGCTTATTTGGTCAAAAAATCGACATAATAAGAACCCTTAAAATTGGCCATTTTTGGGCAAAAAGGTAAGGCTATACTATGGAAAAATCGCCAAAAATCGGCAAAAATCGAGGGTTTCCAAAATGTCTCATATCTTCTAAATAGCACCTCTAAAGGTAAAATAAACCATTCTCATGCCTTTAAGGGGTATAATAAGGCTTATTTGTTCAAAAAAATCGATATAATAAGAACCCTTAAAATTGGCCATTTTTGGGCAAAAAGGTAAGGCTATACTATGGAAAAATCGCCAAAAATCGGCAAAAATCGAGGGTTTCCAAAATGTCTCATATCTTCTAAATAGCACCTCTAAAGGTAAAATAAACCATTCTCATGCCTTTAAGGGGTATAATAAGGCTTATTTGGTCAAAAAATCGACATAATAAGAACCCTTAAAATTGGCCATTTTTGGGCAAAAAGGTAAGGCTATACTATGGAAAAATCGCCAAAAATCGGCAAAAATCGAGGGTTTCCAAAATGTCTCATATCTTCTAAATAGCACCTCTAAAGGTAAAATAAACCATTCTCATGCCTTTAAGGGGTATAATAAGGCTTATTTGGTCAAAAATCGACATAATAAAACCCTTAAAATTGGCCATTTTGGGCAAAAATGTAAGGCTATACTATGGAAAAATCGCCAAAAATCGGCAAAAATCGAGGGTTTCCAAAATGTCTCATATCTTCTAAATAGCACCTCTAAAGGTAAAATAAACCATTCTCATGCCTTTAAGGGGTATAATAAGGCTTATTTGGTCAAAAATCGATATAATAAAAACCCTTAAAATCGGCCATTTTTGGGCAAAAAGGCAAGGCTATACTATGGAAAAATCGCCAAAAATCGGCAAAATATGAGGGTTTCCAAAATGTCTCATATCTTCTAAATAGCACCTCTAAAGGTAAAATAAACCATTCTCATGCCTTTAAGGGGTATAATAAGGCTTATTTGGTCAAAAATTCGACGTAATAAGAACCCTTAAAATTGGCCATTTTTGGGCAAAAAGGTAAGGCTATACTATGGTAAAATCGCCAAAAATCGGCAAAAATCGAGGGTTTCCAAAATGTCTCATATCTTCTAAATAGCACCTCTAAAGGTAAAATAAACCATTCTCATGCCTTTAAGGGGTATAATAAGGCTTATTTGGTCAAAAAATCGACATAATAAGAACCCTTAAAATTGGCCATTTTTGGGCAAAAAGGTAAGGCTATACTATGGAAAAATCGCCAAAAATCGGCAAAAATCGAGGGTTTCAAAATGTCTCATATCTTCTAAATAGCACCTCTAAAGGTAAAATAAACAGTTCTCATGCCTTTAAGGGGTATAATAAAGCTTATTTGGTCAAAAGATCGACATAATAAGAACCCTTTAAATTAGACATTTTTGTGCCAAAAGGTAAGGCTATACTATGGAAAAATCGCAAAAATCGGCAAAAATCGAGGGTTTCCAAAATGACTCATATCTGCAAAAAAGGACATCTAAAGGTAAAATAAACCATTCTCATGCCTTTAAGGGGTATAATAAGGCTTATTTGGTCAAAAAATCGACATAATAAGAACCCTTAAAATTGGCCATTTTTGGGCAAAAAGGTAAGGCTATACTATGGAAAAATCGCCAAAAATCGGCAAAAATCAAGGCTTTCCAAAATGTCTCATATCTTCTAAATAGCACCTCTAAAGGTAAAATAGACCATTCTCAAGCCTTTAAGGGGGTATAATAAGGCTTATCTCGTCAAAAAATCGACATAATAAGAACCCTTAAAATTGGCCATTTTTGGGCAAAAAGGTAAGGCTATACTATGGAAAAATCGCCAAAAATCGGCAAAAATCGAGGGTTTCCAAAATGCATCATAGCTTCTAAATGGCGCTTCTAACGGTAAAATAAACCATTCTCATGCCTTTAAGGGGTATAATAAGGCTTACTTGGTCAAAAAATCGACATAATAAAAACCCTTAAAATCGGCCATTTTTGGGCAAAAAGGTAAGGCTATACTATGGAAAAATCGCAAAAAATCGGCAAAAATCGAGGGTTTCCAAAATGCCTCACATCTTCTAAATAGCACCTCTAAAGGTAAAATAAACAATTGTAATGCCTTTAAGGGGTATAAAAAGGCTTATTTGGTCAAAAAATCGACATAATAAAAACCCTTAAAATCGGCCATTTTTGGGCAAAAAGGTAAGGCTATACTATGGAAAAATCGCCAAAAATCGGCAAAAATCGAGGGTTTCCAAAATGCCTCATAGCTTCTAAATAGCACCTCTAAAGGTAAAATAAACCATTCTCATGCCTTTAAGGGATATAATAAGGCT
>JACTAT010000155.1:799425-841396 GCA_014526335.1 Chrysaora quinquecirrha
TTCTTTGGTAAATTGATGCAATGCAGTGCTTTGACAATACCTAGTGTCTCGTATTTCCAGGGAAAGGAAACTGTTTGCAAAATCAGGTGTCATCATCACACCAGGATGGCCAACAGGTTATGGACCAATAGGGTATGACTGTCAATGGGACATTGAAATGCCAAAACATTATTCCATCAAAGTTAGTGTTATGGACATGGATATGTATGAAGCATATGGCGTTTATAAACCAGGTCGCTGCAAGTCTAGCGATGAAAATCTCAAAATTAAGCGTAAGTCTCCAATCTCATTATTAAGCTGAGGTCGCACGTTTTTTAAACAGCCCCAGAGTACTCCAAGATGCCTTCCCACGGCAATCAGATATCCCACCATGGAAAACATTGTCCCCCCGTACTGAACATCCTACATGGCAATCATGGTATCCCCCCACCACACTGAACATCTGCCACTGTACTCCGAGATGATGCCTCCCCACGGCAGTCATGATATCCCTCTATGGCAACCATGGTATCCACCCACCGTATTGAATATCCACAACAGCAATCATGATGCCTCCCCATGGCAATCACGATATCCCGCCACGGAAAACATGGTTCTCCCTCCCGTACTGAATATCCGCCACGGCAATCATGGTTTACCCCCTACCGTACTGAACATCCGCCACGGCAATCCTGGTTCCCCCCACCATGCTGAATATCCTCCACTGTAATCAAGGTTTCCCCCCGCTGTACTGAATATTTGCCACGGCAAACATGGTTTCCCCCTACCGTAACGAATATCCGCCATGGCAATCATGGTATCCCGGACCGTACTGGACATCCGCCACCGTACTCGAGATGATGCCCCCACGGCAGTCGTGGTATCTCTGCTCGAATAGCACTCCCTGTTAACTGCTAGTTTGAATTTTAATCTCAAATATCCTTTAATTCAATTCTTTCTTTCTTCTGAAGGTGAAAAATCTTTGACGAGCAAATATATCATAAAGAATTATTACTGTGGGGAACATAGTCCTTTTTCCATGGCAACACAACATTATGATGTGGAAATCGAGTTGGAAACAAGAGGATATCGTAGGTCGAACCGGGGGTTCATTGTTGGTTACATTGCCTACCAGACATCAGGTATGCTAAGATTTGATTTGTCATTGATTACAAGCATTTTTTTGTAAGGAAATGCTTTATAAGGAAGGTAATACTCGGATAGGCACACACTTGAGGTATCTCTGGTAGATGATCAGAGACTACTAAGGAATCTGACTTTTCTGCAACTTAACATTTCGGTTAAAATGATTAAGTTTTGAAGCAAGCATACTTAGCGCTGTATCATCAAAAGTATACGGTTTTATATATTTCTGTTATCTTTTATCTTTAGAGCCTTCCACGCCCACGAAACCCTGGGTGATTGTTGGGTATGTATTCCTTGGCATCGTTATTTTCACGATAGCTATGACTGCTATGATTTGTTTTTGTAAGAGGCGATGAATCGATGAACGAGGGAAGCAAGCTGGACATTGCCCCACTGTTATTTTTCGTAAATCATCGGATAACTATTTCAATATTTGCACTCATGTTATTTTCCACCTTAAAAAAAATTGCAGCACTATAAATACCGTACCATGTCTATTTTTATAGTATTTAAACCCATATTCATTTCTTATGTGAGACCCTGGAGAAAACGATCAAACATTGTTGATCCAACATTTAGGATTTCTTGTCAAGCAAAATTTTAGACGGTTTGGCCACGTCCTAAAACATTGCCCGTACAACATTTTTTGTTTGCGTCAAGCAAAAATGGTTTTTGAACTTTACGAAAAACATCACGCCACAAATTTTATCTCTTTTGCTTCTCAAGCAATTTTTTTGGACTTGGCCAAACGGTCAAACATTTGCTGTAAGGCAAATTTAAAATGTTGGACCAACAATGTTTGATTGTTTGGCCAGGGCCTAAGATTTCGCTAGAAAACTGAAACTTTACCCTATAAAACTCCTAGTCCTAAGGACCTCTCGCTTCACATGTTTCACAAGTATTGTTTGAATAAGGAATTTCTCTAAACATTGCTATTGAAACATTTTTCGCTTGTGAAAAGCGCAAGTTTCCTTAACAAGCAAATCTCAAATATTTCACAAGTATTGTTTGAATAAGGAATTTCTCTAAACATTGCTATTGAAACATTTTTCGCTTGTGAAAAGCGCAAGTTTCCTTAACAAGCAAATTTCAAATGTTTCACAAGTATTGTTTGAATAAGGAATTTCTCTAAACATTGCTATTGAAACATTTTTGCTAGTGGAAAACAAAAGTTTCCTTAACAAGCAAATCTCAAATATTTCACAAGTATTGTTTGAACAAGGAATTTCTCTAAACATTGCTATTGAAACATTTTTCGCTTGTGAAAAGCGCAAGTTTCCTTAACAAGCAAATTTCAAATGTTTCACAAGTATTGTTTGAATAAGGAATTTTTCTAAACATTGCTATTGAAACATTTTTCGCTTGTGAAAAGCGCAAGTTTCCTTAACAAGCAAATTTCAAATGTTTCACAAGTATTGTTTGAATAAGGAATTTCTCTAAACATTGCTATTGAAACATTTTTTGCTTGTGAAAAGCGCAAGTTTCCTTAACAAGCAAATTTCAAATGTTTCACAAGTATTGTTTGAATAAGGAATTTCTCTAAACATTGCTATTGAAACATTTTTTGCTTGTGAAAAGCGCAAGTTTCCTTAACAAGCAAATTTCAAATGTTTCACAAGTATTGTTTGAATAAGGAATTTCTCTAAACATTGCTATTGAAACATTTTTCGCTTGTGAAAAGCGCAAGTTTCCTTAACAAGCAAATCTCAAATATTTCACAAGTATTGTTTGAATAAGGAATTTCTCTAAACATTGCTATTGAAACATTTTTCGCTTGTGAAAAGCGCAAGTTTCCTTAACAAGCAAATTTCAAATGTTTCTCAAGTATTGTTTGAATAAGGAATTTCTCTAAACATTGCTACTGAAACATTTTTGCTTGTGGCAAACAAAAGTTTCCTAAAGAAGCAAATCTCAAATATTTCACAAGTATTGTTTGAACAAGGAATTTCTCTAAACATTGCTATTGAAACATTTTTGCTTGTGGAAAACAAAAGTTTCCTTAACAAGCAAATTTCAAATGTTTCACAAGTATTGTTTGAATAAGGAATTTCTCTAAACATTGCTACTGAAACATTTTTGCTTGTGGCAAACAAAAGTTTCCTAAAGAAGCAAATCTCAAATATTTCACAAGTATTGTTTGAACAAGGAATTTCTCTAAACATTGCTATTGAAACATTTTTCGCTTGTGAAAAGCGCAAGTTTCCTTAACAAGCAAATTTCAAATGTTTCACAAGTATTGTTTGAATAAGGAATTTCTCTAAACATTGCTATTGAAACATTTTTCGCTTGTGAAAAGCGCAAGTTTCCTTAACAAGCAAATCTCAAATATTTCACAAGTATTGTTTGAATAAGGAATTTCTCTAAACATTGCTATTGAAACATTTTTCGCTTGTGAAAAGCGCAAGTTTCCTTAACAAGCAAATTTCAAATGTTTCTCAAGTATTGTTTGAATAAGGAATTTCTCTAAACATTGCTACTGAAACATTTTTGCTTGTGGCAAACAAAAGTTTCCGAAAGAAGCAAATCTCAAATATTTCACAAGTATTGTTTGAACAAGGAATTTCTCTAAACATTGCTATTGAAACATTTTTGCTTGTGGAAAACAAAAGTTTCCTTAACAAGCAAATTTCAAATGTTTCACAAGTATTGTTTGAATAAGGAATTTCTCTAAACATTTCTACTGAAACATTTTTGCTTGTGGCAAACAAAAGTTTCCTAAAGAAGCAAATCTCAAATATTTCACAAGTATTGTTTGAACAAGGAATTTCTCTAAACATTGCTATTGAAACATTTTTTGCTTGTGAAAAGCGCAAGTTTCCTTAACAAGCAAATTTCAAATGTTTCACAAGTATTGTTTGAATAAGGAATTTCTCTAAACATTGCTATTGAAACATTTTCGCTTGTGAAAAGCGCAAGTTTCCTTAACAAGCAAATCTCAAATATTTCACAAGTATTGTTTGAATAAGGAATTTCTCTAAACATTGCTATTGAAACATTTTTCGCTTGTGAAAAGCGCAAGTTTCCTTAACAAGCAAATTTCAAATGTTTCTCAAGTATTGTTTGAATAAGGAATTTCTCTAAACATTGCTACTGAAACATTTTTGCTTGTGGCAAACAAAAGTTTCCGAAAGAAGCAAATCTCAAATATTTCACAAGTATTGTTTGAACAAGGAATTTCTCTAAACATTGCTATTGAAACATTTTTGCTTGTGGAAAACAAAAGTTTCCTTAACAAGAAAATTTCAAATGTTTCACAAGTATTGTTTGAATAAGGAATTTCTCTAAACATTGCTACTGAAACATTTTTGCTTGTGGCAAACAAAAGTTTCCTAAAGAAGCAAATCTCAAATATTTCACAAGTATTGTTTGAACAAGGAATTTCTCTAAACATTGCTATTGAAACATTTTTTGCTTGTGAAAAGCGCAAGTTTCCTTAACAAGCAAATTTCAAATGTTTCACAAGTATTGTTTGAATAAGGAATTTCTCTAAACATTGCTATTGAAACATTTTTGCTTGTGGAAAACAAAAGTTTCCTTAACAAGCAAATTTCAAATGTTTCGCAAGTATTGTTTGAACAAGGAATTTCTCTAAACATTGCTACTGAAACATTTTTGCTTGTGGCAAACAAAAGTTTCCTAAAGAAGCAAATCTCAAATATTTCACAAGTATTGTTTGAACAAGGAATTTCTCTAAACATTGCTATTGAAACATTTTTCGCTTGTGAAAAGCGCAAGTTTCCTTAACAAGCAAATTTCAAATGTTTCTCAAGTATTGTTTGAATAAGGAATTTCTCTAAACATTGCTACTGAAACATTTTTGCTTGTGGCAAACAAAAGTTTCCTAAAGAAGCAAATCTCAAATATTTCACAAGTATTGTTTGAACAAGGAATTTCTCTAAACATTGCTATTGAAACATTTTTTGCTTGTGAAAAGCGCAAGTTTCCTTAACAAGCAAATTTCAAATGTTTCACAAGTATTGTTTGAATAAGGAATTTCTCTAAACATTGCTATTGAAACATTTTTTGCTTGTGAAAAGCGCAAGTTTCCTTAACAAGCAAATTTCAAATGTTTCACAAGTATTGTTTGAATAAGGAATTTCTCTAAACATTGCTATTGAAACATTTTTGCTTGTGGAAAACAAAAGTTTCCTTAACAAGCAAATTTCAAATGTTTCGCAAGTATTGTCTGAACAAGGAATTTCTCTAAACATTGCTATTGAAACATTTTTTGCTTGTGAAAAGCGCAAGTTTCCTTAACAAGCAAATTTCAAATGTTTCACAAGTATTGTTTGAATAAGGAATTTCTCTAAACATTTCTATTGAAACATTTTGCTTGTGGAAAACAAAAGTTTCCTTAACAAGCAAATTTCAAATGTTTCGCAAGTATTGTCTGAACAAGGAATTTCTCTAAACATTGCTATTGAAACATTTTTCGCTTGTGGCAAACAAAAGTTTTCTTAAGAAGCAAGTCAAAAATGTTTTACAAGTATTGTCTGAACAAGGAATTTCTCTAAACATTACTATTGAAACATTTTTGCTTGTGGAAAACAAAAGTTTCCTTAACAAGCAAATTTCAAACGTTTCGCAAGTATTGTCTGAACAAGGAATTTCTCTAAACATTGCTATTGAAACATTTTTTGCTTGTGAAAAGCGCAAGTTTCCTTAACAAGCAAATTTCAAATGTTTCTCAAGTATTGTTTGAACAAGGAATTTCTCTAAAGATTGCTATTGAAACATTTTTGCTTGTGGAAAACAAAAGTTTCCTTAACAAGCAAATTTCAAACGTTTCGCAAGTATTGTCTGAACAAGGAATTTCTCTAAACATTGCTATTGAAACATTTTTTGCTTGTGAAAAGCGCAAGTTTCCTTAACAAGCAAATTTCAAATGTTTCACAAGTATTGTTTGAATAAGGAATTTCTCTAAACATTGCTATTGAAACATTTTTTGCTTGTGAAAAGCGCAAGTTTCCTTAACAAGCAAATTTCAAATGTTTCACAAGTATTGTCTGAACAAGGAATTTCTCTAAACATTGCTATTGAAACATTTTTTGCTTGTGAAAAGCGCAAGTTTCCTTAACAAGCAAATTTCAAATGTTTCACAAGTATTGTTTGAATAAGGAATTTCTCTAAACATTGCTATTGAAACATTTTTGCTTGTGGAAAACAAAAGTTTCCTTAACAAGCAAATCTCAAATATTTCACAAGTATTGTTTGAACAAGGAATTTCTCTAAACATTGCTATTGAAACATTTTTTGCTTGTGAAAAGCGCAAGTTTCCTTAACAAGCAAATTTCAAATGTTTCGCAAGTATTGTTTGAACAAGGAATTTCTCTAAACATCGCTATTGAAACATTTTTGCTTGTGGCAAACAAAAGTTTCCTTAAGAAGCAAGTCAAAAATGTTTCGCAAGTATCGTATCGTTTGAACAGGGTATCTATCTAAACACTGCTATTGAAACATTTTTGCTTGTGGCAAGCAAAAGTTTCCTTAACAAGCAAATTCTAAATGTTTCGCAAGTAATGATCCTTTGAACAGGGCATAATGCAAACAATAACCCGTTGCGTTCCAACAAAGTCGGATGTACAGTACCTTTAGGCCAATAGTATGTTATAAAAGAAGGAATCATTTAGCAGCTCTTGCATTAAAATCTGATCGAATGTTCTCGAGGTTGACTCGTTTATAGACTTAGACTGTGTCTCTTAGATATTGTCTCTAATTAAATATAGCGTGGTGTTGTTTTTTAATCTTAATGTTTTTATAAAAAGAAAATTTTTTGACGGTTCTTGAACATATAATTATTAGTATATATTTTTCGAGTTGGTATGAATAACGACGGAGGACATAAAATTTCACCCCAAAGGATGTTCACAATCAGACTCCAATGCGTTTTCGAGTTTCTTATTCCCCTTTTCAACTAAGGGCCTCGTTTTCAAAAAATTTGAAAATTACCTCACAGAAACATTTCGACTTCAGGTTCGATTTTAACATCTTTGTTTTAGTGTTGAGGCAAATTCTTACGCCTCAAGTCCTCACAATGTTGATTTTATATCGATTAAAAGTCTGAAAATTTGTTGACCTTGAAAGTGACTGAGGGTGTAAAATTCCTTTTTAAATTTTCAAATTTTCATCGCTATAAAATGAAAACCGTTAGAACTAGATGATTAACAATCTCCGTCATCACTAAAATGAAGGTGCTCAATTTGAATCTGGGGTCAAAATTTTTGTACGAGCAAATTCTTGTTAATTTTAAAACGTAGCTGTATAGTGATAAATTGAAATCCGCAAAACCTGAGTTTGAAAATTTTTACCCATATCAAAGTTTACGTGCTGAATCTTCTAGAATCGAATTTAGTGAAAAAATAACACCCAGGACACACGGCTGTTTTCCATTGGAATGTGCAACTAGGGGTATTTCTGTGTTGAAAACTCTTCTGGACTGAGAAATATGGTCAAAGAAATTTTCAAAATTTCAAACATGGCCGTTAATGAAAAAGTTTCAGCCTATATAAAAAGACGAAATACAGTATGTCCGACACGTCTTGATATAGATGTACCGATAACCGAATTAACAGTAAAGTTAGGCCAAAGTTTGTTTATTAAGAAACAAGTTCTACCTACCCTTTGGCCACGTCGCAAAACATTGCTCGTAAATTATTTTTGCTTGCATCAAACCATTTATGGTCAAACAAAACTTGTTTTTCAAAACATTGCGTCACAAGAAGATTTACAAAATTTGCTTATGTTTCATGATGTCACCAAACGCTCAAACATTGCTTGATAAACAATTTCAAATCATTGACCAGGAATGTTTGATTGTTTTGCCAGGGCCTTGGAATAAATATGCACGTAATTTATACATAATTATGCACATTTTTATAAGCCTCGATTGCACTTGCATGTTTTGAACAATTGTATTGCATCTCCTAAAGTCCTAATCAGTTTTTCAATCTTTTTATTATGTGTCGATTTGGATCTCCTCATGTATTTCTATCACCATTGACTAAGAAGTCTTTCTTGGATGGGGGTGAATGCTTGCTTATAATAGGGAGAAAGCTAACTTACTAACTAACTAAACTAACTAACTAACTAACTAACTAACTAACTAACTAACTAACTAACTAACTAACTAACTAACTAACTAACTAACTAACGAATTAACTAACTAACTAAATAGCTAGCCAACTAACGAATTAATTAACAAACTACCCTACTAACTGACCATCTAACTAACATACTGAATGACTATACTAACTAATAGATTAATAACTAACTAACTAACTAACTAACGAGCTAACTAACTAAGTAAATAACTAACTACCTAACTAACTAACTAGCCAACTAGTCAACTAACCAGTTCTCTAAATAACTAACTTACTAACTAACTGGCGAAATAACCATGCCCCCCTAGCTACGACACTGTAAAAAGTGCGTTTTTGTTGTGAGTCCAAAGTCCAAAGGCTAAATGGCGAAGGGATGGAACAATTCACAATACAACAACAACAACCAACGTTGACAAAGGCCAAGGGACAAACAACAACAACACAAAGGACAGTGGCCAGAGGGAAGGAGAGAAAGCAAAGCACCAGGACACGATCAGGAAGAAGGAAAAGGAGGGGCACGGCTGACCTGATCTTCTAGGCAGAGACTCACTCAAATGATGGTTCGATTTCTTCCAAGTTTGTTGCCATTTATTGGTGTTATTCTGATTGCTATAAATGCTGTGGATGGAATGTTAAATTCTGCGTGTGGCCAAACAAACTTCACTGCAGATACGGGAACTGTTGCCTTCGCCGCGCAATCCAGTAGTAGGACTCTCGCAAAATCAGAATGTACCTATGTAATAAGAACGAAAAAAGATACAAGAATTGTACTTAAATGGAAACGTTTTTCAGTTGATAGTGATATGCCTCAGTGTCGAACATCTTCTGTAACAATTTATCTTGGGTGAGTATAAGTCAGAATTTTCCTTTTAGAGATGAGGGGGGGGGGGGGGACATGGCCGGGGTAGGGTGTGTTCCATCTAAACAGTGAGGCAAAAGAACTGACTTCACGCCCAAAGAAATGACAAAATCTATTGTTCAGAACAATCCTGGTAATTGTTTCTTAAAGGAACAAAAGATGCCAATGCATCACTTTGGTAGGGCTGACAGGATTGAAATTTTCGAAATCACAAGATATTGAGTTTTCAATGAGAAAATTGTATTAAGCAGCTGAAACTAAATGTTTCATTTTCCCAGTGATTGTGTTCTTAATTTTGTGACCACAGATTTTTATTTCAATGTACGGAAATGATTTACGGATATGCCTAAAAACGGCAAACTCAAAGACAGAGACGTTTGGTGTAGAGTACATTGAATGCACCCTGGCTCATTTCTTCATTTTCTTCCTTTACAGATGTTCGTCAACCAAGTTAATCGACTTTTGCTCAAAGAATACAGACAGTTTGCCACATGATATTTACACGAGAGACAATTGTCTGAAGCTGGTTTTCAACTCAAATCAAGCAACGAAAGAAGAATTCAGTGCAACTTACTATACTGCTGATAAGAATAAACCAGTATCGAGTAAGAGCAGCTATTGTTATAGGTGCGTAATTTTTAAGCTGATCTTTGTAAGACCCTTTCTTTGTGTTTTTGGAAAGAATGTAACTATGTTCTGCTCATATTCTGACCACAGGACTTGAGCTTTTGACAGCCCTTTGAAAGGTGGGTTGAATGAGTACAATATACCATACTAGTGGTATTTCTAGTGCTGAATACACTCTGAAAAGAACAAAGAATGCCCTTGCATAGTTGGAGTGGGGTGCAAGCTACTTTCGGGTTCACATTTTTCAGGTACACACACTATGATAATTTATGCAAATTTCTGTGAAAACTTGTGCCGTACTTCAAGAAATGCAACTTCATAGTGTTTAGTTAACAAAAATTCACTACAAAAATTCAGTATATGGCAAACGTTGCAGGGGGCCATGGGGCTGATGTGCCATAGGGCCATGGGGAATGGATTAGTAAAAGCCTAGACTCTTCACGTCTTTGTCTCGTTAACTGAACTTTTCTGACTCTAGTGTTGGGGGCATATACCTCCCCTCCTCTACCCTTCCTCTCCCCCACTGCTTTTCAAAAAGTTGTAGGATACCCATAAAAGCTTATTTTTCTGACTATCTTCCCTAATTTTCTTTGAAATTTCCCTGGCTTTCCCTAGACTGATTACCCGAGTCGTAGTTTCGCTACTAAATTGAATTCGTGGGTGCTCAATCAAACTACCATTTTACCAGAGTGTTCGTTTTGTCTTTTTTTCTTTCTTTTCTTTCATTCACGAATGGGCAGGTAAAACCGCAGACATCAGGGACCTTGTCAACTATTCAGAATTTTCTGCATTAACAAGTCCCCACCTTGTGAGGACCACCTTTTTCATTTTTGCATTAGACTTTTAATGTCTTTGGAATGTTTCGTATGACAACAACAACTTTTCTTCAACAGTTTATTATATAAAGAAAAGGAATTGGATGAAAAATCTGGTGTCATCATCTCCCCAGGATGGCCAACAGGGTATGATCAGTTATGGAATGACTGTAAATGGAACATAGAAATGCCTCTACATTACTTGATAAAATTTACCTTCATGGACATTGATATTTATAAATCATTTTTGGGTTGTGAATTTGGCAAAGAAAGACTCAAATTGAAAGGTAATTTTCTAGAATTTTGCATGCTATATTTCTTCGATTAAGCTTAGGCATTTAATTCACACTTTGAGGGGTGTTCATTCAAAGAGCGCATGTCAATACTCCTTTTTGACGAACAGAACAGCCATCGTTATGGAAACTCAAATTCGTATTAAGCAGTCACAATTTACAGTCTAGATGCAAAGTTTTACTATCTAAGCCGTGTAAATGACTCATGAGCATTAAAAGTTTACGATTTTATGGGGCGTCAGACAAGTCAGGGTAAAAGGTTTCGCCAGCCACAGCCAGTTACTTTTCATGGTCGTCAGAGCTCCGATAGAATTGGGAATTTTGCACGCTGATGCAATTCAATAGAACAATCGCTTGAACAGGGACATTTAATTGAAACGAACAACTCTTGTTCGAAGATTTCCGAGATATCTGCGTTTTCGAGAATGACCTATAACAGCTCGGATGCACGGAACTTTAGGAAATCGCGCAAATGTCAGAACAAGATTAAAATGAATGTTTTTTAGGCTGCAAGCTTCAGATTTTCGAGAATTCGCTGAAAATCCCTTTAGGAGAGTTTTTGAGCAGTACAAAATTTCAAAGTTGCGAGAAACAGGGACTTATCTCTGGTCATTCTTAAATGCTTTTTCGCCTGACACTCTTCAGAGTATAAACGTCAGAAACAAACCGAACCAATTGACCAAGGCGGAATCTAAACCCAGATGCGGATTGAAAAGCACCAATCAGAAAGCAGCGCCGAGTTGGCATTGTGTTTTAAACACCAATCAGCCTGCGGGATACAGCGGGTTCCGCCTGTTTCAAGTGTTTCTGCCTGTTTCTTTATCTTATACTCTGAGGAGTGTCAGACGAAAAAAGATTTTAAGCACAGTTTACATCCGCTATCTCGACTGCACGCTATCTCGAACATTCGCTATCTCGAACGATTTTCCATTTCCCCTCGTTTTGGTATAAGGGTTTGTATAGAAAAATCATCCGCTATCTTGAACCCCGTTATCTCGAACATTCGCTGTCTCGAACCATTTTCGATTTCCCATGGAGGAAAAACAGCTCTTTATCTCGAATTTTGCCAAATTTTCTGCTGAACTGGATAAAGAGACAGGCTGAAAATATGTATAAGCTCGCCTAGCGGAGCGGGAATGGCAGCAGCTAAGTGATATGCTGCCCATGTATACAATAGATGAAGCTGTTCTCTTTCGAGATGTGCTGCATCGCCATTATCTCAATTTCACCATTAGTAGGGATGAAAGCAGATGAGCTTTGACTCCTATGTTAAAAAATACCAGATTTGTTTGATTGAGGCTAAGGATGGGAAGACCCTAATTGTTCACCATAACCAATTGAAGGCTTGCACCATTCCTCAGGACGGGGGAAGACCTATCTGTCCCGTACCCGAGACAGGAGAGATAGAGGTCTTAGAGGGGCCCGAAGTGGGTGGAAGGGATGCCGGCTGTGCAAATCCAGTGGTAGAGGTGGTAGACAACCCTGAAAGATTTGCACGGCCCCCACGCTTACGGCAGAACATCAGGCCCCCCACGCGCTATGGCGATTTCGTTACGCACTAACACCATTTGCTAAGGAGGGGGATGGTTTGTAATGTAATGTCATCATGTCAATCATATACTCCCCAGGAGCCTAAGAAGATATATACTGATTTTATGCATAATTAGTTTTAGTCTTATAAAATCGTTCAGAATAGAACTATCGCTGTATTACAATGCCTTTTACTGAATTGTCGTCCTGCCTCATCTAAACATTACATGGGGCATCCGTTATTTCGAACATTCGCTATCTGGAACAAATTCCAGTTTCCCTTGAGAGTTCGAGATAGCGGATGTCAACTGTATGTCCAAAAATTTTTCCGCTGTTTCTTGTAATTTGTACTTTTTACAGTTTTTATTCGCTTTGAAGTTAAAATAGTTTATTTACTCATATAGGTGAGAAGTCCGTATTGACCACATTTGAAAGCAAGGATTATTACTGTGGAAAGTACTCCCCTTTTACTTTGACAACAAGATATTATGAATTAGAACTTGTGTTCCAAACAAGTGGATGGCAAAGCAGACAAAATAGAGGATTTGTTGTTGGTTATATTGCCTACAAGACATCAGGTATCCAAAATTTTCTTTTTGAAGTTAAAAGTTTATTGTCTTTAAGGCCCGGTTTACACTATGTATACTACACGTTTTATTTATGAGAAACCGCTTTATAAGAAACCAGAGATCGTGGAAATGAGTCTCATTTCCACGATCTTTGAAGAAACCCACTGGTAAATTTTTGGCAAATTACAATAGATTCTTTTGCTCTTTTGTTTCTTTAAACAGTAGAAAACAATTGAAAATTTAAGAAACTTTTACTAGTGAGGCTTTAGCTAGGTTTCTTATATAAAAAACGTGTACACTGTACGGGATAGCTATCAGAGCGCCGCGCCTTGCATTAACCCATATGGGATAGGGCCTATGTTTACACTACACGCAGTTTTTTTTATAAGCAACTTAACTTCGCTCTAGTTCAAAAAGTTGCTTATTTTTGGACCTTTTATGGCCACCTTTAGTAGTAAAAGTTGCTTAGTAGTTGCGTAATTTAAACTGTACCTTTTTGCCCTAAGAATGTTATAGAGGCTAGAAAAACAGCAAAATCTAACATTGTATATAAAATGGAATGATTGGAATCATTTCTCCCTGGTCCCTACTGACATTGCTACCATGAGAGACTTTGTATTGAAAGTTAAACGGAAACCCCTCAATAAAATGCCTCACTTAACGAGAAACACTCCGTTGATATGCGAGTTTTGACGACAAAATAATGGAAATAGCTTTTATGTTGATCAATACTCGATTGCTTGCAGTGATATAAATTATCAAAAATTTAAAAACTTGCTTAGGTTTTTTTTGCTGTAGTACAACGTTGCTTAAACTTTTAGGCCTTCTACATCTTGGTTGCTTATAAGCGGTTGCTTATAAAAAAAACTGCGTGTATACCGGATAGCTTTTGCAACGTCTTAAGTTTCATATCGGATAGGGGTTGGTGTTTATATTATGCCAGAGCTATCTGCTACGAAATGCTCCAAAATTGGAGAGGTTTTTACTCCGTTTTGTAGGCCCCTCGGGTGAAGTGGTGCATTTTGTTCCAGTTGCTAGGCTCTCAGGGTTAGGTTAACTAAAGACCGCCCACGATTTCTCATGTTTTGCTGTGCTCATGAAAGGCGAGCGTCCCCGCTAGCATCCTTAGCTATTACGCATGCTTGGAGCCAACATTTGTTTGCACGGGTGACCAAAACAAAGTCAACATTCTGTGATGTTGGGGGAAATTTCGACCCTCGATGCTGGCTCATCCAGGAAGGCGGCCAGACGTTGCCAACTTTTTACCCAACATGAATGCTAGGTTAAATGTTGGCTCCTTCAACATTCGTAATCAATAGTCTTAGTTTTGTTTAGGCAACTCGATTTCCTAATTATATTTTCAATTTTTAGAGTCTGTCTCTGCTGCAGATACGAGGAAAAAAATTGAATACATCGTCATTCCTATCGTCGCCGTTCTTGCGATCGGCGGTGCAGCATATTATTTTTGGCGGAGGAGAAATAGATAACTAGCTAGCTAAATTACTAACTAGCTAACTAACTAACTAACTAACTATCTAACTAACTAACTACCTACCTACCTACCTAACTAACAAATAACTAACTAACTTCTCCTAACTGACTAACTGACTAAAAATGTTATACTAACGAAATAACCACCAAAATAACTGACCAAAACTTACTACCTAGTCAACTAAACTATAACTTACTAACTAATCAACGAGGGTACCCCGATTGAGGCCTGACAGGGTGTTCTGTCCTGTCGGTTTAAAGGGTCTTCCCAAATGGCTAACCCTTGACTACCACATGGCCCATTTTATAGAAATACTGTAATGATACTGCAATGTTGGAGAATCTTTGGTAGTTATTACCTTATACATCTAATTTCCTGTTGCTCTGGATTTCGTTTGCAACCTTTTGTGTATTTGGATGATAGAAAACTCTTTGAAAACTTTAGGTTAACTTTCTGTGGCTGCGGAGGGTTATTTCAAGAATATATATATATATTACAATGAGAAGGTTATTTTGAAAATTGGGGCTTTCTACCCTCTTTAGCTGTGACTAGACCCCCTGTCAGGCGTCAAATAGAATACCCCCGGGTAACTAACTAACTAACCACTAACTAAAAAACTAATTAACTAACTAACTAACTAACTAACTAACTAACTAACTAACTAACTAACTAAGTAAGTAAGTAAGTAAGTAAGTAACTAAGTAACTAACTAACTAACTAGCTAACTTACTAACTTACTAACTAATTAATTAACTAACTAACTACGTAACTAATTAACTAACTAACTAACTAACTAACTATGTATGTAAGTAAGTAAGTAAGTAACTAACTAACTAAGTAAATAAAAAAGAACAAACTACCTAGGTACACTTGATATCTAACTTACTAACTTCCTTAGTAACTTAACAACCAAATAAATAATTTTGCCCCTTGTTCTCATTTTTGCGCCACAATATGAGGAATATGATACGAGGAAAGCGGGGAAACATCTCTATGGCAAAACCCACAGCAACACAACAACAACCAATAACAGAGCAACGAGGAGATAAAAGACAAAAGCAACAAGCAGGACTGCTGTACTTTCAAATGATGGTCCAAATTCTTCCATGTTTGTTGCCATTTATTGGTGTTATTCTGCTTGGTATAAATGCTGTGGATGGACTGTCAAATTCTGCTTCGTGTGGCCAGACAAACTTCACCACGGACACGGGAACTGTTGCCTTTGCTGCCCAGTCCAATGCAAATAAAGACTGTACTTATGTTATAAGAACGAAAAAAGATACAAGAATTGTTCTTAAATGGAGAAGTTTTTCAATTGATGATGATATGCCTAAGTGTCGAAAATCTTCTGTGGCAATTTATCTCGGGTGAGTCTGAAGTTTCGTTTGATTGTTTTGCTGGAAAGAAACCTACCTGTTGATGGCCTAAAACTCGCGAACGCAAAATTCAGTACTCTCACATTACTGTTGACATAAGGGGTATGACGTAATCAAGGTCACGCAATCCATAAAGCGAATACTGCACACCCCAAGTTTCTTATAAACTGGTTTCTTATAAAAAACGCGTGAAGTTTGGTGCTATAAACCTACACTTTTTTTTAATAAGCAACTTGACTTTCGTCCAGCCCTCAATGTTGCTTAAAGTTTTAGACATTTCAGCCCTCAAAGTTCCTTAAACGTTGCTTAACATTTTTTGTACCTACTAACCACCCCTGACTTCGCGGGTCAAAATCCTCATCTGTTAGGCCTACAACGCGACTTTTGGGAGACAGTAAGTGGAAGAACGTTAGCTAACGAACTTCAACATGCAAAACATAAGAACGAAGAACAATTTCCAAACATAAGAAAGAGAACAAGCTTGGTTGTTTGACTTCTTAGTTGCTTACAGTAATTCAATTGAGCCCTCAAGTTGCTTAATGTTAAGGTCAGTTCAGCCCTAGTTGCTTATTGAGCGGTTGCTTAGCTTATTTAAAAAAAGTGTATTTCTAAATTGCTATAAACAGCGGAAAAATTTTCGGAAATTTTTCTGCTGTTCATAGCAATTTTCAAATTTTGTACTACTCAAAAACTAAACCTGTTTTTTACAATTTCTTCTACTTTTTTTTTCCTTTTACAGATGTTCGTCAACCAAATTAATAGATTTTTGCTCAAAGAATACAGACAGTTTGCCACATGATATTTACACTAAAGACAATTGTCTGAAACTGGTTTTCAACTCGAATCAAGCAACAAAAGAAGAATTCAGTGCAACTTACTATACTGCGGATAAGAATAAAGCAGTATCAAGTAGCACCTATTGCTCTAGGTGAGTTGATTTCATCTTCAACTTTTTTAAGCAATTTAACTCAGAGACAGCCCTTAAAGTTGCTTAGAAAATGGAGGCTTTCAGCTCTCAGAATTGCTTATTACTTGATTACAGTACTGCTAACGGTGGTCTAACATCGCGGATCGCGTATCGTGCGCGTTGCGCTCGATCCTCGATGCCCTGCGATGCTTGGTATTGCGGACCCCTCGATTTTCTATCTCGGGCTTCCTCCTCGATCCTTTCGCGGACCCCTCGTTCCCGTCATGAGCTCCGCGATTCTACCGAGACCTTCACCGAGGGGCATTTCACTCTTTAAAGCGGGGTGCACTATGTATAATTTGGGTACTGGGGACGTGCCGCCTGGAACGGTATCAATTTTCGCGATTTTGGTATAAGGAACAGTCTCCATTTTCACAATTTTGGTATAAAGATGGTGTCGGTTTTCACGATTTTGGTGTTTTGGTATAAGCAACGGTCTCCATTTTCACGATTTTCATGTTTGAAGAATGGAAAATTGGTATAAGGTCGGTATACATTTTCGAAAAATTGGTATAAGGTCGGGTATGTTTTTGATGCTTGGGCGGCACGTCCCTTACAAAATTTGATCAAGTGCAATCATTTTTTGATCGATAACCAGTCAAGTTCTTTGCGTATCGGCAAAGAAGGTGCATCATACGGACTATTGTCAATTTCGAACGCTCCTAAAATTGATAGTGCAAGCGCTATGGTCGTCAAACTTTGCACCTAGACTAATTTTGGGCTGCTTTATATGATTTTCGCATCGAAAAATTGATGTGATGTGATTTCGAGAAATTTTAACCGGAGTGATCTATTGGGGCCTAATTTCTGGCCTTTTGTACATCTACTGGGCCAGTTAGAAGCCACGAGGGACCTCCTTTGTTGACTTGCCAGGCTTCTTTAAATCAATAAACCTGCGCCTTTTGAAGTCAACATTCGTTATTTGGCCTTTTTTCTAGCAAAAAGAAATTATCTGGAAAATCAGGAGTCCTCATCTCTCCAGGATGGCCAACAGGTTACGGACAGTTGCGGAATGACTGTGGATGGGATATTGAAGTATCATCACATTATTTGATCAAAGTTACCTTCATGGACCTTGATATTTATAAATCATATTCCAGTTGTAAGTCTAGCAAAGAAAGACTCAGATTTAAAGGTAAATTCAGTTTTACATTACTGAAAATTCATCATACCTCGGGGGCCTATTATATGTTTGCGGCTTCACGGCTTCGACCCCTATTTTGAGTGTGGCTTACAGATGTCGCAATACTGTTTCCACGTCTTGCGCCTTCGGAAAAAGTTGCGCCTTGCGTTTTTTTCTGTGAATTGACATCGATTTGCGGCATTGTGCATGCGGCTGCGGCTTATGAGCCGAAAAAAGGCTACATAAATTCTTAATTTCACAAGGAATATGCGTGAAGAGGGCCCTATGGCGCTAGAAAACGAAGTAGGAAAAGTAACCAAGCGATCAGGCAAAAAAGCGACCGGATAAATGTCGGTTGACAAGCTATTGGAGCCGTCAGTATTATATCCACGAGTGATGTTAATTGGCAGCGGCTTTGTCATTTATTTGATGACGGATTGCGGCTTCAAGCTGATTTTTTGCGGTTTCGCGGCTTCTGGACCCCCTATAATAGGCCCCCACCACGATATCATTTTAAAACCTGAGTGTACTGTTCTTTCATATGGGGCATTGAGATGTAGGATGTTTCGATGATATATTGTGGAAAACCTGAAATTCCTTAATCAGCAATCAGAGCTTATACCATTTGTACATCTGACATTTGAAATGTGCTTAGAATAACAATACAATTGTGACTAACGAAAATGCTAAAAACACATCGCTTTTTCTTCACTTTTTGAAGTTTTTAAAATTCGCACCTAATCATATGAGGGTGTGCCAGTGCGGAAAGGCCTGGTTTAAGTGTTTACACGCTTTTTTTAAATAAAGAACCTAGCTCAAGGCCTAGTTCTTAAAATTCCTTATTTTTGGACTTCTTTTGAGACGATTGTAGTTCCAAAAGTTCCTTAATAGTTCCTTAATTTCAACTGCGTGTTCAGCTTCATGACTACTATACAGAGACACTTAGGTGTGAGCAAAGCTCGAGACTACTCACGGAAACATTTTGATACATCTGTAACGTACAATGTATGTGATTTTCGATTGCAAATGAAAGGAACCGGTATTGTAATTCTTGATTGTTTTCACTGATAAAACTGTTCAACAATAAAAAGTTCTTTAGTTATTTTCTCTCTAGTAGTATAAGTTCTTTTAAATTTTCAGGCCTTCTACACGCTTTTTTTTATAAAGAACCTAGCTCAAGGCCTAGTTCTTAAAGTTCCTTACTTTTTGACATCTTTTGAGGCGATTGTAGTTCCAAAAGTTCCTTAATAGTTCCTTAATTTTAACTGCACATACAGTTTAATGACTACCGTACAGAGACATTTGCATGTAAGCAAAGCTCGAGACTACTCAAGGAAACATTTGATACATGCGTAAAGTACAATTTATGTGATTTTCGATTGCAAATGAATGGAACGGGCTTTCTAATTCTGGATTGTTTGCAGTGGTAAAAATATTCAACAATGATGAGTTCCTTAGTGATTTTCTCTTTAGTAGTATAAGTTCTTTAAATTTTCAGGCCTTCTACATGTAGGTTTCTTATAAAGTGGTTCCTTATAAAAAAGGCGTGCATATTGACTGAAAATATAATCCAAAATATCACTATCTTGTTCTTCTTTCAGGTGAAAAGTCCGTGTTAACCTCAGATGAAAACAAAAACTATTACTGTGGAGAATATTCCCCTTTTACTCTAAATACAAGATACTATCAATTGGAATTTGAGTTTGATACAAAAAGATATCGCAGAAAAAACAGAGGATTTGCCGTTGGCTATATTGCTTATAAGACAGCAGGTATTATCATTATTGTTATTATTGTTGATATTATAATACTTTTGATTTTGATGATGATAATGATTTTGAAAATGATGACGTTGATGGTGATGATAATAATGATGATGATGACGATGATGATGATGATAATGATGATGATGATGATGATGATGATGATGACGTTGTTGATGATGATGATGATGATGATGATGATGATGATGATGATGATGGTGATGATGATGACAGGGGTGATGATTATTATTATTATTATTATGATTATGATGATGATGATGATGATGATGATGATGATTTTTTTTATTTTTATTATCATGTTTTTTATTATTATGTTGTTCGCTCTGTGTTTTCGGCTTGAAGTTAAGAGTCTGCTCTTTGAAAGGGTGATACAACCAGCCGAAAAAGAAATTGAAAAAAAGAAAAAAGAAAAGACCACTTAACTGGCTGCTGCGTGTAGAAGTTTTTCTTGCGTTGAAGAGATAAATAGAAACCAAGCAGGAACACCGCGACGCAAAAAATAACAGATAAACTATGGTTTCGAATTAAAATATTTTTTTGAAAACTAATATTTCGCCCTGCCAAGGAGGGCTTCTTCAGAGTGTGGTCGAAAAAGACTTGTTCAAATCGAATAAAAACGATGCTTTTGCAAAGTTTTTCAGTCGCTCTATCGTCGATCTTAACTGTATTAGGTTCGGCGCATGAGAAGAGCGACGTTTAACTTTAGCCTTATACGGTATCTTCTGGTATAAAACGGCTGCCTTTCAGACTTTGAGCATTGCGTACAACGACAGTAGTCCTTTTATCCCGCTCGTGTCCGATTCCTCCCGTGGGTACCTACTTGACTTGACATAATTTGGGTACAGTATGTGCCGATCATATGGGCAGGGGATTCTAACCAAATTCTTGTATAAGAGGGTGGGAAATTGAAGAAAACTAAAAAAATTCACCTTATTTGAGATGAAATAGTGTTAATAACGTACCGAAGAAGTTTGAGGGTCTGTGTCTATATTATAAGTAGGTGGTCCAAATCTGGATGGCACATCCTCATCCGTAAGTCATGTACCCCCCTGGCGATGCCTGTTTCAACTCTTGGCTGCCCAAGAAGAGTCTTAATTATTGTTTGAATCCTATAATCGTCTTTGTTTTGTTAAGGTTAGTCAATTTACCTGAATTGTGAATTGTCGTCTTCTCGTTTTAGAATCTGTTTCTGCTGCGAAAAGGGTGACACAAATTGGCAGCGTCGTCTCAGCTCTCATCGCCGTTCTAGTGGTCGGCGGTATAATTTATTATCTTTGGCGGAAAAAGAAGTTAGATAAATGGTTCCGCAAGACACGCAGAACGGAGCAGAGTTTACCGAATACCGCTTTAACGGAAACTAAACCTCACAATACATACAATGATTTAAGTACTCCAGCGGCGGAACCTCCTCCAATGGTGGCACCACCACCGTACTCTGTCGCCGCCACTCAGCCTCCATACCAAGGTAAGCAATCTTAAGTTGCATTCAGGTCTCGGCCGACGGTTTACAAAAAGGCCAGATTTGCATGCAAGTCACCTTTTCGCTTCGAGTGTACGCCCAGGTCGCTAATTAAATTCTTCGGAGTCAAAAGGGGGGTCTTCATTCGAATCGAAGGGGAAATTTAAAAACAAGGAGGTTTTTTATTTCCTTTTTAATTATGGAAATTTTATTAAATAATGAAAATCTCTCGAAAGTCTCGGAAACCTTCTGCTTTTGATCTTGATGGCAGAAGGTTTTGGAGAGCTCCAAGCTCTGAAAACTGGCTTCGAAAAACACATTCCGAAAAAGGAAGGCTACCGAAAAAAGAATTGGTTTAGAAGAAAACGCCCTATATTTTGCCTGGTTATTTTTCATCACCAAGAACGACATTCTTCTCTCGTAGGTTATAAGCAACAACCATATTCAAGTTTCGTATCCTCCGCAGCAGACTGGTGCTCCGTATCCAACAGACGCTCCACCTGTTTATCCACCACCATCTGGACCACCACCCCCTGATACTGGCATGACACCGTACCCTGGAGCTGTAGCACCGTACCCTGGATCTGGGGCACCGTATCCTACTGGTGGACCGCCACAATATCCCTATGAGACAAAACAAGCACTCCCATGAAAGAGAGGAAGGACATAGCTCTAGAAAGAAGTATTATTTGTCAGTATGTATGTATGTATTCATTCAGTATTATATACTCTAAAATTTCTTTATTTTAATATATTTCAAGAACTTTAAGAGCCCTCTGTTGCTTTCGAATATGAAAACGTCTAAAGCCGCGGCTACACTACACGTGCGAATTTTTGCTTTAAATGACGACAGAACATGTTTAAAATTGTCACAAAGACCGAGAAAACTAAAAGTCGCACGCGTGTAACCATGTATTTTTGAACAAATTTTTGAAAACACGGCCTAAGAAAACACGATCGCGGAAAAATTTTGTTCGAAAATCCATGACTACACGTATTGATTTGGTTGAACTTTTCGCGACAATTTTTTCTTTATCACCAGTAAAGTCGCAGTTTGTAGCCGTTTTTTTCGCACTGGCGACACAACACGTCGCATATTTTCCGCGCGTTTTTGTGAACATTTTCTTTGACCCATCCTTGCAGCCACCTCAGGAATTTTCCGTAACAGGACATTTCAAAGATTGTCGCGTCGCCAGAGAAGGTAAGACAATCGCACGCATAGCCGCGGCTCAATGTTTCAACAGCTTCACTTTTGTTCGAAAAAGAGGCTGGTAATATTTAGACATTTAAGGAGACTCATTTGCGAATACTGAACGAGGTTGGCAAATATTTCTTCACTGAATGTATTGTACTCGGACAGCAAACCTATATTTGTGAAACTCTAAGTAACAACTCAACTGTAGTTGATATTCTTATTGTTACCACATTATCGTCAAAATTATGTATTATTTCACTATTCTGTATAATTGATTCTAAAAGGCACTTAATATACACTTTGTATTAAATCACACATGTAAGTAAACCTATTTTTAAGTGGGCATTGTATAACTGTGAGGCAGATACAGTTAATTGTTAAGAATGCCACTTGCAGAGAGGATAGGTACTCATTAACGTTCATCAATTTTTGTGCTGCGAAATCTTACGTTAAATTGTTAAATCAATATTTGCCTAATTGGTGTGAACAACAATATAGAATAAGTTAATAACTACCTAACTAACTAACTTACTAACTAACAAACTAACAAACTAACTAACTAACTAACTAACTAACTAACTAACTAACTTACTGAGTAACTAACTATATTGCTAACTAACTAACTAACTAACTAACTAACTTACTAACTAACTAACTTACTAACTAACTTACTAACTAACTAACTAACTAACTAACTAACTAACTAACTAACTAACTAACTAACTAACTAACTTACTAAGTAACTAACTAAATAGCTAACTAAATAGCTAACTAACTAACTCATTAACTAACTTACTAAATAACTAACTAACTAACTAATTAACCAGCTGACTACCTAACCAACCAACTAACTAATTAAATAACCAGCTAACTAATTAACTAATTAACTAATTAACTGACTAACTAACAAGCACAAGAAACAAACAAACTAACTAGATAGCTAGAAAAAACTAACTAACGAACAAGCTACTCCTAATTCACTAACAGGCTGACTGGCTACCCTAACTAACAACCTAAATAATTGACCAAATAACTAACTTATGTGCGAACAAACTAACAAACTTACTAACTTTCTGACTTACCCCCAATTGCTCCCGCCTCGGAATCTGTTCTCATTTCCACGCCATACGTCATTTTTGAGATCCAAAGTTGTCAAGAGGGATAAAAGATTATAGAGAGGATAAAATCAGAGAGGAAATGGAACATAAAGGCAACAACCAGGAAAAGGGAAGAAGATGTTCTACTGTATGTGGACAAAAAGAGGTAACAGAACATATAATAGAATGTAGGGAGGTCAAGAAAATTGTAGAGACAACTGTAGATAGAGAATGGATCAAGACAGATAAATTGGACAAACTAACGAAAGTCAGAGAATGGATTGAAGAATATTTAAAAAGGAGAGGATGCACAGTAAAATCAATAAAAAGGTGAAAAAAGGAAAAAAAACTAAAATGGTAAAAGGAAATAGCCCTGCACTCAATATGTGCTTGCTGGAAACAGTATAGAGGGACATTCAAGATTCAAGAGGGGCCCAGGGGAAACAATCCACAACACAACAACAACAACTAACAACAAAACAAGATGCGGGGCAACATCAACACGGGCATTACACGACAAGAAAGAAGGGAAAGAAGGAAAGGAAGGGCACGGCTCCCGACCTTGCAAAAAAGCTTGTTGCCTGAAAAGGTTCCTGTCTGAGTTAAATTATTTACTTTCTTCAGCTTTATGTACACCCAATGATGGTGCAAATTCTTCCCAGTTTGTTGCCATTTATTGGTGTGATTCTGCTTGGTATAAATGCTGTGGATGGACTGTCAAATTCTGCTTCGTGTGGCCAGACAAACTTCACAACAGACACGGGAACTGTCGCCTTCGCTGCGCAGTCCAGTGCAAATAAAGACTGTACTTATGTCATAAGAACGAAAAAAGATTCAAGAATTGTTCTTAAATGGAGAAGTTTTTCAATTGATGATGATATGCCTAAGTGTGGAAAATCTTCTGTGGCAATTTATCTCGGGTGAGTCTGAACTTTCTGGTGGAAAACTGTGTAGCCTAGGCCTAAATGTCCTGGGTCCAGAATATCAGGAAATGCTGTTGACTTTTGACAGAAGAGGTATGGCGTAATCATAATGCCGGTCTGGTCAGAACGTCACCCATAAAGCATATACACCCCATAATTCAAAAGGGCCTCCTTTAAGGGGTCTAAATAAATCTATTTAGATCTAAACCTCTCTATCGAGTGTGGGTGGGGATTCTTCATTATTTTGATTTGAAGAAAAAACAGAGGAACACTGCCTTTATGGAAAATTTTGACCCCTACTTGACTTGTTTGACCCTTTATAAAACAGTAAACCTCTTATGCTCATAAAATCAATAATACAAACGCTAAGCGGTAATAGGTGAACTTGCCCAACTCTACCAACTCAAACATGGTCAAGTCGGACCTCTTATTTCTGTCAAGTCAACTTGACCCACCATTAAATAAGGGATAGAAAACAATAAAATTGAGGGCATCTATCAGTGTGGTGAAAGGAGGTTAGAGGGTAGAGCCTCCAACTTTAAACATAGTTCAGTAGGGTGGGGATGAGTTGACTTTTGAGATGGGGCATGTTGACTTTGAAAGTGGAGTGTGTTGACCTAAAAGTAGGGGGAGTTGGCAATGGGGCAAGTTGGTAGTAGGGGGCGAGTTGAATAGAAACCACATTTAAGTGGCAAAAGTTTGCACCAATTTTGACTTCTTAATGCAAATTTTGTTTCAAAAGCCCGGTATCTATAAATGGTTAAAACTTTAATAATCCCAGCTGTTTGTCTAAAAGATCTTTCGGTTGGCAATGTTGCACTGCTGGCAGTTTTTCACTTGCACCTCTTGCATCGTGTTTTAGGCTTCTCTCGCTCCTGCAGCTTGCAACTTTCACTTGTTAAGTGGCGATTATCCTGTCTATTACGGTGTCAGCAACAGCCATTATAAGTTCTAACATATGTGCCCCTAAACTCTTTGTTACAGTTTTGCATGTTGTTTTAGTTTTCTCAGGAATCACTGTATTTATTCCACAAACCCATCTCTTTATAGTATTTTCTATTTTTTCTTTCTTTTACAGATGTTCATCAACCAAGTTAATAGACTTTTGCTCAAAGAATACAGACAGTTTACCACATGATATTTACACAAGAGACAACTGTCTGAAACTGGTTTTCAACTCAAATCAAGCAACAAAAGAAGAATTCAGTGCAACTTACTATACTGCTGATGAGAATAAAGCAGTATCAAGTAGCACCTATTGCTCTAGGTGAGTTAATTTTATCTTCACTATTTTTGTGAATAAGCAACATGAATCAGACTCTGCAGAAAATTACACCAATAAGTGTTTTCAAATAATAGCAGAGCATGATCTTTGTTTGAAGTGCTGTGAAATTTGCCAACATCAAAACCAAAGGCTAGTTCTAACAAAAAGAGTTCATTTTCACGCTTAGGTCTTCAAATAATTCTATTGGTCTTCTTACTATCCCACAGCTGATTGGTGTTGAAACAAAATATGGAATTAGATTCACTTTTATAAATAGTGCATTTCGATCTGCATCTGGATAACAATTTTGCCTTAGTCAACTGTTGCATTTTGTTTCTGATGTTTATACTCTGAGGAGGGTCAGACCAAAAACTGTTTTTACTGTAAGTATGCCATGTGACGTTTCTGCAGTTTATTGCAATTACGAAATTCTGTACAACTCGAAAATTGGTATTGGATACCAGTGAAATGCCTTTGTTTCTGAATATCTTCCCTTATTTTCTTTAAAAATATTGCCCACCCAATTTTCCAGGTGAAAGCAGCTAAAAGCCCTGAACCTCAGGGACCTTGTCAATTTCCCAGACTTTATCAACCAATGTGACCTTTTGAAATCCATCTTCTTCCTTTTTGCATTAGGCTTCTAATGTGGTGTTTCTTATGACAATAATTTTTCATCAACACCTTATTTTTTTAGCAAAAAGAAAATTTATGCAAAATCTGGCATCATCATCTCGCCAGGATGGCCAACAGGTTATGGACAGTTGTGGAATGACTGTGAATGGGACATTGAAGTGTCATCACATTATTTGATCAAAGTTATTTTCATGGACCTTGATATTTACAAATCATATTCCAGTTGTAAGTCTAGTAAAGAAAGACTCAGATTAAAAGGTAATTTTTCTATTATTCATCATACTTATTGCAGTATAGTTGAGTTGTTCAATTAGGAATTATTGAGTTGTCCAACTTCAACTTGGTATTAGATTATTTAATTGAGACCTCAACCCTGGCTTGATGCTACCATAGCTGGGGCTAAAACCGTGACCTCACCATTGCTGAACTTCTGAGACCATGAGGCAGCTGGATTGCCATGAAATATCCTGTTCTTTAGATGATTTTTTTCTCTTAGATGCCTAATTGCATCCCCCAGGCACCTCAGGGTAGTATTGAAAAAGTTGTGCAAAATTGTGAAAGATTTTTGGATATATACGCTTTTTTATAAGAAACCTACCTTAAGGCCTAGTTCTTAAAGTTCCTTATTTTTGGACCTCTTTTGAGGCAATTGTAGTTCAAGAAATTCCTTAATGGTTCCTTGACTGTACCTACAGTGGTCTTAACAATAAAAGAGAAACACTTGCATGTGAGCCCCATGTGAGCAAAGCTCGAGGCTACTCAAGGAAAGATTTGATTCATGCACAATGTACAATGTACAGTTTTCAACTGCAAATGAATGGAACTGGCTTTATAATTCTTGATTATTTACAGTAATAAAAGCGTTCAACATTGAAAAGTTCCTTAATGATATTCTCTTTAGTAGTATAAGTTCTTTAAATTTTCGGGCTTTCTACATGTAGGTTCCTTATAAAGTGGTTCTTTATAAAAAAAGCCTGTAGTCCAAAAGTATTTCTGCTGTTTCTTGCAATTTTGAAATTTTGTATGTTATCTTTTTCGTATGCTAACTTAGCAACTAAATGTAAAACACTTAGAAATCAAAAGTAAAATCTAATTGCTTTAATTATTTTTATTCACTACACAGGTGAGAAGTCCTTGTTGACTTCATATAAAAACAAGAATTATTACTGTGGAAAATATTTGCCTTTTACTCTGAATACAAGATACTATGAATTGGAATTTGAGTTTGATACAAAAGGATATCGCAGACAAAATAGAGGATTTGTGATTGGTTATATTGCCTACAAGACATCAGGTATGTAAAATATTTCTCTTTGAAGTTAAGGGTCCTTTTCAAATTATCCATACTAAAAAAGGGTGTGTGTGTTATACTAAATTTTTTTCTGTTGCTAATAATTTATATAGTTGTCCTCCTTTGTTTGTTAGTTTATTACTTTTTAATTTTAACCTTTTAACTTGTATCTTAGCTTTTAGACCTTGTATCAAATGATATAGTGTTACACACTTTTTTTTAAGGAACCACTTTATAAGGAACCTACATGTAGAAGGCCCGAAAATTTAAAGAACTTATACTACTAGAGAGAAAAGAACTAAAGAAATTTTATTGTTGAATTGTTTTATCACTGCAAATAATCAAGAATTAGAAAGCTGGCTCCATTCATTTGCAGTAGAAAATCACCATAAATTGTACATTAAGCATGTATCAAATGATTCCATGAGTAGTCTTGAGCTTTGCTCACATGCAAGTGTCTCTCTTTTAGTGTTAAGACCACTGTATGTGCAGTCAAAATTAAGGAACTATTAAGGAACTTTTGGAACTACAATTGCCTTAAAAGAGGTCCAAAAATAAGGAACTTTAAGAACTAGGCCTTTAGGTTGGTTCTTTATTAAAAAAAGCGTGTATACTAGAGAAAGGGTGTGTGCCTCCGGATTGGATCTGTTTGGGCCCCGCCTGAACACATGGATCCGATCAAGAATGGGTACAGATTGAGAACATAGGATAATTGTAAGATTAAAAGCTGTTGTATGAAGACAGAAAAAGACGTTCTTGGGAGCCCCTTATTAGATATGGGACAGGGCTTACACGTTTTTTTTATAACAAACCGTTTTATAAGAAACCTAGAACTAGACAGCCAAAAAGTTAAGAAATGTTTAGAACTAGGAGGAAGGAGTTAAGAAACTTAAGAAATTTAGGCCTACTATGTGCATGCCGCATCCAGGCATGGGACCCCTAGCTTAACGTCCCTTCCGAAGGACGGCAGAGTGAGTTGTTTGGTCATCCATCTGGAAAGACACCCATCCAGATGCTGACCTCACACAACGAACTTCAGCTGTCTAACAAGAGCTTACAGAGAAGCTTGGCCACTCACTCTACAAGATTGATCATCACAGAGCATAAATAATTCTTCCAGAAAGAGAGTGCAAAATATTTGTCTAAATTTCCAAATCATTGCAAGAGTCAAACTTCAATGCTACTATTTAATGACTAATGAAGAACAATCTATCGTAAAAATATTTACGGAGTTTTGCAAGAAATATACAACAAAAGTCTTAATAGTTAAATATACTAAATTTTTTCTGTTGCTAATAATTAATATAGTTGTCCTTTCTTGTTTGTTAGTTTTTTATTACTTTTTAAGTTTAACCTTTTAACTTGTATCTTGATGTTTAGACCTTGTATCAAATGATATAGTGTTATTTTGAAAGAAGGGATAGGATACGGCAGATGTGATTTCGTGTGCACGGAATGCCTATCCATACCAGCTTGGGAACGGAGCCAAATTGTCCGCTCCCGTGTACAAGGGGTGTAAGGCCCCGTTTACACTATGCTGGTATGAAGTGAATACGGAATGATTTCATGTCAGATGGGGAATTGGGAGTCCCCGTTTACACTATGCCGGTATGAAATGAATACAATGAGCAAGATCATCTGTTTTTGTCTAAAATCTATTGTTTCATGTTAACAAGAACAAAGAGTAATTGTTTTTTCTCTCATTCATTCAGCAAAGCGACATCAAACTGTACCGTATTCAGGCGTTTACACTATGCCGTTTTCAGATGAAGACGGTTAGCGTATCGTATTCATTTCGTACCGTATTTATATCAAAACTGTGCCAGCATAGTGTAGACGCAAGGCCAAAACGATATAGTTTGGTACCGTATTAATCTCGTACCGGTATAGTGTAAGTGGGGTTTTAGTTTTGTCTTGGTAAGTTCGTTTTCTTATTGTTATCTTCTCTTTTAGAGACTGTGTCTGCTGCTAAAAAGATGACGAAAATTGGCTACATTGTCATAGCTATCGTTGCTGTCCTTGTGATCGGTGGTTTGGCGTATTTTTTTTGGCGGAAAAGGAGGATGCGTGGCGTATATCGCGAGGCGCGCCAGACGGAGCAGAGTTACCCAAATACCGCTTTAGCGGCAACTAAACCTCTTAATACATATAATGATTCTAGTGCTCCAGCGGCGGCACCTCCTCCAATGGCGGCACCACCACCGTACTCTGCCGCCGCCGCTCAGCCTGCACCAGGATACCAGGGTAAGGAATGTTAAGTTACATTCATACATTTGTCTTGAATGGCGTTAGACCAGGATGGATCTTTTCCCAATTGGCATACCACAATAAATGGAATTCGAACCTGGACTGTATGATCAGAGCACCAACAACGTTTTCACTGGGCTATAAAACTCGATGAAATCGCCGAGAAACTCTCTAAGTCATACAGCCCAAGGCTCTCCCCCCCCCCCCCCCCTACTTGAAATTTTGTGTTTCGGCAATTTTGAGTCCTCTTCAGCACCCTGCACATTTATGTATAAAATTAAATAAGTTTAAGCTTTATGAGTAGAACAAGTTTAACTCAGATACTGTAGTTTCAATAAAATCTATCATGTCCTGTCAAAATTTCAAGCTAAAAGTCGCACGCGTCTCCAGGGATAAATTTTCGAACGGAATTTTCTGTTTTGAAACACGGTTGCAGAACATTTATTTGGTTCAACCTTTCGCGACATGTTTTGGCTTGTCCACAGGAGGCCCAATAGCTTTAAAATCATGAATGATGTGCCCTAATTTATGTTGTTTTAAATATAGTAAGGCAGAAACACCGCGGCGCAAGACACAAAAGACAACTAGGTTTTTTAGTTTGCTAATATTTCGCCCTGCCAAGCAGGGCTTCTTCAGAGTTTGATCGAATACAAAATGTTTAACAGTATATACAGGCAATTATTTTGAATTATGGTTGGTGAGATCTGATTGGTGGTATGTTTGATGCTTCGCAGTGGCAAGGTGTGGGATGAAGATGTGCATGTTTTGGTAATGAGGAAATAAATAATCATAATAATCATAATGGTGAAATGTTAATAAAATGGATAATTATAAAATATTGTTATGTTAAGGAGAAAAAAAATTAATATCCTTAATTATTATAATAGTTATAAGTGTAAAGATAGTGAGGTAGTGGATAGACAGGCGGCAAAGAGGACAAGGTTAGAATGGGTTAGCGGTCAGTGGTCCTGTTAAGTCCGTGAGGTGCCAGAGTGTTAGCTAGGCCAATGAAGTACTGTTCTTTGGCTCTTCTAACACTCTCTCGTTTGTTGTGTAGTTGTAGTATCGGTAAAATTTGTAGATCGTCAACTGTGTGTTCGGGTTTACAGAAGTGATCTGCAACCCCGGATTTGTCATGTTTTTTGTTGATAATGTCCCTACGGTGCTCGTTGAGTCGGTCTCGTAGTCGTCTTCCTGTCTGTCCGATGTACTGGAAGTTATTGTCCCTGTTCTGTAGGCACCGCAGGCATTGTATAACGTAAATTACGTTAGTTGAGTTGCAGTCCAGTCGCTGTTTGATGTTAAATGTTTTGTTTGTGTTAGTGAATGTAACAGTTGTTGCCCCGTCCAGTATGTGTGTACATGTGTTGCAGTGGCGTTTAGACAAGAACTTGTGTACGCCCTGGGAATCGTTGGTGACGTCATTTTTTATTTTAGCACGTACCAGATGATCCCTAAGGCTTTTCGTCCTTCTGTAGCTTAGTACCGGTGGTTGGGGAAAGCTTCTTTGCAGTCGTCAGAGTTCTGTAGTATGCTGTAGTGTTAAGTAAGTATTTGACCCAATTGAGGTAACCCTGGGTGGTAGGTTACCACAAAAGGAGTCCTGTTGTTCTGTCGCTTGTTCTTTGTCTTTAAGCTGTCTTGTCTTGTGATCAGAGAAGCTTTCCGTATTTCGTTACGTACATGTTTACGTCTGTAGCCTCTGTTCGTAAGGTATGTAAGCAGTTCAGTTGTTCGTTTAGTAAAGGTCGTGTTATCTGAACAGATGCGTCGTAGGCGTAAAGCGAGACTGTATGGTATGGAATTTTGTGTGTGTTTGGGATGGGCAGAAGAGTGGAGAAGATATTGATGGGTGTCAGTAGGTTTGATGTAGAGGTCTGTGGAAATGCTGTGGTCTGTGTTGAGTGTGATAGTGACATCTAGGAAATGGGTTGAGGTGGAGGAGATGTCGCTAGTGAATTTGATAGTGGGATGAATGTTGTTGACATTGTCAATAAAGTCCGTAAGTCTGTCTTGTCCGTGCGTCCAAATAAAAAAAATATCGTCAATGTAGCGCCACCAGACAAGGGGTTTGAATGGTGCGCTGTCAAGGGCCCTAGTTTCAAGAGCCCCCATAAACAGATTTGCATATGGGGGTGCCATTCTAGTGCCCATAGCCGTTCCGTGTTTCTGTAAGAAAAAAGTGTCCGTCAAACTCAAAATTATTGTTCTTAAGTATTATGTCGATCAAGTCACATACTGTTTCTGTAGGTGGGTTTAGTTTGGAGCGTTTGTTGAGATGTGACCTGGCAGCCTCAATGCCTTCAGCATGAGGAATGTTAGTGTAAAGAGAAGAGACATCAAGAGTGACAAGAAGAGAGTCCTTAGGAAGATTGCCGAGTGTGGAAAGCTTGTTGAGAAAGTGGGTGGTGTCTTTGATTTAAGATGGAAGTTTGAAGACCAGTGGATTAAGAATATGGCTGACGTATTCAGAGATGTGTTCTGTGGGATGGCCATTAGCTGAGACAATGGGTCTGCCAGGAGGGTTCTGTCTGTTTTTGTGGATTTTGGGAAGTGTGTAGAATCTGGAACAGCGTGGTTGGTGTGGAAGAAGGTAGCTGTAGGTGTCTTTAGTTATGTATTCGTTCTGTTTCATCTGTTGCAAGCATTGTGTAACTGTTCTGGTGACTTTGTTTGTCATGTCCTTGTCAAGTTTTTCGTAAAAGTTGGTGTCGTTCAGCTGTCTGTTGCACTCGTCGATGTAAAACTGTTTGTCCATCACTACTGTACCAGACCCTTTGTCAGCGGGTTTGATGACAATGTCAGTACGTTTAGTCAACTGTGTAAGGGCTGTGCGTTCTGTTTTAGTAAGATTGTCACTTGTCAGATAGTTTTGTAGGCGTAATTTTGTCGATGTCGTAATTATGTTGTTTTGCTGCCTAGAACATACCTTCTTCAATACAGAAATTTGGATGCTGTTGTTGTTCGAGAAATGCTAAATTATATTAGCTTTATATGTATAGTAAATAAATAACAAGTTATTTGATAGTTATTTATTTATTATACATATAATATAAAGCTGTTTGTTCTTTTAAGTTTGTCAGATAATTTTTCTCTCAAAGGAGGAGTAAATCTTGAATGAAATCTTCTCTCGTAGGTTATCAACAACAACCGTATCCCACAGCTTCATATCCACTGCAGCAGTCTGGTGCTCCGTATCCAACAGACGCTCCACCTCTTTACCCGCCACCATCTGGACCACCTCCCCCTGATACTGGAATGGGACCGTACCCTGGAGCTGGAGCACCTTATCCTACTGGAGCACCTTATCCTACTGGAGCACCATATCCTACTGGTGGACCACCTCAATATCCCCCCGACACAAAGCAAGCACTCCCGTAAAAGGAGGAAGGATAGCCCTTGAAGGAATTATTATTTGTCAGTATGTATGTATGTATTCATCCAATATAATTAACTCTTAGATTTTTTTATTTCATTTTTCGCTGTCACTTGTACCTTTCTAAGCATTTTTTTGGCTCTCGAGTGTGAAAGCCCTTTAACTTATTTTCCAAAAAGAGGCTGAGATATTGGAGGAGACTCGTTTTGGAACTGGGAACGAGGTTAGAATATTTTACTTCTTTGACAATATACGATTGCCGTACTACTGTTACTACGTCCATTGATATTTATCATTAGAGTTATATATTTTCACTCTGTTTTATGAATAGATTTTCAAAGAGGTCTGGGTCGGTGCAACATTTTTCTGGAAGATGGTGGACATCGTGAGTAAGGGTATCCTTTCCGCATGCAACGGCTTGGATTCCATTCGCTTCGTGAGAGGTAGTGCAGCATATGCTGTTTCAAATTCAAATTGAAGAAAAAGTGACAGAACAAATCAAGTCCCAGATTATCTGATCAAGGAGGCAAATAATCCAGTATTTTGTGAGTTACTTTCTTTGCATCTTGTTTCCTCGAGTTTCTGCGGACATTTTCAACGTTTATTATCGCAGATTTCTGTCCTCTCCTTTCTCTTTCATTATTGGTGAATTTGTAGCCCGCGTGCAGCCTCAACTCGTCTAACCGAAAGAGTACTCATCTACTCTTTCGGTTAGATGAGTTGAGATTGCACGCAGGCTGTGAATTCGCTACACTCCCTCTCCTTAAGTGATCACAAACTCCGTCGTTGAACACGGAGAGGATTTTCTTGCTCAAGATGTCTGCCGTCTTCCAGAAAAGTGTCGCATCGACCCAGACTTCTTTGAAAAGGTCTATTCCAAAAGGCACTTAAAATATACACTTTGTATTAATGCACTGATTTAAACCTATTTTTTGGCTGAAATTATAAACCTGTAATCTATCTGTAATGTACATTCTTTCTTGTCTGGTATGTCCAGTGAAATATTGTTATAGAAACCTCCACGACTGACTTCTGTCATACCATCCACGTTTTCCGTGTCTGAAGCTAAAATCAAAAGCTAACAACGCACATACAACCGGCTGCAAAATGTACAAAATCGTACTGAAAAACATCAAAATGCCAACCGGCACACGCGTTTTACTCGCGGGTAGCTTCATCTGTATGAATATCATGGCTATATCGGCGATGCAAGTTAACATGCTGCAGAGTGCCATAATAGAGCCAATTCTAATGATTTTTGTATCAGACCGTTGAAATGCTTTGAAGACTCCGATATGTCTTGCAAGATTAGTTCGGTTATTTTGGCGATTGTTAATGATGTAGTATGCGCCAGGGTGTGTGATGAAGCATAGGGTGTCCAATACTAGAGTGAAGTATCCTTGATACATGCTATCATTGCTGAACGATGCAAATAATACTGCTGTGGTAATTCCAATGGATGCCGTTATTGCAATGGATATCTTATGAACAATACCGATCGGCATTGTCTTGTATTTAACCGGAAATGCAACTTCGAAGAGCCGGTCCAACGTGAACAGTAGGCAATTAACAGCATAGATCCAGTAAATGCTCCTCTGTATTTTGAATATCGCTTTCTCGATCGCCCTCCCGTAGAATGTGTGCCATGCAACCCAGAACATGCAGATTATGATACTCAGAATGGTACGGGATAAGTTGATACCGAAAATTAAGAATCTCTGGGCTTTGAATGATCTTTCGCACCACATAATAAAAAGTAGAATGGCGTTCAGAAGAAAAGCTATGAATGAAGAAATAAACCCAGTGATTGTGAACAAGAGGTGTGGCTCCATCCTTTTTCTTTCTTCTTGTTCACGAGAATACCTCGACTTTCTGAATCGTTCTCATGTCTATAGTTAGTCTCGGTGCTTCCGTTTTGCTTGTAGTTTTATAAAAAAGTGAGTCTATTAGTCTGCTGTTTATCAATTCTGGATGGAGCTTGTAAGAGATTAAGGGGCAAAACTAGCTTTTGATTTGACTTGAATTGACTTGACGTAACTGTAGCTGTGCCTTGATTTGTTTTTTGCTTTAGTTGATTTTGACTCGACCTGACTTCAACTGACTAAATTTGACTAGGTTTAAACTTGACTGAGTTCTGCTGGATGTGTCGCGACCCGACCTATCTCGGCTTGACTTAGTTTAAGCATAAGTAATGATTTAAGTAACTCTCGTTGATTTGGCTTGACTGTCGCTTGACTTGATTTGACTTAACTTAACTTGTCTTTACATGATTTCAAGTTGGGTTTTACTTGACTGAAGTTTTGTCCACGTGACTTCTCTTGCTTGAGGTGACTTGATTTGACTTTTCTTTACTGACTCGGCCTGACTCAACTTGACTTGGCACAACCCTATTTCAATCCACTCGGCTTATGTTCACACGACTTGACTTTGAGTTGAATGAATTACACGCCTTGACTTAAATTCACTTTGAGTCGACGTCAGTTTTTGCTCTACTTGACTCATTCTTTCACTGCAGCTGTTGATACAAGAGCCATTCTCAGCTATATTGTAGCTCTTTCTGTTGTGAACTCACAGTTGAATGTATGAAATGAATATAGCTGTTCGCAGTAATATTTCTGCTGTATCAATCTTATCTTGTCAGTCTTATATCTGGCCACATTTCAAAGCAATATATACCAATCGTCTTTATTTGCCAAAATAACTGAATTATTGTGTCTATGATTCAAGATGCTACCTTCTGTTGCACTGCTTATCATTATCTTAATCTTACTTTGATCATATGAGCATATAAGTATCTTTTTACCGTTAAAATCCAAAACATATGGCGAAGAATCGTCCATACAAGTATTTTTTTTTTAAATTTGCGAGTCTCTTTCACTGTTTGTTACCAGGGGCGGACTGCAGGGATGCTAGGTTGCGATTGCAACCCGGGCTTTCTCGTTAGAGGGTCTTTAACAAACTGTTTCTGTTGTTTCTTGAGCAAATCTCTTCTATTTCTTGGGATTTTGAAGAGATTTGGATGGGTTTCGCTCAGTCTGAAAACAGTTGGAAATAACAGACATTGTTTCTCGATGCAGATAATTAGAAAGAAGTAAAAATAAAAAGATAATCAGCATAGGCGCACAAAAATATGGAAGCAAGAAAATATAGAAATGCGACAATATGTATAAAAGGGAGACGATTTTGCCATCGAAATATTGAAAATAAGAAAAGAAGTATTAACATGAACAGTAGCCCTTGCCTTCAAGTGATTTTTTACAGAGGAGCTCACTAATAGCAACTAACAAGACAAATTGCTATAGTGAAAACAGGCCCCTTTTACTGGCAATAGCAACCCTTGAGATTCGCTGCCAGTCCGCCTCTGTTTGTTACTCATTCGCAAAAATACACGATTCCGTAGGACTGAATCCATCTCATCTATCTCATTCAATCAACTTTACAATTCTTTAATCTTTTCCAAATAGAACTTTCTTCAACGTGTGAAATCCTCAGCGTTGCAATGGCAGAACACGAAAGTCTTTTTCAGAGAAAACTCGAGCTGGCGAACCTTTCCGCACCATCACAATATGAAGTTGGTGGGCTTGGTATGTGTTGTGTTACATATTTGAATCTGCATGGAATTCATTATGCTGTATTCCCTAATGATAATAGAACAATTAATTATCCTGCATTCGTTAAAATGCGTGCAGCACTTGTTTACAACAAGTTGTCATATAAATTTGGTTCGCCCGATAATTTTGTTAGTTAGTAAATTCAGATTGGAAAAGACGTTTCTTTTCTGTGTCCATAACTCAACATGGTGATGGGAGAGCTTTAACGTTACTTTAGGAGTGTCCAAAGCTACGAATGTGGAAGAGCGGTCTTAAGACTACGGGTCGACGACTTAGAGACACTGCATTGGTGAGCCCCGTAACTTGCAAGAAAGTACACGTGCAAGATGGCGACGTTTCAAGTCTCGCCCCCAGAGAAGTTTTCCTTCAAACCAGAAGAATGGCCAAAGTGGATTCGACATTTCGAACGCTTCAGAGTGGCCTCTGAACTCAATAAAGGAGATGAAGAGAGTCAAGTAAATACGCTAATATACTCAATGGGCGACGAAGCAGACGATATATTGCAGTCGTTACTCGTTTGGTCTTAGTGAAACAGACAGGAAGAAGTATAAACTGTAAAAGAAAAATTTGAAAAGCATTTCATTTTAAAGAGAAATGTTGTTTTTGAAAGAGCCCGGTTCAACATGCGTGTCCAACAAGAGGTTGAGTCCGTAGACAGTTTCATTACTGATCTTTATACTTTAGTTGAATTTTGTGAATTTGGTGAATTGCACGATGAATTAATTCGTGACCGTATAGTCGTTGGGATACGTGATAAAAATTTATCTGAAAGATTACAACTTGAGAGTGAACTAACACTTTCGAAGGCTATTAATGCTGTTAGACAGAAGGAAGTGATAAAAAAACAGCAAAATCTAATGACAGTTAAAGCTTTTTTCAACACAACAAACAGTGGATGCACTGAAGACATCCAAAAGAAGAAGCCAGGCTGGAGGTAGAAGCACTAATTTGGGCTCGCATAGTGGCATAAACGGCAAGAACCAAGCCAAGCAGTCTACGAAATGTGAGAGGTGCTCAGGGGCCCCTCATCAGAAGCAAACATGCCCTGCCCGGAATTCAAAATCACGCTAGCGAATCTATAATCGCTACTGTGGTGGATAATCACTACTGTGGTGGTATTATTTGCGTACTGTGGTGATAGTTTCTGCGTACTGTGGTGGATAATCACAACTTGTGGTGGGTTACTATGCTTGCGGTGGTGGCAGTTTTGGCGTACTGTGGTGGATAATCACTACTTGTGGTGGTTTACTATGCTTGCAGTGGTGGCAGTTTTGGCGTACTGTGGTGGATTTTGTGGTTTTTTCTTGCTTGATCTATAGAGTTCTGCTATGATTTCGTATTCACCACATAAAGCATTATAAACCACCACAAGTAGTGATTATCCACCACAGTACGCAAAAACTACCACCACAGTACGCAAATAGTACCACCACAGTAGTGATTATCCACCACAGTACTCCAAAACTGCCATCACCGCAAGCATAATAACCAACCACAAGTAGTGATTATCCACCACAGTACGCAGAAACTACCACCACAGTACGCAAATAGTACCACCACAGTAGTGATTATCCACCACAGTAGTGATTATAGATTCGCTAGCGTGAAAATGCCATAGCTGTGGAAAAATGAGACATTGGACACGTGCATGTAGAAACAAGAAACTGCACGAAATATCAGGTGATAATTTTCCTTTATCTTCTGAAGATGAATATTTTCTTGGTGAGATTAAACCTGATGCAGTGACAAGCCAATATGATGGTAACGTATGGATGGCTGAGGTTCCTGTAAATGAAAAACGGGTCCAGTTCAAACTAGACTCAGGCGCTGATGTTTCAGTGATACCACGGTTTCTTGCATGTCGGAGCTCTGCGAACCAACCAGAACCATACCAAGCATAATAACCCACCACTTCGATAGTGCGCACACCTACAGCACCACAATAATAGTGCTTATAAGTTCGATGGCGTGAGTTTGAGCCATATCGACAATATTCTGTTGGTGTACTATCGCATCCGCATCGTCGCGCGCGAGTGCGTTTCGTGTTTTACTTTTTCCTGATAGGTGGAAACGTGCAAGGCGTGCAAAAGTCGTCTCTTCCGAGATATAGGATAATACTGTTAAACTAATGTTTCACTACCCTTAAAATACTGAGAAGATGTGAATACAACCTTTTTATTTCAACAAAATATATTAGATATTAGCTGCGATCTTAAACCGAGGGGGTGTTTTGGGGGGGGGGGAGTCTGGAAACCGCAAAACTACTCAAAATTTGCTCAAAAACCGTAAAACCGTGCGATATTTTGAACAAAACCATATGGCACGATGTTAAGTCTCCGTTTTCACAAAAATTGCACAGATTCTATTAAAAATCCAGGTTATTCAACTTTAATTGTTCACTTCACGTTTTTGACACGTTTTCCTCCCATAACAATTTCTGTTTTCATTGCGGGCTGACCTGTAGCTTCGCTGAGTCGGCATTCAGTTTCAAGGACGCAAAAATATTAATCAGAAACCGGAAAAATTATCCAAAACTGCCGTAAAACCGTTCACCGACGAGATTTTCAAAACCGAAAAACCGCGTTATTTATCCGAAAAAGTCGAAAACCCGATCCAAAATATTCGGGGGGGGGGCTACTTGACGGGGATGTGCACTCTAAGAAATGATTTTTTGACACGGCTCTACAATTTCCCCTTCAAAATAATACCCGGCTTTAGAAAAAATCGGGAAAGTATACTCCAATATACAGAAAATACACTGCGCAAAATTGATGTTGCTGTCCAATCTTACAAAATATCCCTTTGGACAACCGGCTTTAGAAAAAGTACCTTCTTTGGATACCCAGCCCAAGGGGGAACTTCAATAAATGAGTGACGGGGGTGTGCCATTTTTGTAATAAAAAGTTGACCCCAAAATTTATGAAAATTCTGAAAAGTATACCCAAAAGTTCACAAAGAAATATGAATATAGTACATAGAAATGCTCAAAAGTCTGTTTTTAGAGTTATACAGCTAAAATTTATTTGGCAGTTATTGTGACTTTATCAAAATTGATCATCTTAGCAAAAATGATACCCCAAGTTTGTAATTTTAGCAAATTTAATACCCCAAAATTTATTTTCCACACCTAAAAAGGTACCTCAAAAAATGGCACATCTCGTACCCATACATATGGGAGTTACCCCCGGGTACCCAGCGCTAGTGAGATTTTTGCTTGGCTCAATCTGGCACATCCTATTTTCCATCATCGCCGGTCGCTTCAGTTGTGTTTGGTGTTTACATCGAAACAAAATGGCTGCTCTACAGTGACAGAGCCTTTTCTAACCGCCCAGAAGATGTATAAATTAGCTGTATTTTTGCTAGTTTTTGCAAGTGAAATCATTTCAGCAAACACCTCAACAAGTAAGTTTTTTAGAGGCCTTTCTTCCTTCTGTATAATCATTCATTTTCGCAAAAATGAATGAATGAATTTATCAACAAAATTAGATCAGGCAATTTTTAGGCCTATCTAACAAACGGTCTCTAAACCTTTCTTTGCAGGAACGAGGCTTTCTGTTTTAAAAAGCTCAGAATTGGAACATTGGGTACAAAATAAGCAATGGGAAAATCCGCTCTGCATCTTATTTCTAAGCAAAGATAAGCATTGTGAGTATTACATAAGGGGGCTTGCTCAAAGCTTTTTGGCATTTTGAAGATAATTGTAGCCCTGAATAATTAAGATGCTGTTGTGTGATGGTATGATACAACCAGCTCGTGGTGTCAGCAGCTTGGTGGGGTGGGGTAGGGTTTGAGCCCCAGAGAAGCTAGCATAACAGCCAGGTTGAGGCAGGGTCTCCTTAGTTTTGCTACAGGGCAGAGTCATGATCCCTCATGATTATGAACCTTGTGTTTGAAGCTATTACAAAAAAGCCATTTGGTGTTGCATTCTAAACCTAAACATTGAGAATTTTTGTCATAAAATGAGCTGGGGTTACCAGATCATAATGCCCTATAATTCTGCTGCATTTGAATGTCTTGAGCCAATCAGATTGCAAAACAGAGTTGCAGCTCTGGCTACAGTAATGGAGGAGACTGACTTAATAAATTGATAACGTTGGTTCTCCTTTATTTGTTTAGCTTCAAAGCTTCAGTCGTCAAAAGATCATGGCTTGGTTCTTGAACCATCGATATTAGAGAAAACTTTGAGAAAATTAACAAAGAAGAAAGAATACAATGGCTGGTCTTTTGGGAAGGTGTATCTAAAAGAAGTAAGTGATGTATAAAAAATCTTAGCTCTTGAATGGGGAGAATGTGCCCCACAGTAGTGCAGGAAGGAGAAAACTTTGTGGGGGCTGAAGTGTTTTTAAAACAACAGGAAAGAACAATAGAAGAACATCTTAATAATACACCAAGACAATGGATTGTAGAAGTAACCGTAGTGTAAACGTAGTCCAATTTCAAGGGGGTTGGGGTGTATTGAAGGGAAGGCACTTATTCAAAGGAGATCACTTATTCGTAGAAATACAGTAATTTGCAATTAAAAAATATTTTCTTCCAGCCTGATCTCAGCTCGAGGATAATTGGCTCTGCAAGTAATGATATGTTCAGATGTTATCTGGGAACAGCCTCTCCTTATGATTATGATAAGAAATCAAGCATCAAAGAATGGCTAGATGCGATGGTAAATAAAAGCATTTTTAAAAGAACTGATATTCACAATCTTACCACTACTCGCTCTGCTGCCCAGAAACGTACTTAGCAAATTGCGTTTTTCGGAAAGGGCTTAAACTTCCTCTCTTTCTCCTTAACTGCGTTAGATTCTAAAATCACAGAAAAATCTGATCCAAAATTTGTTTCTGATATCTGAATTCGGAACTTTTATTTAAATGTTTCGATTTATGATCCTAATCAATAATAACTTTTTTTACTTTTTGCCCTTTTCAGCTCACTGTTCACAAAGAGAGACTAAAGACCATGAAAAATGACGATCCTAGAGAATATTTCCAACAGAACCATATAGTTGAAATATCCGTTATTGTTTTTCCTGGCAATTTCTTCTTTGAAGTCATCGAAAAGATCTTAAGAGAGGTACTGCTACTAATTCCATTCTATTCTGTTGAAGCTTTTCTTATGTTTTTCGTAAATGGTTTACAGTATGGTGATATTGATCATTATCATCATCAGCATCATCATCATAACCTTCATCGTCATCATTATCTCGATCATAATGATAATA
>JACTAT010000155.1:841896-854000 GCA_014526335.1 Chrysaora quinquecirrha
TCAGAGCTATTTTCTCATATACTGCTTCACACTGACAAATTTAAACTAGCCTTGTTTAAACGAGCTTTAATTTCCACCCATCAGTTCAATACAAATTCTTTGATCAACATCAGAATGCAATATTTGTTAAACTGGACTAATTTAAAGTGGTGAACTCAAGTGTGATTATCTTATAGGATGGAATTAGCAGTCCGCAATATATGATAATAGAATGCTTAATTTCTATTTTGATATACTAACACCTCAAAACCAAAATAAGTTATTTTCCACCAACATATGGTTCAACTGGTTTCATATAAGCTGGTTTAACTTGCAGTGTAAATGCAACATCTTGGTTGTCCAGCAAAATTGCTTTGATTCTATTGACCTTCTATTTTTGCAGGAAAGAGATTCTAAACAACCTGAGTGTGCAGAAACAGAGGTGAGTTTAGTAATGGAAAAGATACCTTTAGTTTTCCTGTGAGTGAGTGGATCTTTAGTTATAAGCAAACATATAAATAAACATACAATCAAACATGCAAACTGTGAAAATAAACTTTTGTTAAGAATAAACATCAAACAGATCAGTTGCTCATTAAAGTCACTGAAAAACCAGAAAGTTTCTTCATCTTTATCACTGTAATCTGCCTACTACAACTACTTTGACACTATTCTAACTTTAATAAACAAAAGTCATCTCCACGATCTTCATGTCTGTACTTTGCTATCTTCAGTAAGCCACCACAATTCAAATTCTAAAGCTCAAATCTGCAATCTGCCTAAAATATGGCGAATCTGCTACTCTGCTTCTAACAATGAGCTACACACTATATATCTTCTTCTTTTTACTGCAGTTTTATCTAAAAAGAAAACATATTTTCACTCTACGCTTCTTTTGCAGGAACTCAATGAAAACTTGAATGGGCATAGTAAGGTATGTCTACTCTACTTTACCCAACTGAATATGTGAGGGAAATCTGTGGTGAGAGTAAATTTCATTATAGCATTAGCATAGGCATTATATAGATTATAAAATTACAAGAAGCTGCGATATGTTTTAGTAATGATTAACTATAGATTGGTTGTAAGCTTTTGCAATGCTGAAGGAAACTTTCTTTAGTGAAATGATGTAGATTGTTAATAATTAAGCTTGAAAGATTTACAAGATAAATAGACAGCACATAAGTAAGAAGAAGAAGTACTTGCTATGATTCAGATGTGAACTACTAAATAACTAAACAACTTGTTCTCCACTAGAGATGTAAATTTTTAAGATGTTTTAGACGAAAATGAAAAATTTTCATGACATAAACCCAATAAGAAACATCACCAGCTCAAACTATTGATGTTGTGTTTTAATCAACAAAAGATACTGTCAAGAATTTATTTTCAGTTTAAGACCTCTTGCATGACCTCAAGCCTATCATGAACTAGATCTGTCATGTTTATACTTGTTTTTATCAAATAACTATTCAATTGTATTCTTTAAAAATTACTCTTTTCAAGTCCCTTTCAGGTCTGCAAACACCTTATCATGCTTTGATTTGAACAAATATCTTTGTTTTATTCCAGGAACATTTAAAGGATGTGTGCAAAAAAGCCACTAATGGAAAGGCAGCAGTGAGGAAACTTGCTGAGCTGTTGTTCAATCAACACCAGCTTGTCACTTGCAGTGTGAAGGGTTTTAAAACCAGGGCAGACCAAGAGGTGAAGCCTGGCTTACCAGCTAAGTCTCTGCAGATATTGAATGGTATGTATTGAATGATAGATATCTACATATTAAGTCATTTAGATTCAACTTCATTACAAGGAATTTCCCGCTTTTGTGCCATTTTCTTTAACAGAGTGATTTCATTTTTTTTCAGATTTTGTCAGAAAATATTGGTCCATGGACATAAAAGATCAAAACCTTGTCCTTAATGACTACCTGAAGGCAAAACGCAAAGGCTGAATCTTTTTATAGATATCTCAAACTTGAGCAACCACTAAACTCTGTTATCACCTCCCAATAAGGACCACGTTTCTGCAACTCTTTCCAATTTTGTTAAGATGCGTTCAGTATCTGAACTTTTTCATTATATAAAGCATGGTAAAACGTGCTGATGTACCCTAAGTTGCTGATTTGACAAAAAGACATAGTTCCTGTAACACAACATTATTTACATTAAATACCAATTTAAAACTATTTACCAAAGCAAAACAAAAGAATAAAATAAAATAAATTGTTAAGCATTAAAATGGTAATTTAACAACAATGTTATGGTTCTCCAATATCTGTTTCATACCCTTGTAGTTTTACATCGTTAAGAAACTAGTTGGTAGATAAATCTGGCGCAAAAAGAGAGAGCAAGATAAAAGTGATATAAGTGTGCACATGTTTAGCCCACGAAAATATCAAAAGAATAAGTGATAAGCTTAATCTATTAATTGGTTGTCAGAGTAAGTTGCATTACAAGTTTGAGATGCCTATATACTGATTACCTATATGATGTATGTATTGTGTATATTTGTATAATAGTTGGATACATGAACCCGTAGAGCGAGTTATAAAGTTTTAGAGAGGACCTTTAGAGAGGTGCTTGAATGGGCACTGACTTCCTATTTCAAAACTGACAAGGCTTGCCCACAACTACATTCGTTTCAGTAGTTATTTCATGGAAATTATAAGAACTAATTAAAAGACTAAATTTGGAATCTTGGTTTGGAGAAAACTATGCCGATAAAAACTCGGCAAACTGAAGTCTGAAACTGGCAACTTGCAACTTCGTCAGAATCAAACAAGTCTTTGTCTCTTAAAGCCTGTTTCGTGATATCACTCTCCAGGAGATGTTGATGCACTGGAGGTTAATCGTCGTCATTAATATAAATTGATAATACATCTATACATGTGTATGTATATATGTATATGTACATGTATATCTGTCTTAAATTCTTTGACAGAAGTAAAACGTTGTCAGTGTAAACGAATTAAAAACAAGTTTTATAAGTTAAAGTCGATTTAATGACGAGATTTGTATAAAAGAAACGGTTCTTAATCCATGTCTTATTCATTTTATTGTGCTGTTGCTATTGCTATAGCATATATAGCCTTTTGACAATAAAACTTAAAAACAGCTTGTCATTACTCATTAAGTATATTTGACAGGTCATTTCAATCAAATTTTGAATCTGATTTTTATATGATACAATTTCACAGCATTCCTTTCAACGAAACAAAACTGAATGTCCTTAGTTTTGGTGCGCATTTGCATCTTTCTAGTGTTTCCCAGCTTTCCTAGCATTCCCCAGCTTTACATTTTCCCAGCTTTCCCATGAAAATCCCAGAAATTGAGGCTGTGAATAGAGTTGAGAACGTACGGGTAACCATCGGGTAACCATACGGGTAACCATGATTCTATATGCTTTTCATATGGATTTAGCAAGGGTAACCACGGGTAGCCACGGGTAACCATAATATATGAAGAGTATATCTTATTCCCTTTATATACTATGGTTACCCGTGGTTACCCGTGGTTACCCCTGCTAGATCCATACAAAACCTGTTAAAGAACAGAAATTGTTATTTTTAGTTAAGAACATTCGAAACCTTGAAATTAGGATCGCGTGATTTCTTCTGGCTAAGGTGTAATTTGTTTGTCAGTCTAAAAATGCTCCTGTTGTTCTATTTCCTTTTATCGTGCTTTTGTCATAGATTTAATGGCTCTTTCCATTGTTAAACTTGTCATCAGCTTTGTTGTATGTTATTCTTATTGTTTGTCACATTAGGTTATTGAGTTAGTCGTTATGTTCTAGTCGATAAGTTTAGACGTGTTTCTGTGTTTAGCTGTTGGAACGTTAGAATTGTCGAAATCAAAAAGGAGAAAGCTGTCGAAAGTTATTTAGGCCGATCGTTTTAAAGTAAGAAGAATAGACGTATTTGAAGTAAGAAGAACAGAACTTGCCAACCGTTGTTACAGTTGTTGATGAAATTGAATTATTTGACGAGAAAAGAAACTTTGTGAATTTATTTTATTGCTGTCTATTTTAATTTGCAACTCACGCAGCTTGTAGAAATTCGCATTTCTACATTCCAGCAAAAAACCCGATAGGGTTTTTTCACTGTCTTAAAAACCCCTTAAGATCTCAAACAACCCTTTGAAAAACCCCTTTAAAGAGGGACGTCACAAAAGGTTTTTTAAAAAACCCTAGCTGTGCGAAAAACCCTTGCCGATTTGAAAAACCCTGTCAAGCACCCTTATTTTTTTGAGTATTATCATCATCATCAGCGTCCTTCGGACATTGCTACAGCGTTGCTATTTTTAAAAACTCTTACAATTCCCTGCTCTAATTTCGTAAAATATTTGATGTCTGACGAGACCAGGAACACCTTCAATGCGAATCAACACTTTTCTGACTCAAATAAAGTGAAATTTCCGAGTTTTCTTCATTTTCCCACCCTGTTTTATGGGGTTGTGAATAAATCGGACCCATTTTTAGAGCATTTCAGGCACAAAGCCCATCCATATGGGCGACACACACCCATAAACAAATAATATCATTACCTACCCCTCGGCAAAAGTCTGTACTGTACTGTTGGTAGACTCTTACTTCGGTAGATGCGTTCCTACGTCTATTTCAGGTCGACTTTGAAGAACTATGTAGAATCTTTGAACCCACATGAAAAAAAAAACTGTTTTTACCAAAACAGAAAGCAGCAGTCTTATCAATGGATCCTTGCTTGCCGGACGTCCCCTCTGACATGTGCCATCAGGAACATCTTCTCGCAGCAGATGATCGCCGTCTCTAGAAACGGTCATGTAGCCCCTTTCCACTTGCTACCCAGCGCACATTCATTGAAGGTTTTGGCTTATTTATTTTGAATTGTAATAACTACATGTTTGCCTCTTGTGACTTTGGAGTGGATTAGAAGTAGTCTAAAAGCTCGCCATCATGGTCTCTAGCTGTATCACGACAATTCTGCAGCACAGGGAGCAGGGTCTACGGGAGCGATTCTGCTTGCGTAAAAGAGTCTGAAACCTTGAGAATCCACCTAAAAGATGCTTTATGCTATTTTTGTCAAGTAGACGCACTGTGAAATACGCCCTGGGGAGGGGGACTCTAATGTAGGCTGACAGGTATGTGCCCCTCATAAGGGGGAGGTTTCTTCGAAAATTCCTTACAACTGGGCCCGATTTATTCCTAAAATACCTTTAAAGTGGGTATAGAATAAAATTTCCATAACATTTGGTACACAAATTCATTCAAAAATCATAAAATGGCTGGCAGAATGTGTAAAACAATACCTTAAAGGTGGGTTGGTTAGTAAAGTTCGGAGGCACAACCCTGTACATCTCAGGGTCAAGTATACCCCCCGAGCAATACGATATTGCAGTGGGAGCATTTTAGGAATGCACGCCTAAAATTAACTGTTCTGACTATACAGTATTGAAGAGTACCTTGAGAAGATATGGAAAGCTTTTAACGCATCTATTTTTTCAAATCTAGAAACTAAAAACGCCCCCCGTACACATGAAATGTGAAGAGATGAGAACAGATCTTGGTATTTTTCATCTTTTCTTCAGTCAAATCCGTTCAACTGATGTTAAGGACACACATTTACGTCTTCTTTCTTCTGATAGATATCATGGTACGCGTCATTTTCCTAATGCGATATACTACATAACTTTTGGCAAACGAAAACACGGCTTTCCCTTCATTGTCCCTCTCATCCCGTTGGAAGACCCAACAGACAACAATTGCACAAAAGTTATCCATATTTCACCCGTCAACCGAATTCAGAATGTGTGTGGATGAGCTGAATTACCAAGATAATTATACCAAATCAGAAAAGATAATTGGAAGATTTTTTAAGAAAACTGTTCCCAAAGCGAAATTTTACAAAATTCAAGACAAACTTGAAAATTTATTGGAATAGAGAGCTTCAGCGAGTTTCTAAGTCGAACGGCAGCGATAAATTCAATAGAAACGTGTGCGTTGCTACGCGTCGCTAAGATTAGGTTGTGATCCAACATGGTGGAAATCAATTTGTCACGTGATTAATGGGATTAATGAATTCTCTAATTCCGTCTGAGAAAACGTCGTAAATGAGATTGACTTTAAGCCATCTTAAAAAATATGAAGAAATTCACCCCCGTTACATTACACTGCTTTCTTACTTAACGATTCCTCTTTAGTTGATTATTACCTATATAGATATGATCCTATAGTAATAACACGATATAAGATGCAAAGACATGATTATTATTTATGATAAATGATGATTTCACTTTTTTCTAACGAAACTAATGTAGTACGTAGATTGTAAAGCTTTTTACCTGGAAATTATATTCCGTGAAAATATCTAAATTTTCAAAATTCGCTGATGAGTTTTTTCCAGCGTTGACAACGGGTAAAAACGTTGAATCTGTTGATCTTTTATATTTGATGAGATATTGATCAAGATTTCCATTTAATGATTTTGGTTGTTTCCATCCTAATGAGATCCTTGTATCAGTGATTAATGTAGCTGTAACATCAATCGGTGCAGTTGCAGCTGCAAAAAAACAAACAGTAAGTAATAATAAGCAAAACATTATCGTTTAAATAGTATAGAACACAACTTCTCAACTCCTTGAGGTTGTTTTAATTAATCCCTAACCTGAACGTTCTCCACTCGTTTAAGCCAAGTATCCCTCTAATTTTTGCATGATCCTACTAATTCATCCTTAAGCATTTTCGAAAATGGGAAATGACCTGGAGAATTTCCACATTAAAATCATGTTGCTTTTTCACTGCAGAGCAGAGAAAGCCCGTCATCAACCCGACCTATGATATAATTCGATTGAGCCGTTGGAAGCCTACTGTTGCTTCTATTGATGCGCTTACTTACAATGCCTGCCAGACGTCCTTGGAACACCCCCGTAGCTTACAAAAATCTCCTCTTCCCCTCCTTGCTGGGAAATACAGAAAGTCGACCCCCTCCCCCCAAACAATGTTGTTCAACCCAAGTACAGTTTGAGCCTTTATAAGATGCATTGCGCGTTCTCGTCGGATATTCCGGACCGTAGAAAATCAACATTGTTTGAGGGGGGAGGGGTTTTTCTGCTGCCACTTCAGTAAAAAATAGTTCGAGTGTTCGAAGATTTTTGGCAGGCATTGTAGGCCCTGGCCAAACCATTAAACATTTGCTTAACTCTGTTCAACCATTTTGCCACGTGACAAAACATTGCTCAAAACTCAAGAATAAGCTAAATTTGTTGCAAAATGTTTTTTATATAGTTAAACATTACTCTTTGCTTGATTCAAGCGAAATTGTTGGAGTTGGACATACATTGTTTTGCGTCGGGGCCAAAGGGTCAAATTTTTGCCGAAAAATATATTTCGAATGTATTTTCCAGGCCCGGCGGGTCCACTGCCATATAAACTTATATACCATGTGTGTTCCCAAAATCTCTGAGAAAGGGTGCCAGATTTCCTAGGAATCTAGGACAGAGATTTTCAAAATAAGGGGTGTTTTATGGAGTCAGGGATTTTTTAAAAAGGAGTAAACTTCTGGTATAATAAAAAAAAGTGTTTGTATATTTTTTTTCACTGTTCTTTAAGCCAGATAATAACTAAAAACTAAGTAAAATACATAGAGGGTGTCACCCTGAAATGGAACACCTTTGATAAAACTCCAATTATATGGAAAGTTGCAGTTCTTTAAAAACTAAATTGATGTCAATATATTCTTCTACATCTTTTTTAATTATTATGAAAAAATTAGTCTTTTTTGCAAGCCTCTTGATCCGTATTAACAACATTAATAAGTAGTGATTCTGCCGACAAAAATTTAGGCCCGTCGCCCTCTTGGAACACGAAGAATAGGACCGAACGTTCCGGTTAGTCTTTCGTTGTTTTCGGCCGGAATTCTCCTCGGAAGCTGTGTTTACGAAATATGAATACTTGTTGTTGAAAAATAACCACTCAGCCGGAGGTAACTTGCGTTTTCTTACGTTTCCTAAGTCCAAATTTATTTTGACTCCGCTGGCGCATTTTGAAAATCATAAAACCAGTATGAGCATGCGAACATTGTGAAAATTCAAGCGAACATTGAATATTGTGCAGGTGTTCCAAGAAGGGCGACGTTCGGCCAGTCATGTTACTGCTGCAAAAATGTTTCCTAATTTGTTACTGTTTGCGAATTATTTCTTATTTCTTTGTCAAACCAATTTGCGAAGGTTGTTTTTCTTCTGGAGCAAGAAAACTTTTGTTTAAGTCGTAAGAAAGATGCAAAAATAAAGGAGACAAATTTAGTAACACGAGAAAACAAATGAAAGATTCGAGGAATCCGAAAAGTCAATTTCCGGTGAGCACAATAAAAAATTGAGAAAAATTAATTTGTTATTGATAAACCAACGAAAACATGTAAAATGATGTAAATAACCTTAAGGAATTATTTTCGCATGCTATTTGAAAAATTAGGCCCGCATTTCCTTTATTTTTAAATTTTTGAAAACTTTGCAAAGACACCACTCCTAGAAATCAAATTTCAAATATAAAAACTTTGAACTACAGAGTTCAACGGGTGTTCCATTTCAGGGCGACACCACTCTATTAGAATTGTGTGGAGTACTGTGACAATCTATCTAATTGTTAATAATATTTCCAGCAAGCAAATATCTACTCACTAACCCAGTGAACAACTCAGACAAGACAATGACATGGCAAAACAATGGCAAAAGAAAGCCTTTTTGGACACAGTTGGCTTCTATGGTAGCCTACATACATACACTACAATTTTCTTAAATATCAGCAACAAAAGTCATCAATCAAGAAGATATTTTATTTTCTTTGCTAAGTAGTATGAACATGTATTTTCAGGGGTATGATAATGACAACTTATTTGATAATCAGAGAAAGGGGGTCATATGTCACAGAATTGTCAGAGAAAAGGGGGTATGATTGTACTTTCTTTGTCAGAGATAAGGGGTCAGGATCATTTTTGGGAACTCACATGGTATATAAGTTCTTATGGAAGTGGACCCGCCGGGTTTCCAGGCCTCCAGGGCTTTGTAACCAACGGTAACTTTCATACCCCTATTTAAATTCGGTTCCTCTACTATTTTAATACTAGATCATCCCTATCTTACCTATTACTTTCTCGTTTTCAACCCCTCACTCTATTGAGGACCCTGGAGTATTCAGGATTTAAAAAGATTTTGCCTCGAGGCCAATCAAATTTCATTATTCCCATTCGGAAACGCAACTGGACAGGCGTTCAGTTGATAGAATGTAAACAATCGAAACAGAGTGGTGATTTTAATATCAGGAGCTGTTGAGACGAGGAGCCCAACTAGATGCAGGCTTGTCCATCAAACATTTGCTTCTTTTTATTATGGCAGCGAGTTAAACATGTGTAACTGAGGTAAAACATTTTCTTCAAACTTTTTAAATAACAAACTAGCCTTCTGTCCGGTTAAACGCCTCATGACAACAAGAGATAGATGTTATTTGGCCTAGTCAAGTTTTCTTCAGTGACATATTTGTTTTCATTTCTATAAAGCAACTGAGAGAAAATCTGTGGAATCTGTCTATTTGCAAGTACTATATTGCAAAAAGTCTCTTTTATTAACGACCTTTGAATTCAAGAGCAATACAGATAATTGTGTAGCAAGTCTACAGAGTTAATTTCATGGAAGTTCACGGCCTTCAATTCAATGGTTAAAGTAACGAGAAATTTGATATCTCAAAACTTAAATTATAAGAAAAATATATCAACCATCAAAAAGGGATCCAAGTTGTCAACCTCCGTTTTTCTAATAAGGAGCAATAAGTTTTTAATTTTCAGCAAGAAAAAGCGCAAGCTTCTGTTTCAGCGAAATTTACTATTAAATTCTAGCTGGAACCGATTTTTACTTTTAGATATAAATACGGCCTGTTTTACCGATATTCTTCTAAGATAACTCCAATTCTCCATCTTTTACTGTATTGATGGGGGGGGGGGGCAAGAGAACGTTTTTCGAAACAACATAGGAAGTGAGGAGAAGGATAGATACATAGAAATCGCAAAACCAACAATTTTAGGTATTTCTGCTGTTCTAATATATTTTGTCCATTATTTTGGTTATAGCTAAAATGACCACTAAGTCAGATTTTGATTAACGAGTTGCCAATCGAGCTTCAGACACACTTGTTTTCTTGCCGTTTTTGTACAAAAGACGTAAAAATAGGTTCCTTCCTTGGCGGCAGGTTCTTGTATAAAGAATATAATGTTCCCCGAAAAAATGACATTTCATTAGAAATGGATTAGATATATATAATACATGATAAATCACAACCTCCTTCATCAGTTGTAAAATGATGTGCTGCAACTGCAGAATAAACATTTAAGGTAACAGCTTTTGCGGAAAAAATCAGTGAATGCCGTCAAATTGCTCAAAGTTAAGTCATATGCTGCAGTCTTCTGATCCGGTCAGGCAATCAAACCATCGCTTTTCTTCTTTATTGAAACTTTGTAATTTTGAACTTTAAAATCGCCAGGAATAGATGTATTCCAAGTAAGTTTAGCACTAGTGTGGGTAATGTTGCTTGTCTGTATGCCGTTTGGTGCTTGAGGTTTCCCTATAAGGAAATTGATTGTCTGCTTATTGCAATGGAAAGAGTAGGCAATCAGTCAAAAGTGCTATGGTTTAAAGCTTTGAACTTTTCCGTTTTACAGTTCAAACTTCAAAGAGAATGTGTAGAAAATTATAGCAAGGATCATTTAAAGAATAATTTGAAAAGAAAAGAAAGATCAATGTTTTATTATCTCGGCACGTGGCATATTTTGAAACAATTTCACATGGGGCGTTATTTCGCACCCCATATCATCTCAATGTAAACAGAGACATCGACTAATTCTACTCTTCAACTCAGAAGGATCAATTCTATTGGTCATTCTGCTATATTCAAAAGCTATTTGGTGTTCAAATTCAAAACATAATGCCATGTCAGTCTAGTTTCAAATTTCTTGTTGGCACATGTCGATCAGCATCTAGGTTTGTATATAGCTAAGTCGATTGTTTCGATCGGCATCGAACGTTGGACGATTATACGTAATTATATGTAAGGAGTGTCTGACCAAAAAAGCTTATAAGTGTGCTGGAGGATGTTTCCACTTTGATTTGTAATTCTCAATATTAGATACCTTGACTGCCTTCTATAGCTATTCAAGGAAAGAAGTCTAGAATAGACTTGTCTGAGAATGCACCTCATGAGAAAACAAGTAAAGATAGTCATGACTGACGCTGTTAAAGCTGTTAGCCAGTTAACAGTTTCATAGAAGATTTCTCTGCAAAACCTCCAAAACGCAAGAAGGACCAAATACGAAAAGAAATGGATTAACTCTGTTCACATTGTCATTGGAACAGATTGCTGCTGCGATCATCATGAATGGAAAGAAAATGGGCATTTTCTATGGGTGAACAAGAAAACTTACACTCATAAATCAAGTAAGTCAAAGTTATCCTGTTAGTTTAAGCAACCCTTGAATATTTGCAAAGGTTGCTGTACTGCACAATAATTTAACAGAAGTTTATGAGGGAAGACCCTATCAATTATCACTTATCACTGTATACTTCTCTCTAAAATTCTTCCTCGTTTATATTCGAAAAGGAAGTGTTATGTACGTTGAATAGCGATGATCAAAAAGTCAAGAAAACATGATTTACGAAATACCCGAAAAAGTTGAAACGCATAAGGAAAGCTGAGCAAGTGTGGTGACAATCTTTATCTAAGTGACTTGAAAATTTCTTCAGTCTAAGATTTTTCGATCTAAAGTTTTTTTAGAAAAGAAAAGTATTTGCATTGTACGGAAGCTATAAGAGGAATAAGAAAGTTAACGATAATAATGTTATCGCTGGAATTTTCATAGAACAGCAAGTATAAATTTTATGGACTTCTACCTTCTTCCGTCTGAAAATCAACGACGCAACAAACTATATAAAATTCAGGAACTCACCGAAAAAATCGACTAAGGCGGAATTGCTACCCAGATGCCAATCGAAATGCACCAGTCAGAAAATTGAAGCTGGATTGGAATGGTTTTTTAAATGCATATCAGCTTATGGGAAACAGGGGATAACCAAAGTAATAAGTTGAAGATTCGAAGTGATAAAAGCAAATTT
>JACTAT010000156.1:0-55617 GCA_014526335.1 Chrysaora quinquecirrha
CTACAGACATAGCAGCTGCTGGTTGCTGAACTTTGTGGATGCTGCTGTTTAATCCGGCATTTCTTGCAGATTTCAATAAAGATTCTGTCTTTAGGTTCTTCTCAAGAATACCTTTCCAAGCATATTCATCACCTTGCAAATCAGACTTTGTTGGATCATAACTAACACACGTACCCGTGAAAGAAGCAAAGTCCATGCTGAAAACACCAGAGAGTCTTGTGTAGTTTAGGTATGACCAATATTCATTTGGGACAGCGACAGTTACTGATAGCTGCTGCTTTGAATCGATGCCAAAAATAACATGATGAGAAAGATCATCCAGAGAATCCATCGGAGGAATGCATATTTTCCCAACTGTTTCACAACTTCCGGAGCTGCAGTCTACTCCCATCTCCAATTCACCAAATTCAACCCATTTTGTTACTGTAGTGTTCCCACTACTCTTAGCCTTTGAAGTTGCTTCTGAACTTTTGTAGCACTTATATTTGTTGACATTTGCAGCAACTTTAAAATTAGCGGACAAAAGTGACTTGGTGTCATTGCGACTCTGTGTGAGTGCAATAAACCCATGGCCTTGTTGGATATTCCCGTGCATTTTCACCGATCCATGTTCCCATTTACCGTCAACAACGTCCCTTGTCCAGGTTATGTTGTGATCATTAGAGATTTTTGCTTCTGGTACATGCTGATCATCCAAAAACAAATGTCCTCTGACAACAGACATTTTTTTCGGCATCGAATAAGAAGACAGTTCTTTTTCACCTGCTTCATAATTGAGATTCAAGTGTGGTAGAGAGACTTCCTTTAATGGCTTCTTTATTTGGCCAGATTTATCTTTATCAATACTGTTCATCAAATATTTTGAGAAATTGACTTCATCGCCTTGGCAGGTCCACTACCAAGGACTTTCTCCAGAATCGGTTCCAAACTATTCATGTGATGTTGCAGCTTATTCTTCTCGGCTGTGGAAAGGTTTTTCATTCCATCAACAATGTTCTGTGATGTTATCTCTGGATAGTTTAAGCATACAAGATAACCATTGGCATGATAGGATCGAGGACCTTCACGGAGGTGGACGCCGTATACTTTTGTACCAGCTGGATAATCTTCAAAATGAATAGAGTCAATTCGAACCCATTCATATTCAATTTGACCATTTTGAATGCTCTTCACCTTTCAGACAGAATCTCCTTCAGTAAGTTGACCCACATCTAACCAGTGATTATCTTTCTTGGCAAGATGAGGATTCACAGCACGCCAACCATCTTGTGTCCAAAATGAGTGACCAGATGTGAAGAATGGCTCACTACCGTTTATACCAAATATGGCTGTGTTTTCGTTGAGTTCTTGGACAACTTTTTCAGATGAGACAACTCCAACTTCTCCATTTTTGCCAACGATTTTAGTATTTTCTCCGAGATCTTCAATTGGAACTGATTCAAAATTGCTAAGGAGGACAGCAGTGCCGGCGATAAAACAGGTAAATGGATTGTTGACATGTGTTTTCTTGATAATGTTATCTGGTTTGCTTCCAGATATAAGCAGGCCATATTGTTTAGGTCCTTGACTTGAATAAAGCCAGCTTCGGACAGCATCACCGTAAGATACTTCAGTATGGTCAATTGTCACAGGCATTGCCCCGGGAGAATATACCGGCTCAGTGCTTATCCAAGACTTAGTGTGAGACTTGTAGCAAGCTTCCTGGATAAACTTTGATAGCGGATGATTCATCAACCAACCACGCACAAGCATTAGCATGTTGACTTTCTCAACAAAATCTTTCACTGGTTGCATCAGGGCTGCACTGCTTGAAGCAACCCACTTGTTGTAGATTTCCTCAAACTTTTGCGACCCAAGCAATTTTAAGAAATACAGCTTCAATTTGACACATAGATCTTGCTCTTCGGTTAGTTGCTTCGCAAGTGTACCGCAAATGTAAGCTTCATCTTCCAGAATATTTTCCAGTTTCCCCAGATAAGACTTCTTGTTATCAAGATAAGCCTGGAAACCATGCTTTCTCTTAAGAACCTCCAAAAGTAAACTGCTGCCCATTTCGCTACCTTTTTTGCAATCCAACAACTCATCTAATTTGCTCTTTGCCAAGTTTCCATTGGTTACTTTGTCGAAATTATATTTCGCAACCTATAGAGAAAATCAAAGTAGCCCCATTAAAGCCTAGTTTCCATACAGGTGTTTAACTACCAGTGGCAGTTGCTGGTACAGGTATAACGTCGCCGGCAAATTTTCCTAAATGGAAACAATTCGCCTCGAGTTGCCTACGGCATCCAAATTTCATAAAAACAAGTATTTAAGAAAATGGTTCTTGAAGACTGTGATTTGATTACAGTGTAGCTTTAACCTTTTGGGATCAAAACGATCACGTTCTCTGTCGTGTAGTCTGAATTTTTAAAAGAGATTTTTGTATTTCCCATGCTTGATCGGCTTTGGTATACTTTTCGTAACTAGAACCTTGTTCTCCTCAAAAATCATTCCTTCTTCTTCTCGGGTATTCATATAACAGCAAAAAGAAGCTCATATTGAAGTAATAATCTTTCGTTCAATGCAGGGGCTATTTCTATTTGCATGCTTAATTCTCTGAAATCCAAAATACGGACAAATGGTGAAAACGATAGGGAACATTTTGCTGACGCTGACAGTTATGGTTATGTGGAAACCAGGGTTAACGAGGGGGGGGCGGCACTTCATCAAATTTTGTTAGGGACGGGTCGCATATAAACCATACTTAATGTTGTACCAATGTTGTACCATACGAGTGTTAGTTCGTGCTAATATTTGGTGCCACTATCATGCAGACCAAAAGGATTCGGCTATACATTTTATGATGCCTATGTCTTCATCCGGCTATCCCCAGTTAAATAGGAAGCAAGAAATTTGCTAGTGATTCTCTCTGCACTTGCAGGCCCAGCGGCATAAACTAAACTTTCCATTGTCGCTAAGGGACGAAATGTGTGCCCGGCAAAGTAAAAAATAAATGTAGTTAACAGCCTGGAGTTTCCAAGTGCCTGGAAATGTAATCATATCCCTGCATCTTTTAGCCTTCGCGGTTTTGGGACAAACGTAGCGAAAATCGACACTGCAACAGGCTATAGCGCGTAAGCTATCAGGTTTACGTAAAAAAGATCCCTAAAATTGAAATCAGCACAAAACGTTAACCTTCATTGAAGATTTAGAAAAGAGAGGCACCTTTAATGTGAATCCAAAATTTTACTCACAGTGGTAAGATCAATTGACGTGAGATCCACAGCCAGCTCATTCCTCACACTTGTGTAATCATGCTCTCCAAATATGGCATTAGCTGACGACTGGTTAAAGAACGTCTCTGAGACACCATTTCCTGCCTTCTTTAGAGACTCTTCCAAAATTTGCTGCATATCTCCATTTGGCCAAGAAACACAAGAGTCAGCAATATCCAGCAAATTCTGCGCATCCTTGTACTTAGATACAGCTCTACGAGAAACGAAGGCGGTAAAAATGTCGTTTGCTTACAGACATTAGCTCTACAAGCCTGTTTTTTTTGGAAATTTGTATCCAAACATTCAAATTCAGATCTTATAGGAAGACTAAACATTTAAGTTCAAATTTTAGGTAGGAAAAATACCTAATGTCATTAATTCCCCTTGGACAGCACTCATATGCTAACCAAGCAGGAGAAGATACTTAATCTCATTCTTCTTCAAACATGCTAAGGAAGATCACGCAAACAGAGTTTCTTGCATTTCCTCTTAAAACCGTATTAAGAGGGGGTGTTTGGGTTTTACGGTAACATGGTTTTGCCAATATTTTTGCTCGGATTTTCAGTTTTTCCCGAAAAATTACACGGTTCTTCGGTTCTCAAAATCCCGTCGGTGAACGGTTTTACGGCATTTCAGGATAATTTTTCCGGTTTTGATTAAGATTTGCGTTTTTGGTACTAAATGTTGACTCAGTGAAGCTACATGCTACCGGTTAGCCTGAACTTACAGTTTTAATAGATTCTCTGTGCAATTTTCGTGGAAACGGAGACTTATATCGTGGCATACGGTTTTCTTCAAAATATCTCACGGTCTTACGGTTTTTGAGCAAATTTTGAGCGGATTTATGGTTCCAAGCAGGGAGCGCCGAAGACGCGGGAGGGGAAACGACCACAGTATTGCGCGTCCGAGCTTTGATGCGCATACGATCGAGGCTTATCTTGGATTTCAAATTTTTATGGGTTCCGATGGAGTTTAAAGGGCGGCAGTGCTGAAGAAGAAAGATAGCTAAAATCAAGATATTAGTACCCGGTAAGTTGTATTTTCTACCATATAATTCTTCCTCATTCTTTTCACCTTGATTTGATTACATTTGAGAGCAATCGGAAAAAACTTGCATGAAAAAGGCGACTGTTTAATTTTTGTAGTGGGCCTAAATCTAAGAGCTGATCAGTACTTCACCAGTGGGGGCATTCAATTTTCTCAAAAGTAAAATCAACCTAGTAATTTTTTCCATCATATTCATGCGCTCCAAACATCTAGGAAACTAGTTCTAAGAAATCTTTTTAACATATTATAACATATCAGAGATATTGCTTCAAACGTTCAGATAAGTTGTGAGCAGCAAAAATTGAGCAATTAATCAAGCGATGAACGAAGTGCAAAAAGTTTGAAACGAAAAAGATGTCATCACATTTTATCAGCTGGGAGACCATGTTTAATTTGCAAGTTAGTAAAAGTTTGCATTTTGGCAAGTAAAAAATGTTTAGAAAAATTATATGGCTGATCCAAAAATCTTTTTGTAAAGCATTTTTCGCATGAAACTATTGTTGCTTCAAAAAATTATCAGATTAGGCAATATTGCTGATTAGGAAGACTGAATCATTGAACTATATATAAAAAGACTGGAACGATAACTCTATTGTTCTGAAGTTTTGTTTATGCGTAACCAATTTTGCGCGCCTGAGGAATGTCTGCACGTATGGGTTTTTAGAAGAAGAAGGGCTGAGTACGTAAAATATGCATTCACATATTGCTCGATTTTGTGCAAGAAAATTGGTTTAATCTAGTGGTTTTTGGGTGGAAAAATGAAAGAAATAGCTACTGCAACTGAACCTGGAGTTTTAATTTCTAAATTCGTTTTTGAAACGAAGAACGGCTGTGTTGAAGTTGCTGTAAACAAAGCGTAGGCCACCCGATCATGGAATTCCAGAAAGTTGCAGAGTTAGAAGAACTTCTCATATAATATATTTTAAAAAGGTTAAAGTTTCATGGAAAAACAGAAATAAAGACATTATGAAAGAACATCTGGACCGAGTAAATTAAGAATAAACTGCTGCATATGAAGTATGAGAGTAGGCTTCGTTCAGGTCGGTTAAGGTGACGATAAAATCCAAGATTTCAATGTCAATACGTTATATATAAATATATTTAGCATCATAACTATGTAAAACTGTTTCCTAAAATGTATTATTCGTATTTTTTAGTGGTTTTCATCTCAGATCTAGTAGCTGGACTTGATATTTTGAAGGCGGCCTACCGAAAAGTTGTTACGTGCAACGTCGTTTTGGTCCATAAATCCGATCAGAATCAATATAAGCTAGTTTCAACGGTCTTAAATTACTCTCAAATCTGCGTTTTCTGACATCTGAAAGTTATTTTTCTTGATTTATCTCGAATTCATCGTCATATTTGGCTTCAAACCAGTCTTGCACGGCATTTTTTCTCATTTTTCCATACTGAACCTTATGTTCGCGCATCTCGCGCATACGTGCAAGCTCTCGCTCCATGTCCGCCATTTTTGGTTACGCTTTTTGCACAATAAGGTTATCGTTCCAGTCTTTTTATATATACACAAATAAAACAGAGATTATTTTGTGGACAACAATTTCAGGTGAGTGACTTTTGTTTAGGCCCAAAAAGGGTACTTTTTGTAAATTTGCACATTCTTCTCTATAAACCCAAGAATTTGCTTCAAAATTAATTTGCAATATTTTGGGATAACCATAGTTTTGAAATATGTGAATGAAATTGTCCATTAGAATTTCTGAAGACTCCTTCAAGTGCACAATTTATTTTCGCATCAAAACAACAACTTCAAAAGTTACTCACCTAAAATCTTTATCAATATTTCAACCCCCAACATCTTCTCTAAGTGTACACTTCGAGCGAAAATTTAAATCGTAATTACAAGTTTGAACTATTTTGTCTCGAAAAACCACGTAACTTTGTAGCAAAAGTCACGACAAGTGGTTCATACATCGCTGTTTTTCAACACAACCCTTGAAATATTTTCCAGAAAATTTGAAGGCAATGCTTCAAGGTTTTTGACTATTTTTCATCGCAAATGCGAAATAAATCGTTTAACTTTTATTCTAACTGAAAGTCAATGAAATTTTGAACATTTTCCAGCCTAAATCAAGTTGGCCAAAGCCCCTGAGCCATCATGTCTTTGTTATGTAAATTTTGTGTTGTTGGGGCTGCAGCTAATGTTGGCCGCCATTTTAGGTCAAGCGTTGCAATACTTTTGTACCCTAAGATTTTGAAAACAGTTGTGTTTCGCTTTACCTTTCCTCTTTATCAAAACCTTAACCATTTTCAAAATATTAAACTTTTTTTTCTCAAAAGCTAACCATCTCATGCATTCAAGAACTGGTATGTTATATCACATTATAGGATTTCAGGGAAGTATATGGTGATTCATACATAATTCCAAAACGGCTGAACCAAGATAGTGGAGTATTTTTCTGCCTTCAACACCAACTGCGTGGTGGTAGCCGAAATATGACTGCTATTCTTATACTTATACACTTAGGGTACAAAAGTATTGCAACGCTTGACCTAAAATGGCGGCCAACATTAGCCGTAGGCCCAACAACACAAAATTTACATAACAAAGCCATGGCGGCTCGGGGGCTTCGGCCAACTTGATTTAGGCGGGAAAATGTTCACAATTTCATTGACTTTCCGTTAGAATAAAAGTTAAACGATTTATTTGTTGCTTCTTGTGGAAAATAATAAAAAACTTTGAAGCAGTGCCTTCCAGATTTCGAGCGAAATATTTCAAGAGTTGTCCTGATAAAAAGTAATAAACATAACTACTTTTTTGACCGTTGATTCAAAGTTTCTTCGTTTTTTCAAAGCAAAATAGCTGAAACTTTTGTTCCACGTTAAAATTTTTACTGAGAAAAGTAGTTTTCACAAAGAAAACAGAGATTATTTTGTGGACAACAATTTTGGGATAACCAATGTTTTGAAATATGTGAATGAAATTGTCCATTAGAATTTCTGAAGACTCCTTCAAGTGCACAATTTATTTTCGCATCAAAACAACAACTTCAAAAGTTACTCACCTAAAATCTTTATCAATATTTCAACCCCCAACATCTTCTCTAAATGCACACTTCGAGCGAAAATTTAAATGGCAATTACAAGTTTGAACTATTTTGTCTCGAAAAACCACGAAACTTTGTAGCAAAAGTCACGATAAGTGGTTCATACATCGCTGTTTTTTAAGACAACCCTTGAAATATTTTCCAGAAAATTTGGAAGGCAATGCTTCAAGGTTTTTGACTATTTTTCATCGCAAATGCGAAATAAATCGTTTAACTTTTATTCTAACGGAAAGTCAATGAAATTGTGAACATTTTCCCGCAATCAAGTTGGCCGAAGCCCTGAGCCATCATGGCTTTGTTATGTAAATTTTGTGTTGTTGGGCCTACGGCTAATGTTGGCCGCCATTTTAGGTCAAGCGTTGCAATACTTTTGTACCCTAAGTGTACTTATAACATCAATGGTATCTTATCCTATCAAATCAACTGATATGAAAGAAGTTTGATACTAGTAATTTAGTTTTATCTTATTGTGTAGCTATGTATCTAAAAACGAGTTCAAAATTGTTGATTATCTATAAATGTTGATAATAAGATATTATTGTGCTGTTTTAAAATCGAGAGTCTGAACTCTTTCTTTCTTTTATCCAATAAAAGGAAGGGTTTATTTAATATTGGTATCAATCCTGCCCTGCAGTCTATGTAGTTTTGAAATTGAGTGAAAGTCCATAATAGCTGGAGGGTTTCGGTTTCTTTTCTGATTTAGGCCAAAGCCGAATTCAATGAAGACTGCTCTTTTCCATTCATTCCAGACAGGATATGGTTCATTGAGCAATGCAGGCTGCTACTTCTACTGTTTTTATTTCAAATTAGCACAGCAAGTGCGTATGCCAAAATAAAGCATTGTAGATTAAAAACGTTTTCCATATATCCACCAAGGCTGTCTTCGTTCACGTTCGCAGATTTCTCGGATTTCCCGCCCTTCTTTCCTTGGTCGTTTCTAGCCTCGTTTTCGATTAGCGCATCAAAGCTCGGACGCGCAATACTGTGGTCGTTTCCCCTCCCGCGCCTTCGGCGCTCCCTGGTTCCAAGACCCCCCAAACACCCCCTCTATTTAAGAATTTGCGGTAAGTTGCTATACCAGGCTTTAAGTTTTACCTCATACATACCTCTGAATTTGTATCTTTTGTTCAGAAGACGTAGCTTGAAAATCGGCAATTTTGCCGAAATGCATCATAGGCCAAATCATCTGGAATGAATTATGAACTTATAAGATAAAGCATATTGGAAACTCTTGCATAATTATATTAATTGAGAGCATGGTGCTTAGGGTTTTTACAAAACAGGTATCTTTTTCCATTTCTTTTACTGTTATATACAATTCAAGTCCTACTTACACTATTCATTAAGTCAATAAATTCGATATTTCAGTTAAATGGATGGTTTCCAAATTGGAATTTGATTTCAGAAATTATCCGAATTTTATCGTGGACTCTTAATATGAATGCACTGCTGCAACTATTGATATTGCTTTAACCCTATCTTACATAGGCGCTTTAAAACAGACTCAACCTGGGGTAGGCATTTTGCCCCCTTCTTGCCCCCATTCTCAACCTGGGGTCAGGGGCGTAGCTACTGGGGGTGTGGGGGGTGTCACACCCCCCAATTATTTCCAAAATATTGAAAACATTCGGGCAAATTTGGAAAACATCGTTTTAAATTATGGAATTAAATGTAAATATTCATTTGACCTGTGATTTTGAATGCAGTTTCAACAAGTTAGCATGCAGAAAATAGCTGAAAAAAATGATCCATTGAAATAGAAAACTTTCCAATTCGCATTGAATTAGAAATCCCTTTTATGGGAAAAGAGAAAATTTATTGACACCCCCCAATATTTCAAGTATAAATACGCCCCTGCCTGGGGTAGGCATTTTGCCCTCATTTTGCCCCTTCTTTATCTCGGCTACTACTTCATATTGAACAACCAGAATGGATACAAATGTTGCGAAGTAGGCCAAGGGCACTTCTACGCCAAATTTTCTTAACTAACCATCAACATGAGATATGAAATCAAGTTGACGACTTGTCATGTGATGACGTCATGTCTTTGAAGCATGGTTAAATCAAATGTGCGGGTTTTGATCTGAATTGTATCATCTAAAAATTAACGATTGCGAGTCTTAGCGTACGACGATGAATTTATGCAGAAACCCAGCTGCCGCCGCTGCGAAGCATGTGTTTGGTTCCCACAATACCTTGCAAACAAAAACCATGTGCTTGTAGATTGCATGAAGTTGTGGTATGGTAGCAGTAGTTAGATATCATATGAATTGAAAGAGCACGTTTAAAGCCGTTTATTTATTCTCTTTATCTACCTCTGCAAGTAATCGGACCTCCTACAACACTGACGAAGTGGTTACCACAGAGTTGTATTATAGAAAAAGAAAGATTTGATACTTTGGTTTGTAAAAGGTAGAAACCGAAACTTGGCTCATACAGGCTGGTTCTGACTGTATGTTGATTACAATGAAAAACGGTTATTACCCCAGGTGAGATAGGGATATTTCGTGAAAAATGAACTTGAAACGAAATTCCTGTGTCGTTTCGTACTTTCCCCGGGTTCCGTTTCAAAATTGACAATTCAATCCCGGTGTTCAACGCGTACAGTAGTCAATTGTTATTTAACAGAAGCATATAGATATGCCGATGCTCTGAAGCTCCTCTGCTTTCCGACCAACCGTTAGTTGGAGTCTGACATTCTTGCCAAGACCTTATACAAATCTAAGGTCCATTGAAGGTGGTGTGTTTCACTATTGATGCTTTGATAACAGCGAAGCCCCTTAAGGGAGCTATTGCTTTCCATTAGCTTTGCTGTGAATGGCAGAAATATTTTCAATACATTCAATTATATACACGCAGTTTTATGTCCGAAGGACATATTGAGGGGGTGTTTGTGGAACGCATGTATGGATACATGTAAGGATGTATTTATAGACGCTTTTTCCTGCCAAAATGTAACAATAGAGAACCTGCAAATATGAGGAAGTAAGCTTTGAAGTCGCCGTAATTGGTCATCACGAAAACTAACTATTTGACAATTACGGAATTTGTAAACAAGTAGATGAATGATTCATTGTGGTCGAGTATTTGGTAGAAGTTTTCGAAGTTCTTATTTAGATAATTAGATTCTATCGTCCAATTAGGAAATTCTCGAAGCTCGTTTGCATAATCTTTACTGAGATGTGACTCAGTTGTTGTCGAGAAGATTCCCGAACCTTTTGCATATTTTGGTGAAATCCTGAAGGGAAAGCAGAGTAGCTTATTGATTAGATTTTGCAAAATCAGTTGTGACTCGGTTGCCTCCAAATATTTACTGATTATATTTTCAGTTTGTTGTCTCTCCAAATATTATTCGCATTAGGAAAGTGAGAGCAACGCAGGGGCTAATCCAAGATTTGGATAGGGCGGCTGGCTACATGGACAAAACAAGTTTTAATCACTATTATCATAATGCTTATGAATGATGATGATGATGATGATGATGATGATGATGATGATGATGATGATATTCATGATAATATCGAGAATGACATAGTGATGATTGTTGCGTTTATGGTGATTATGATGGTGATGATGATCACACTGAATATTGTCATCATTATCATCACTGTCATCACCATAATTGATGATGATGATAATGATGACAATGATCATGATCATGATCATGATATCGCTGAAGATTAGAAGACCATAATGATGATTGTTGCGTTGATTATGCTGATGATGATGATGATGATGATGATGATGATGGTGATGATGGTTATGATTATGATGATGAAGATGACGATAATGATAATGGTTATTATGATGATAACGATTTCCATGATGATAATGATGATTATGATATCGATTATTGTCCTTCGGACATTGCGATAGCGTTGCTATGTTTTTTATAATGAACCGCTTATAAGCAACCAAGATGTAGAAGGCTAAACATTTTAAGCAACTTATAGTACCACATGAAAAAAACCTAAGCATTATTTTGAATTTCAAATACTTTATATCACTGCAAGCAATCGAGGATCAATCAACATAGAAGCTATTTCCAGTCATTTGTCAAAAACGTGCATATCAACGGAGTGTATAGTTACTTAAGGGGTTTCCGTTTAACTTTCAATACAAAGTCTCTATATGGTAACAATAATATGGTATTTCTTGACTGATGCTATTTATAGTATATCTTTGCTTTGTATACTAGGTGTTCTAGCATTATTAGCATACATCTGTTGCCAAACAGAAAACCCTATATCCCCCTGACACCATGTTTGTTTGACAGAAAATAGAATAATTTAACCCTGAAGACGGGGCTGCAGCTGCGTGAAGCACCTTCGGCGCTTCATTGTATTCCTCCTCCGTTTTAAATAGATATAATGGCCGGAGCAGCTCAACGTTCTAACGACTTCTATTTTTTATTAATGATTTTGCAACTCTTCCCTTTGGTTTCTCATAGCTTATGCGACTTCCATGCTCCCCCTTTTTAGAGATTTTCAGCAAAAACATTCGCTTTCCGTCTTGGAAACCCTGTGCTTTCTGAATGAAACAGTGAAAACTTTCTGAGAAACATTCGTTTTCGGAACTTCTAATAACGCTCTTTGGGTGTAGACATTTATTTGGTAGGACATATCATTTTCTCGTCCCCCTCAGTTGTGACTCGGTTGCCCTCCAAACATTTACCAATTATTTTTTCAGCTGGCTGTCTATTACACGCTTTTTGTATTTAAAGAGCCACTTTATAAAGAATCTATATGTAGAAGGCGCGTAAATTTAAAGAACTTATACTACTAAAGAGAAAATCATTAGGAACTTTCAATGTTGAATGCTTTCATCACTGCAAACAATCAAGAATTAGGAAGCCGGTTCCTTTCATTAGCAGTCGAAAATCACATAAATTGTACGTTATGCATGTATCAAATTTGTCCTTAGAAATCTCGAGTTTTGCTTACGTGCTAGTGTCTGTCTATTATTTTTATGTCACTGAATGCAATTAAAATTAAGGAACTATTAGGGAACTTTTGGAGCTATATTTGCCTCAAAAGAGGTCCAAAAATAAGAAACTTTAAAAACTAGGCCTTGAGGTAGGTTCCTGATAAATAAAAAAGCATGTATTTGCATTAGGAAAGTGAGAGTAGTGCAGGGGTTAGTCCAAATATTGGTTAGGGCGGCTGGCTACATGGGCAAAAAAAGTTAGAGTTGCTATTATCATAATGTCCATCAACATTGATGATGAAGATGATGAAGATAATGATGAAGATGATGAAGATAATGATGAAGATGATGATAATGATGATGATATTGATGATGATGAGAATGACATAATGATGATTGTTGCATTGATTATGATTATGATGGTGATGGTGATCATGTTGATGATGACGATGATGATGATGATGATGATGGGGATCATGATGATGATGATGACGATAACGACAACGATTATGATGATGGTAATGACTTCCATGATGATGATGATGATTATGCTGATTATTGTCCTTCGGACATTGCGATAGCGTTGTTATGTTTGTTGGATGATGATGAGGACGATGATGACATTGATGATAATATTGAGAATGACATAATGATGATTGTTGTGCAGATGATGATGATGATAATGATGATTATGATGCTTTGATGATGATGATGGATTGATGTTGTTGATGATGATGATGATGATGATGATGATGATGATGATGATGATGATGATGATGATGATGATGATGATGATGGTAATATTGAGAATGACATCATGATGATTGTTGGGTTGATGATGACTATGATGGTGACGATGATCATGTTGATGATGACGACGATGATGACGACGATGATGATGCTGATGACGATGATGACGACAAGGAAAACGATTGTGATGAAAATAGCAATTAAAATGATGATGATGACGACTATGATGGTGATTATTGTCCTGCGGACATTGCGATAGCGTTGCTATTTCTTTTCGTTTAGAAACGTCATCAGGGAACGTCATAGTGTAAACGGGGCACTGATGGTGAGTGATTGAGTGAGTGACACTCCACGCCTACTTCAATATGTTCATGAACATAAAAGGGATAAAGAAAACAAGTTTCAAAAAAAAAACGTAGAGAAATACATTTAGCAAAACATACTTTCAAGCATCGAAGACCGTTCAAAACTAGAACTCGTACTCGTGTTTGAAGAAATTCCACAGTACTATAACACTAACAATAGAATAAAAAAAACATAAATTTGCTAAATTTGAGAAAAGTTAATTTCCGCTAAGGTGCGGTTCAAAAACAAGAAACTAGTAGCTGGCTTTAGGTGTTTCTTTTTCAACATCAGAAGGTATAATAAAGAAAAACCAATATTTGCTTCCATTGTAAAAGCAAACTATGTCCAAGAAAATCACCCGATGAGCTGGATGAGTAGCTAGCAATACTTATGTAATAATATGATCTCTCCAATCAATTCCTTTAGCTTTCTGGTCAAAACAGACAACAGAAGTAATAAAATGGTAGCGTGTAAAATGTGCTAGTGGAAATTTACCTTCTCGGTCTTGTCTGATGTCTCGGCTTTGTATATTCGATATTTCAGAGTTTTCCTCCCACTACAAGTGTTGATCAAACTTGGTCAACTGATGACTGTCTAGACAAGTGATGCCGTTTTGTCTGCCTTTTTGTTTGCTGTTGTCATGCATGGCACAGCGTGAACACTGAGCTGCCTGGAAGGAAAAAAAGAATTTTTTAATTTAAAATTGGAACATTTCATCCGGTATATTGTCTTTAATGGCATGCAATGATTCGTGTAGAGGGATGCCAATATGTGACAAAATTGCTATCTATAAAGCTTTAAATATTGAATAATGGAATGGAATGACGGAATGATGGAATGGAATTTAATGATAGATATGGGCGACAAATTTTATCATTTTAATGTTGTTTGTTTGAAAAAAAGTACATAAAATACAATATAAAACAATATAAATACAAATACAATATTTTCCCAGCCGGATTACGTATGGTTTGTACAAATATATGTATACAGAAGCGAGAGCATGATGCCAGAAAGTTGCCAGATACGTTTTTGAGTGACTTCCTTGAAAGCTTGGAACATGTAATCTGGAATGGAATACTTGAATACACTGGAATACTTGAATACTGGAATGGCTTAAATAGAAACAGCTTTTGTTTAAATTTGAAGTATTACGATAGGAATTCACAGACTCGATGGTGATAGCAGGTAGTGGAAAAGGAAACACGAAAATTCTAGCACCATTTTCGATGGCAACGAGATGTAGTAAATATATTTCAAACTTCAGCGGCACCAAGTGAAAGCCAGCAGCCAATTGTCCAATAGGTAACAAAGCTTTGTATATATCATTGCCCCATTGTTCTCAACAGATCATATCGGTAAACGACCGACACCTATTGGACTTGCAACATATCCATGCTGAAAAGTTAAAAAGTTTCACTCCCCTAGCGCTTGTATTGTTAGTTTTATGAACATTCAGAATTCCCGAATCTATAAAAGCTTTGACCGTAAAAAATGAGGTTGGTGAAGTTTTTGCCCTACTATGTTTAATGATATAAAGTTTTAACTCTTAATCTTCAAATAGTACAAGCACCGAGATAGTAAAACTTCGCAGCTAGACTGGACTGAATTTTGGGTGCTTATTACGATTTTCGCAACATTAATTTGGACGGCAAGGGTTTTGGAAAATACTGACTCTGGTAAATAAAAAAACTCTTGATTGACGGTCAGATGTTTAGAGCTTCATCAAATCATCAAAGGAGCTTTTGAATTTTTGTGTCTAACTAACCTAACCCCTGGGTTTTTTGCGCCCTTTTTGTTTGTCAGAATTGGATGACGACTTATTTTTATGGGTCCGACTCTGGCAGATTTTTGTCGGTGTTCTGCTAAAACGCCTGGGCCGAACCTAGCCTCCCTGTCATATTCCCACCCCTGAGTACATCCTCTTGGGTTAGTATCCAAAATTTCTTCCACATATTTTTGATGGTTGTTGTATTTTGGCTACGAGTTTTTTCAGGTCTAGTTTTTCCACGAATTTCGTAAGCGAGGCTGGTAGCAGATGGCAAGCGAAATATGGCGGATGTTTTTAGGGCAGGTGGTGTTGTGATAATTATAGAAAATTGATTTCTCCAAATGTCTGCAGCCGTTTTCTGCTTATCGCAGTCAAGTTAAAGATAGCTGAATGGAAGATCAGTTTTCAAAACTGATCGTCAAAAATCAAACATGATTTTTATTTGAAAACAACAGTTGTTCTTGCTGGACCGCGCGGAGGAGGAAGCCTTCCTTGCTCGTTTGTTGTGGTGTAAAGTCAAGAAGACCATAATCGTCTGGCTTCTAATGGTCGAAGCCCGAGTCAACATGGCCTTGAATATTACAGTACCTCCATCAGTAGGAGGTGGACATAGCCAGGAAAAATTCATCCCATCTAACGAGGTAATTTGATAGGTACCTACGTACGGTGATCTATAATATCTGTAGACTATATAAACACCCTTAATAAATTCCAAATAAGAACTGTATATAGTTTGCAATAAATTTTTATACACTGCGGTATTATTGTAGTGTGTATAATTTTTGTGTACGCCCAGTAGCAGTAGTCTAGAGACACACAACGGTAAATTTATATTGTTGGTGCTCTAACTTCTGTATGGAACTAGACTAGCTTGATGTTATTTCTGCACTAAAGAAGGGCAGAAGTACTGTAAAGTAGATTTGTTTAACATAGGACAGCAAAAACGAGCAGATAGGCTTTACTTCAATGGAAGACAGATTAATAAAAAGGAATGCTTGCTGTAAACCCTGAAGAAATATGAACATATTTTGTAAGAAATTACTGATCTTAATTATGAGGAACATTTTATTTCTAGAGAATCTTGCTGGGTGTGAGCCTTGCAATCTGTGGCAACTTGTTGATTAGCATTTCTATGAACATACAGGTATAAGTTATGCATCCTTATTTGCATAATTTTGTAAAGAATTCGTTTGATCATTGTTCTTCTCGTTATGCAGCTGCCTTCTTCACATGTAAATCCCATTGTTTTCAAAATATCACTGATATACTGTAAGACATTTTTAAACAAGTTGGTTTTGTTCATTATGTCAATCTTTTGCATGTTTAAAAATTGAAAAAGTTTTCAAGACACAATTGAACTTGTAGGTCAGCATTGCCAAAGGGTCTATTTAAAGAAAATTAGACCAGATTATTTCAGGTAACCTGCTGGAATGACAAGACCTATTGTACAAATTCATATTTTAAATTCATTCTGGTTTGTTTCCTCAAAATTTATGGAATGGGAGATATTGAAAATTTTCTGCAAAACACAAAGCTTTAGATCACATCATTGGCTGTTTTCTGTTTTCAGCTGTATTATTGTAACTTTTCAATCATTTTTCCTTACATATGTACCTACATCACAACCTTTGTTTTATAATCAGTACCTCCGAGAGGGGAGATCTGGCAGGGTCACTGGTCTGGGGCCTGGGCTATGAAGTGGTTTGCAAAATTTAATTTCTCTTATTGCTTCCCTTCTAAACCTCCCAAAGGCTAATTAAAATAACAATTACCAAGGGGATGATGATGATGATGATGATGATGATGATGATGATGATGATGATGGTAATATTGAGAATGACATCATGATGATTGTTGGGTTGATGATGACTATGATGGTGACGATGATCATGTTGATGATGACGACGATGATGACGACGATGATGATGCTGATGACGATGATGACGACAAGGAAAACGATTGTGATGAAAATAGCAATTAAAATGATGATGATGACGACTATGATGGTGATTATTGTCCTGCGGACATTGCGATAGCGTTGCTATTTCTTTTCGTTTAGAAACGTCATCAGGGAACGTCATAGTGTAAACGGGGCACTGATGGTGAGTGATTGAGTGAGTGACACTCCACGCCTACTTCAATATGTTCATGAACATAAAAGGGATAAAGAAAACAAGTTTCAAAAAAAAAACGTAGAGAAATACATTTAGCAAAACATACTTTCAAGCATCGAAGACCGTTCAAAACTAGAACTCGTACTCGTGTTTGAAGAAATTCCACAGTACTATAACACTAACAATAGAATAAAAAAAACATAAATTTGCTAAATTTGAGAAAAGTTAATTTCCGCTAAGGTGCGGTTCAAAAACAAGAAACTAGTAGCTGGCTTTAGGTGTTTCTTTTTCAACATCAGAAGGTATAATAAAGAAAAACCAATATTTGCTTCCATTGTAAAAGCAAACTATGTCCAAGAAAATCACCCGATGAGCTGGATGAGTAGCTAGCAATACTTATGTAATAATATGATCTCTCCAATCAATTCCTTTAGCTTTCTGGTCAAAACAGACAACAGAAGTAATAAAATGGTAGCGTGTAAAATGTGCTAGTGGAAATTTACCTTCTCGGTCTTGTCTGATGTCTCGGCTTTGTATATTCGATATTTCAGAGTTTTCCTCCCACTACAAGTGTTGATCAAACTTGGTCAACTGATGACTGTCTAGACAAGTGATGCCGTTTTTGTCTGCCTTTTTTGTTTGCTGTTGTCATGCATGGCACAGCGTGAACACTGAGCTGCCTGGAAGGAAAAAAAGAATTTTTTAATTTAAAATTGGAACATTTCATCCGGTATATTGTCTTTAATGGCATGCAATGATTCGTGTAGAGGGATGCCAATATGTGACAAAATTGCTATCTATAAAGCTTTAAATATTGAATAATGGAATGGAATGACGGAATGATGGAATGGAATTTAATGATAGATATGGGCGACAAATTTTATCATTTTAATGTTGTTTGTTTGAAAAAAAGTACATAAAATACAATATAAAACAATATAAATACAAATACAATATTTTCCCAGCCGGATTACGTATGGTTTGTACAAATATATGTATACAGAAGCGAGAGCATGATGCCAGAAAGTTGCCAGATACGTTTTTGAGTGACTTCCTTGAAAGCTTGGAACATGTAATCTGGAATGGAATACTTGAATACACTGGAATACTTGAATACTGGAATGGCTTAAATAGAAACAGCTTTTGTTTAAATTTGAAGTATTACGATAGGAATTCACAGACTCGATGGTGATAGCAGGTAGTGGAAAAGGAAACACGAAAATTCTAGCACCATTTTCGATGGCAACGAGATGTAGTAAATATATTTCAAACTTCAGCGGCACCAAGTGAAAGCCAGCAGCCAATTGTCCAATAGGTAACAAAGCTTTGTATATATCATTGCCCCATTGTTCTCAACAGATCATATCGGTAAACGACCGACACCTATTGGACTTGCAACATATCCATGCTGAAAAGTTAAAAAGTTTCACTCCCCTAGCGCTTGTATTGTTAGTTTTATGAACATTCAGAATTCCCGAATCTATAAAAGCTTTGACCGTAAAAAATGAGGTTGGTGAAGTTTTTGCCCTACTATGTTTAATGATATAAAGTTTTAACTCTTAATCTTCAAATAGTACAAGCACCGAGATAGTAAAACTTCGCAGCTAGACTGGACTGAATTTTGGGTGCTTATTACGATTTTCGCAACATTAATTTGGACGGCAAGGGTTTTGGAAAATACTGACTCTGGTAAATAAAAAAACTCTTGATTGACGGTCAGATGTTTAGAGCTTCATCAAATCATCAAAGGAGCTTTTGAATTTTTGTGTCTAACTAACCTAACCCCTGGGTTTTTTGCGCCCTTTTTGTTTGTCAGAATTGGATGACGACTTATTTTTATGGGTCCGACTCTGGCAGATTTTTGTCGGTGTTCTGCTAAAACGCCTGGGCCGAACCTAGCCTCCCTGTCATATTCCCACCCCTGAGTACATCCTCTTGGGTTAGTATCCAAAATTTCTTCCACATATTTTTGATGGTTGTTGTATTTTGGCTACGAGTTTTTTCAGGTCTAGTTTTTCCACGAATTTCGTAAGCGAGGCTGGTAGCAGATGGCAAGCGAAATATGGCGGATGTTTTTAGGGCAGGTGGTGTTGTGATAATTATAGAAAATTGATTTCTCCAAATGTCTGCAGCCGTTTTCTGCTTATCGCAGTCAAGTTAAAGATAGCTGAATGGAAGATCAGTTTTTCAAAACTGATCGTCAAAAATCAAACATGATTTTTATTTGAAAACAACAGTTGTTCTTGCTGGACCGCGCGGAGGAGGAAGCCTTCCTTGCTCGTTTGTTGTGGTGTAAAGTCAAGAAGACCATAATCGTCTGGCTTCTAATGGTCGAAGCCCGAGTCAACATGGCCTTGAATATTACAGTACCTCCATCAGTAGGAGGTGGACATAGCCAGGAAAAATTCATCCCATCTAACGAGGTAATTTGATAGGTACCTACGTACGGTGATCTATAATATCTGTAGACTATATAAACACCCTTAATAAATTCCAAATAAGAACTGTATATAGTTTGCAATAAATTTTATACACTGCGGTATTATTGTAGTGTGTATAATTTTTGTGTACGCCCAGTAGCAGTAGTCTAGAGACACACAACGGTAAATTTATATTGTTGGTGCTCTAACTTCTGTATGGAACTAGACTAGCTTGATGTTATTTCTGCACTAAAGAAGGGCAGAAGTACTGTAAAGTAGATTTGTTTAACATAGGACAGCAAAAACGAGCAGATAGGCTTTACTTCAATGGAAGACAGATTAATAAAAAGGAATGCTTGCTGTAAACCCTGAAGAAATATGAACATATTTTGTAAGAAATTACTGATCTTAATTATGAGGAACATTTTATTTCTAGAGAATCTTGCTGGGTGTGAGCCTTGCAATCTGTGGCAACTTGTTGATTAGCATTTCTATGAACATACAGGTATAAGTTATGCATCCTTATTTGCATAATTTTGTAAAGAATTCGTTTGATCATTGTTCTTCTCGTTATGCAGCTGCCTTCTTCACATGTAAATCCCATTGTTTTCAAAATATCACTGATATACTGTAAGACATTTTTAAACAAGTTGGTTTTGTTCATTATGTCAATCTTTTGCATGTTTAAAAATTGAAAAAGTTTTCAAGACACAATTGAACTTGTAGGTCAGCATTGCCAAAGGGTCTATTTAAAGAAAATTAGACCAGATTATTTCAGGTAACCTGCTGGAATGACAAGACCTATTGTACAAATTCATATTTTAAATTCATTCTGGTTTGTTTCCTCAAAATTTATGGAATGGGAGATATTGAAAATTTTCTGCAAAACACAAAGCTTTAGATCACATCATTGGCTGTTTTCTGTTTTCAGCTGTATTATTGTAACTTTTCAATCATTTTTCCTTACATATGTACCTACATCACAACCTTTGTTTTATAATCAGTACCTCCGAGAGGGGAGATCTGGCAGGGTCACTGGTCTGGGGCCTGGGCTATGAAGTGGTTTGCAAAAATTTAATTTCTCTTATTGCTTCCCTTCTAAACCTCCCAAAGGCTAATTAAAATAACAATTACCAAGGGCCTGCATTCCCCCTTATCGAAGGCCTTTTCATTTAAATTCAATTCAGAAGAATGAAAAGATTATGTAAAGTTCACATGGAATACAACTACAAAGCATGTCTTAAGATGGTTTACTATTACCTGATTAAAAACAATGTTTTTCCTAGAAATATTCACATATGCAGCAAGACCCAGATCTTCCAGAGAATGCTTATCTTAAAAGCAAAACTTGGTGGTAATTCTATTTCCTATTATTTCTTTGTTGGATTTATGAAAGCTATCTCTTGATGATTTGCTGTACTGTAGGTCAATTCAAATCGAACCATTACTGGACAAGTATCAAAATTCTTAATTGAATGATTGGTTAATTAGTACCTTGGATTTAGGTATGATTATTAATATCAGACATGGAGCCCCTTTGAAAAATCTACCCTATATCTGAAAAACGGGATCTGAAAAACAGAGGGGAGAGGGGTGCTTGCAGCTGCAATTGTTGTTCTCTTTTGAAGTTTTTGGCTTATCGGAATGACCCCCCATTAAATTGGGTTCAACCTCCTTGGATAATTGAGGATGCACTGTATTTCATTAAGACCTTTTTGTAAATAAACAATTTAGCTAATATGGCCGAAGGTAAAGTCAAATTATAACGACAAGTGATTTCTCGAGTTTTGAGTGAGGACAGGGAGCTTTCTTAATGCAGCAGACTATGCTTTCTTAATGCATATTCCAAAGATAAGCAGATCCACAAGAAGACTTTGATATCATCCGATGGCAGGACTGATTTCTTAAGATGTGGTGGAACATTGGTTTATGTGTTATAAGGTGTAACAAGAGTTGCCGAAGATAGTAGCTATTAGGCAAAGATGCAGAAAAATTTTTTTGGGGTTTTATGGGGTGAACGCTTATTGAAAATTTATCATGGAGGACAAATGATAATGAAGACCTGACAGCAGAATACCCAAGTGGTGATAAATTAATGAATTATCAATGCAAAAGGGACATGTTGGCCTGGTAGTAGAAGCAATAAGGCCCAGTTAAGAACTGTAGAGACTTAGTAGTCTCAGGGTTTTTTTGTCTGTATTGAAGCTGTTATTTATTATCATAATGACATTACATGACTTAACACAAAGTTATATTGCTGGTGACTGAACTTGCAAAATTATTCTAAACTATTAAAACTATTTCAAAATCATCATAATTATTTATTCCTTTCATTTAAAAAATATTAAAATAGTTTCTATGTTTTCCAGGCTTGGAATGTGTCTGATGATTCTCGGTGAAATTGGTAATTTCTCTGCGTATGGTTTTGCTCCTGCTTCTCTGGTTGCACCCTTGGGAACAACAACTGTTATAGGTGAATTTTAAACCTGCATTTTAGACTTTTGCTATTTTGTGCTGCTGGAATTTTCACTTGAAAATTAGTGATGTTGGGTATACGTCATCTCTACTGATCCCTAGAGGAGAGATTCTATTGATTTTTTTCTATCATTAGCAAATGAAGTTATTGCTGTTGTCTACTTGAAAGAGAAAATTCGTTATCAAGATGTCCTTGGTAAGTTGATCTGTTTTCTTGATAAATCTCTAATAGAGCTCATGCTTAACTTTGTATGCTTAAGGAATTTGTAGCTTTGATATTCAGTTCTTTTATTTACTGATTGTTAAAGCACTGAAGGTTTCTTTAATATATCTTAAATATACTAATGGTTGACATTATAATGATTAAACCTTGAGTCGATGCTTCAGCTCAGAAAGTCTGAGTAATTTACTTGCTGAAGATTTTTAAGAATTGGGATTAAAAGTGGAGACATCGTAGTGGACACCTAAAAAAAATTTTGCACGATAATCTTCTAAGGTGAAACATCAAAAACAGACCAAGATAATTGGCTAAGTGAGAATTTGTACCAAGTTGCGTATCCTAGCTGTATTTTCTTCACCGTTAAATCTCTGGAAAATGCAACCTACTTACATAGGCATCACACCGAATCAAAACGTTAAAATGTTCAACTTTTTTGTGTGTTAGTTAGGCACACTTTCAGAAGCCTTTTGTTCGATTCCATATAGAGCCTAGTTTAAGAAGAAATTGTGAGTACCCAGAAGAAACACAAGAAATAACAATATCTTATTTAATTATCAATTTATTTCATATGCAAGGTCAACATTTCGTGGGAAAAAACCGAATAGAAATGTTTATCGAGTAAAGTGTTTGTATTTCTTATCATGAAATGTTTCAAATTCCTAGGGATTCTAATATTCCCAGTTTCTCATTTAACACCAAAAAACCAGTGTATCAGCAGGTTTCACCCCTCCTAATTTGTACGCTGAAGCTTTTGGCCTGTAATTTTTTTTTCTCATAAAGCAGTAGCTTTGGTTGATTTCTTAAGCGGGTTTCTTTTATTCCGTGTTTGTTATTCATAACATTAGAGGCAGCTGCTTCAACTTCTGTGGTACATAATTTGACTTTTTCGGAATTGTAGTTTTTGCTGCAATTGGTAAATATTTAATCAATTCCCAGCCGGCTATCTGTAAAACATGGAGTGTGGAATTATGGAGTGGAATGGTGGAGTGGAGTGGAGTGGAGTGGAGTGATATGGAGTATGCTTATTTTAGGATGCTTTGCAATAAAAAATACATCAAAATGCTCCTCGTAGTCTTCTGAATCTATTTAACTCATAAAATTGCTAAAATAAGCTAACATTTTCATGAAATTAACACCGCGATCAAAACAATTGAACCCAGACAGCTTTCAGACGCGAGTTTTTGGATGAAAAATCTGTAAAACATGGAGTGCTGGAGTGGAGTGGAATGGTCAACTGGAATGTGAAAATTAATGGACATATGTTGACAAAAATGTATCAAAATTTATACCAAAATCTTCCTCTTGGTCTTCTGAATTGAAATAACAGTAAACTTTATATAAATATTTTCAAAATAAACCTCTTTTCGAGTATGAAGGAAACCCTGCCTTCTGGCATCTTCCTTCAAATTTCAAGAATGCAGACACTGGATGAAAGCCGAGCCGCCGGGCAGACATGTCGCAATTATCTCATTAATGTAAATAAGAAGTCTTGCCAACACTTGTAGAGTTTTCGACGGGGGGTTCGTACAGGGTCGTCTAACAAAGGCTAACTCAGGTCGGAATGCTTTGAATATTTATGTTGCATCACGAAAATAATTGAGAACAATGTGTTGCACATTAACTCGATCCTATTGAAATGCAAAAGTCTTTTTTCTGTGACAAGGAAATTGATGCAGGGAATCGCTTTTGTGAACCTCGGACTGAAATATTAAAGATTTTTTCAGTATTATAAATATCCTTATAAATACAGTCATCGTTTCTTGTCCTTTTATTACCTTCAGTTGTTAAATAAGCCAAATATTCATTCAGATAAAGCATCTGACGGAAAAGTGGATTTTCGATGTTGTTTGTACAAAGGGAAGATTATTTTTAGTCTAAATCTTTCTTATCTCAACACTAAGTCATCCCAGAATATAATGGCGCTACGGAGGAGACATTGCGAAAAGTGATCTGAGATGAGACTCAATGGACTCAATTCACTTTTCTCATTGTCTCCTCCGCAACGCTGTAACATTTAGGTTATGACTTTGTGTTGGGATAACGAAAGATTTAGACTACTTAGGGTAAGTCTATACAAGGAGCAATTTCAGAAATTTTTTCTGATTGTTGCTCATCAAAAACCACGGGGCCTTGGGGGGGCGATCTCAATTTGGTTTTAGTCTCGCTTTGATTCTGTAACTGGGAATCATGTAATAAGTCTGTATTTCGGGTAGAAAAGGATATTTATAATACTGAAAAAATCTTTAATATTTCAGTCCGAGGTTCACAAAAGCGATTCCCTGCATCAATTTCCTTGTCACAGAAAAAAGACTTTTGCATTTCAATAGGATCGAGTTAATGTGCAACACATTGTTCTCAATTATTTTCGTGATGCAACATAAATATTCAAAGCATTCCGACCTGAGTTAGCCTTTGTTAGACGACCCTGTACGAACCCCCCGTCGAAAACTCTACAAGTGTTGGCAAGACTTTATTTACATTAATGAGATAATTGCGACATGTCTGCCCGGCGGCTCGGCTTTCATCCAGTGTCTGCATTCTTGAAATTTGAAGGAAGATGCCAGAAGGCAGGGTTTCCTTCATACTCGAAAAGACGTTTATTTTGAAAATATTTATATAAAGTTTACTGTTATTTCAATTCAGAAGACCAAGAGGAAGATTTTGGTATAAATTTTGTAACATTTTTGACAACATATGTCCTTTAATTTTCACATTCCAGTTGACCATTCCACTCCACTCCAGCACTCCATGTTTTACAGATTTTTCATCCAAAAACTCGCGTCTGGAAGCTGTCTGGGTTCTATTGTTTTGATTGCGATGGTAATTTCATGAAATTGGTAGTATATTTTAGCAATATTATGACTTAGATAGGTTCAGAAGACTACGAGGAGCATTTTGATGTATTTTTTATTGCAAAACATCCTAAAATAAGCGTACTCCATATCACTCCACTCCACTCCACCATTCCACTCCATAATTCCACACTCCATGTTTTACAGATAGCCATTCCCAGCCGTCATTCTGACACATCCCGACACATCCAACACAATGTTATCTCCAAATTTAATTACCTAATCCTGTTAGCAATTCTTTTGAACATTTTTAGGCGAATAAAGCAAATTCTGCTAATTTCCTTTTGTTTTGAAGTTTTCATTTGAACAAAATGGGCGAACCTGTACATAGATTCATTGTACGATTTGAATGTATCATGCAAGATTTCTCCTACTGGAGATGTAATAGTGAAGTAAAGGAGTCTTATATGCTGTCGTAGAAATTGTAATATTAATGTTAATGAAATTGCTCAATCAGCTTGTGCAATTTGCTTTTTTTCTAACAAAACAACAGTATAAGCCCAGGCCGAATAGGCCATTAAAAAATCACTTTTAAAGAAATCAACCCTTGTTTAGAAACCTTCTTATTGACTTATTTATTAACCAGAAACCTAGAAAACGTTTAAAACTAAGTGGTCCTTCCTTTCAAAATGCGGGACTTGGCTGTCTTTTCCTTGTGTGGCATAAACGTTTTTCTGTCGTTAATATGTAGGAGGAGTTTTCTCGGAAGCCTTTGCATTTTTTATCTGCACCATCCTATCCGCAAAGTAACTAGTTCATCTATTTTCATTGTCAAAACTAAAATTATAAGTATTGATATTTGAAATGTTTTAATATTTAAAATTCGAAATTATTTTTACCACTTTTGTTGCTGGTGTATGTCTGGGGAGTTGTTTTGTCTTGGAAACTTCAGAAAATGGGAAGTCAGTAATTATGCTTATTTAGCTTCAGTAGGAAGTTGAATAATTAATCTTGCTTCAGTAGGAAGCTTGAAAGTTCAGTAATCATGCTTATTTTCCATAAGCTTGACAATAAACCAAATGCTAATTTGTGCAGACAAATCAACTGAATATCAAATTAATTATTATATTGGCTATAGTGTAAGGTACTATCCTTATATGTGTCACTTGGAGAAGCCCTATTTACACGAGAGAAAACTGGATCTGTTCTGGTCCATTCCAAAGGCATTTAAACTCGAGGGGCAAATCACTCTCAAAATCTCGTCCACTTTTTTAAAAATCCTATTGTTATTTTGAAAACCCTTTAATAATTTTCAGGAAATTCTGTTGTTCTTTTGTGAAAATCCCAAAAATCTCGTCCACTTCTAGGGAAAGTGATTTGCCCCTCGTTTAAACTAGTTAACTATTGCTACCGATCCGATCCGATCAAGAAATATTTGCTTTAACTATCAATTTTTGTTAAAAAAATTGCTTAAAATTTGTTCACTTTATTACAACAGCATCTTGTGGGAGGCTAAAACGATGTTTAATTCATCATCAAAAGTGTTGTGTTACCCGTACCATTTGCGATGTGATGCGATCGGAGGCGTTTACAAGGGATCTAGACAGAGCCAGAGACTAGCTGGCTTAATTTTTGAGCAGATCATGATCTCAATAGAGCCAGAAATGGTACGGATGCAGGAAAACTCATGTTAACGTTTTCTAATGTTAACGTGGCCAACAATAATTTATGGTCATCAATATCTAATGGATCATAATATAATAGAATTTTTTATTTATGTTGACTGTGTTTTTTGGTAATTTGTGATACAAGTTTTGACAATGTTTTAGGGATCACTCTGGCGATTGTTGGAGGCTTTTTGCTCATAAATTTCTCAACTAAGGTATGCCCTATGAAACTTACTAGTAAATTAATGACATTTCGAATTCTCAAGCGATCTAATAAACCAGAATCCCCTTGCCCAAAGAATGCTTGCATCTTCAAAGCTTGTAATTTTTTCTTTATAACTGAAAATTTTTAGGAGGACACGATGTTAACAGCTAAAGATATCGTGTCATATTTGAAGCAATGGACATTTATCCTTTATTTGGTAAGATTACTAACAGAAAATAGCGCAATGCTTTATTTGTTAGAATGTTCAGCACACGTATGACAAACAATATCATTTTTCAGTGTCCAATTTTTTTGTCTACGTCAATTTTTCTAATTAAGTCGCATCAAAAATTGAGAGTGCGATTCCTTCGAAATTTTTCAGATTCGAATGTTTTAGGTGGCACCTAAAACGTACTCTTCAAAGCATACTAAAAAAGAGAAAATCGCATGCGCGGGATACAATAATGTAATATATAATCAACGAATGTTTTTCAGTACTAGTATTTTTTCTATTCTTAAATAAATTGACAATTTGTTTCTTTTTAGAAAGATAATCAGTTAAGTTGCAACGTTATATAATTAAAGGGTTACAGAAGTCTTGTGCAATTTGTGATATTTAATCTAATTGAGCTATTCATACCTTGTTTTTATCTATTTCAAAAACTTTTGAAACCAAACAAAACCATGCTCACTTCATTGTGTAGCATTCCTAGCTCGCGCTAACGTAAATGTAGTTTTAATCAACATGTCAACAACCAGTAATGACAATAATAGTATCAGAACGTTACAGAAATAGAAAAAGACAAGAGAAATGTTAATAGAAAATACAATAGAATCTCCAGTTTATACCTATGAAATGTTTTAAACAGAGTTTACTTTACAATTCGACCTTCAAAACGAACTAAAAACGCTCTAAATTACGTGAAATCAAAGTAATATGAAATAAAGTGGTCATTTCAACAATAGAACTCAATAAAAATTTTCAATGGTTGTGCATATATATTTCATTTGTATTCAATTGTCAATTATGATGTTCATTGTAAATATTATGGTTTTGCTGTATTAGGATATGTATATAAGTTGGTTTTTATTAGCCCACTCTCTTGAGAGTACGAGCTATTAGTGGTTTCTTTGCCAACTGTAAATAAGAAGTTTATCATTTATTATCATTACTATTGTTATTATTATTATTACTTAACACCTTTTCATCATTCCGTCATTCCGTCATTCCGTATTCCGTCATTCCGTATTCCGTCATTCCGTCATTCCGTATTCCGTCATTCCGTATTCCGTCATTCCGTATTCCGTATTCCGTCATTCCGTATTCCGTCATTCCGTATTCCGTCATTCCGTATTCCGTCATTCCGTATTCCGTCATTCCGTATTCTGTCATTCCGTCATTCCGTATTCCGTCATTCCGTATTCCGTCATTCCGTCATTCCGTCATTCCGTATTCCGTCATTCCGTATTCCGTATTCCGTATTCCGTCATTCCGTATTCCGTCATTCCGTATTCCGTATTCCGTCATTCCGTATTCCGTCATTCCGTCATTCCGTATTCCGTCATTCCGTATTCCGTCATTCCGTATTCCGTCATTCCGTCATTCCGTATTCCGTGTTTTAAAGATAGCCGTAGTAATAAGGCTTTTGTATATCCAAAGAGGCCATATTCAGCACTGTTATTGTGTACAGCTAATTCGATTATTTTATATTTTCTTGAAAGGTTGTTGAAATATCGGCTTTCCTTATGATCCTATACTTACAACAAAGACGAGAGCAAGAAGAGATACTCATCTATCTGTCACAAGTTGCCATTCTTGGTAATTATTTTTTCTTTTAACTATGAATTTGAAATATGGCTCTCTTCGCCGTATAACAGTTATTGAATAACAATTATAGGAGTAGTTGCTCAAAAAACAGGCAATAATCATGGTATTTTAGGGTTAGATTCCAGGGTGTTCTTGACTTGGAATAAGGCAATACGTATAAAAATTAGGGCTATAATTGTTCAGTGTTGCAAGACCATTTGGGTAGCTGTCGGGAAATCGTAAGGGTAACCAATATGCTTTATTTTTATTGCATATTTTAAGGGTATTATCGGGTAACCATAATCATATTAAGGGATAAAATTTACTCTGTGTAATCTTTAACGTAACCCATATTATTGATATTTGCGAGGTTTGCATTAAAACTTTTGGAAACTTGACCAAGGCATTTTGTCTGTCTCTTCTTTAAATTAAAAGTCTATTCATATCATATGGCTTATAAGCTAATATATCAAGCACAACATGTATAAATAATGTATAATTGAGCAGTTTACTATGGGTCTCCATAATCTTTTGCTAAAATGTTGTTTCGAAAGGAATTTGTATTTTTTCATTGCCAACACCATATTTGGGGTATAAGGCGGATCATTGATGTTGAGACAATAGAAACTCGAAAAAGTCGTTTTTCTCCCAGAATATGTCTTGTTTCAAAAAATTTTTTCCAGATTGTAGCTTCCTTTTTGTTTGCTGTCTTTTCTTTTTATAATCAGTTTTAGTTCTTCTAAACAATTCTCTGAGAGCAGACAGAAAGCTTTAAATAAGCCTGCTGTATAATTTCCAATGTCAAATTGAAATTGTATTTTTATTCAAGGATCCTTTACTGTCATATCTGCGAAGGCTGTATCATCAATGTTGACCATAACATTTCAAGGAAGTATGCAATTGACTCATCCTATTTTCTACTTTATGGTTCTCGTCATGGTTTTAACTGCTGTTGGCCAAGTAAGGTAATCAAAAAAACGAAATTCAAAATTTTTTTATAACAAAATGCAGTACTTGTTCGGGGGGGAAGCAAAAGCGGCAGGGAAAAGGTAATTACGGCTTTCTTGCAAAAGAAGTCCTCGGCGCTATCTGTAAAACACCATTATCTATCAAATGAGGTCTGGTGATTATTTTTTTTCGTGGAGGAGTTTAGAATGGGCATTCAATGCGAACCAGCAAGTCTTTATCGCAGACTGGCACACTATGTCCACGCCGACTAGAGCCCTAAGACTCCAGTTGAAAGCATGAAAAGAAATTAGGTATATTGGATATATTAGCTTTAGCCAATCGAGAGACACAAGCGAAAGTTTCGTTAGCTGTGATATGCGATGTAGTAGAGGGATAACAATATATTCAAACCCCTGTCACATATAAGGCTCGAATACATTGCATTTTGTCTTGCGTTAAGACAAAAGTATTAAAAAACAAATGATCTGCAAAAATCTTGGTCTGGCTGGTTGGTTTGTCTTTTCTTTGCCATCAGCTCTTGTTTGTTGCCTTTTTCTACTGCAAATTAGAAAATCTCTTCTCGGCAACCTTCTTAGATTTGCTATACACTACACACTACTTACTATCATTGGATAAGTCAAGGAAATGTTCCTGTAACTGTTCTTTTTTTCCAAGAATATCAAATATCATTTATTCAAAACACCTTCCTAACACAAAAAAATATTACGCCTGATTTTCGGCAAACAAAATTTTACCAGTCCATTTTTTGTCATTCGTAATTAGGCCTACTTATCATCTTTATTTGTACTGCAAATATTCAAACTGTCTTTGCCATAGCCTTAATATTTGTTCATTTAATTCTCTTCTCATAGGAAGAAAATTATTTTTCTTTCTAAGAAACCTTACTGTATTGTAAGATTATTTTTTCCCTTTTCCGTAGATTTTTAAATCGAGCAATGAAAGCGTTCGATGCGACTGTAGTTGTTCCAACGAATTTCGTGCTTTTCACTATTAGTGCAATTACCAGTGGTAAGTTTAAAGCATTTATATCGATAATTTATTGATTTTTTGTTCATTCATAAAGATCAGGTTCAGTTGCTCTTTGTTTTTGTTCTTTTTGTTCTCTTCAAAACAAATCATTGTGCATTCTCATAGCTTCAAACACCTAACGAGAAAGCGTTTCGGAGTATGCAGCAGTTTTCACTTCCTAACAGACAACAAACAGAGGAAGCTAACCTGTTCCCCTGAATGTTGCTTAAAACAAAAACCCTGCAGTACTTTGTTCCACTCCTACCCAGGAGCAGCTTTCGGTTTCCGGTTGAATTGTCTTTAAATCGTATATATTCGCTGTTGAGTTCAGAGACATGAATTTGCTAACTGTATGTTTTTTTTCAGGTATTGCCTTCTATAGAGAATTCTACGGGCTTCAATTTATTGAAATTTTCATGTTTCTTTTTGGGTAATCTTCCCGTTATTTTACACTTTTTTACACCTAAGATTGATATAATCGTAATTGCTAAAGACTTTCAGTGTTTTCTCCGTCTTTTTGGCAAAGTGTGTTAGGGGGATGATAAATGAAAGACTTACTTCAGGGACAAGAGCAAATTACGTTTTCATCATTTTTTAATCAAAGTTTATGAATATTTCTAATCACTTCATATATAGAAGAAGATCTGTATCACCAAACCTGTGTCACGTAATTTATGCAATGAGCCATGTGCCAATCCATTGAACATGGGTGTTTAATCACTGCTTGGATTTGTTCACCACTCTCCTGCTACTGTTTACCACTTTTTCTTTGTTTTGTAACCAAGCGCCTGTTTATATAGAAGAAAATCATACCACCAATAAACCCTCAAGCTGGGATCCCACGTTGAAATACAAACCTTTGTGATTTTTTATCTTCTGTTTGTATAGAAAACATTTCATCCCGGACAAGTTAGGTCTCACTCGTTGAGAGATGGGATATCACCTGAGTGGGATGAAATTTTCTTATATAAATGCTGAAAGGTGGGATGAGAGTTGGAAGATATGATTGAATTGCTCAATATGCGCAAGCGCTAGACAAATTCCTATTTTCTGGGAAAATTAAATATGAGACAAAAAGCTGAACGGGTGGATGGAATTCTCCATGTTAACGCTTGAAAATTTCATCTAACTTTTCTAAGCTCACGGCTGGAAGATAGGATGATTTTGTACAACAAACAGGCCCTAAAAAGGATCGCACTTAACCTACAGAATAGGTTCTTGGTGCCACATGTCATGCGTCTTTCTCCGCTGTGTTTACTTACAAGCTTGGGCCACAACAATAGCTTTATTGTTTCACATTTCAATTTTTCTGTCAATAAAACTACTTCATTTGTATACTGATAATGAAAACGCAATCAACTTCTAAGCATATTGAGTAGACACATTTTTTTGTTTTCTTTTGCATCCTCTAACCGTTATTCTAGTAGAAAATGCATATAGGGTATATTCGGAAATCTGTATCCTGCCCAGGAAAGCACCGATTTACTACAGCATTTGATTGCTGTATAATGTACAAGGAAAGTGCACCATTAAAAAAGTCGTTGAATTCAAAATGTTTGAAAAATTGTCGCTCTTTTCAGCTGCCTCCTTTCTTTCGTTGGAGTTTATTTTATTACTGGAGACAGACAAGAAGAGAAACCAGAAGACCAATACAGTAGTCAGAATGAATTATTCGCAGGTTTGTTCAATCTAAGATAATATTTCGGTATAAGACTAAAAATGAAATAATCCAACTGTCGGATAACATTTTTTGAAATGAGATGTTTTAACATTATTCTCCAGTTAGAAACAGAATTTGAATGTCACAGGTTTCTTTATTAGTTTTACCTACGTTTATAAAGATTCTTAAACTTTATGACTGTCTAGTTTAGGTTTCATGTCAACCGGTTAATTATAGAAAAAAACGTTTAGATTTAAAAAACGTCACCTATATTTTACTGGCGTGAATCCATTTTATGATTTTTGCGTGATTTTTTCTTGCAGAATGTGGGCAAGGCAGCACTGATGAAAGCAAAGTTCAAAATAGCTCTTAAATGTTTTTTTAAGTTATCGAATCGTTTAATTCTTTTAAAATGTACATATTACTAATGTGAAGTTATGAGATGGGTTATTTAACTTATTTTAGACTATCTGACGAAATTTTTTTTAGTATTAGACAATAATAAATGCATTTAGTATTTATTTCGCATGAATTCGAATTTCAATGATTTTTTATTATAGTAGATATTTAATGCAATCCGTTTTTTAAATGTTATTTTGTTATGTCTATAAACTTGGATTTTAAGTAAATGTAGTGTTATCTTTATTCTTTAAATAATTAATTTGAAAATACTTCATCCATCATTTTCAAAGTATAAGATCATGATTCATGGTAGAGTGTGGCCGATGATTATAAACTGCTTTGGAATAGACGATTGAAATTCAGAATGAAGTAAGAAGTATATCCAAAGCCTAATTAGGGTTTTCAGTTATCATTGACAAATTAATGTCGTTAATTTTGTAAAATTTTCTTGCTAAGTATACTTGACTATGTATGAAAATGTAGAATTTCAAATTAGTGTTGCTGCATTGTGAAGTAAGTGTAGCGTTGCTCGTATGACCAAAGGATGGAATTGTAACTAAATATTTTGTTAATAGCTATTCAATTCTCTTAAAGTATTATCGCTCGTAATAAATAGAAGCTTTGTGCGGTATGAAGTAGCTATTTAACTCATATGGCGCACAAAACTTACAATTTTTATTTATTTGCAGTAATCCATCGAAACATATCACTGATGAAATAATACAACACCGTGCTAATGTTTATTTATTTCGTTTTACAAATTTATCGTTGTCCATGCTTTTATATATAACGTTCTTCAGCGCCTAAACGTACGGTTCCGAGTAGGGTTGCTGTCACTGGGGTAATGGTAATTATGAATTTCTAACGAGAGCATTATACCACACAACCATACAAGCTTGCTGTCAACTACAATCTTGGACAAAGAAAATTTGGCCAAAATGAAGTGCGAGGCATGGTAATATCCTATTTTGCCTTCCTTCAATGTTGAATCTGTGTCAGATGTTCATGACGCGCTTTCCTTTGAAATTTAGAACTACAACATCGCTTTAAGGGGCGAGGGGATCAGATAGCAGAATATTCCAATCTTTCTCATATTTTATGTCCGAGATTGTAGGTCGTGTTTGGGGTCCGAGTGTCAGTTCGTGTGGTAGCATACATATCGAAAAATATTTGTCAAAAATACCTGGTTAGTTGAAGAAAATGCTCGAGATTCCAGGGATATTTGTACCTGGACCACGCTTGTTAAGAAGGAAACGGTCGACTACAATGACGAAATTAAGAAAATACTGACGATATTAAGATGAAGACAAGCTCAGATTGAAAATCGAACATACTGCAAGAAGCGATAAATCATTGAGGAATGTAGTATATTAAATTGCACGTCTTGTTACTATCAAATTTGAAGTTGGATTTTTATACTGCGATAATTGTATTAATAATTAATAGCCACGTTTGTAGTATAATAGCTATTGTAATATTCAGTTTCCATCTGGGTTACCATACCATGGATAGTTGTTTGGACACGGACTCTCACATGTACGTAGATAGTGATATGATCCCTTGAATAAGTATTCACAAGCATTTTCCTTTTCGCAAGGTGCAGGTGACGGTGGCATATTACATTGCCATGGCTTGAAATCTTTTATGTTCTTCAGAAGTGTTGGGTTCTTTATCCAAGAGATTGTCTGTTGAAGGCTGACGACATACACATCTCCTTTCTGCAGAACATCGTCAAGGAATTTCTCCAGCGCTGTCAATTAATCAAATTATCAGAAAATTAATGCAAAACGAGCCATTCAATGCCTCGAGGATCTCTGTAATGACTTAAAATGGTTATAGACCTTCTCAAAGAGTCCTGGGTCGGAGCGCAATCTTTCTGGAAAATGATAGACATATAAAGTAAGGGAATCCTCCCCACATTCAAAGACCAGAATGGTAGTCATTTCAGGAAAGACATTGCAGCAAGTTTTGCTTCAAATTTACGTTTAGTAGGGCGTGTCTCTAGTTTAGCCACACAACAAGTCTCCTAGTTTAGCCGTAGCTTTCCCAGAAACATTTGCCTGTCTCTTGCTACAAATTTTGTTGCGCACTACAAAGTTTTCGAGATGGCTAAATTGGGAAACACCGAGGGGACATTAATGTCACGCGCGACAATTCTGCAAAACCTAGTTTAGCGAGGCCTTTAGTCTTCCATTATTCGTGAATTAGAAGTAAAATTTGCTGCACCACCTCTCGCAAAGCGGCTGCAATCAGGTAGTTGCAAGGGGAGAGGATTCCGTTACTAAATATATTTCCAATATCAAACGGGCGCCGAGACAGACATTTTTAAAATGTCTATTGATTGAAGAAGTTTTAGGTTTATCTAACACAGGACGGTCTTTCTAAATTTAATGATCATTAAAGTTTGAGAACTTAGGTCGTCATGCAAATATTTGCTCTGTGCTAAATGCTTAAGACATACTTTAGATAAGAAATGCGTTAGCTTCTCTCTGACCCAAACACCATCAGACTGACTTCAATGTTTTCTGCAAACCCAGGCAGAGCAGAATTGTGATCTTGCGATTTTTGAAAGTCTAGTACCGGAAACCAAAAGTGCAACCGTAATAGATAGCAGGGTATGTATAAGAGCGGCAGCAGAAGCCCAATTCTGAGATTTCTGTTGGGGGCGTCGCTAAACTTTTTTTCAATTGCATAGGCTCAAGTCATTTGCAGAAGAAAAGTGGGCTTAAATGACGTGACGGGGCGCTTAAATCAAATTATGGCTGAAAGGAGGACCTTATGAGCTGACTTAATAGATCTATACCCTAAATATAACTTGATTATTCATTCCATCACCTCAAATGACAGCGTTTGGCTTGGGCAAGAAAGCTGCAATGAACATTTCAACAAAAAGTTGAATTATATTTAAACAAGATTATCGAACAACTTGGCAACAAACCTTGCATTGCTCCAGGGCATATTGTAAACCAAGCTGAATGCATGAAAATTGGAAAAGGTGATCTGTTACTTTGATAATGCTTCTTAAAGTTCGTCATAAGCAGATTGTAAGCATCTGATACATTGTCAGGTCTTGTACATTGATCTACCATGCTGCATTTTAGCCCTTTCTTGTCTGTGTATTCAGTCATAGGAACCTCCCATAGGCCAGGAAATGAATCTAAATGACAAAAAAAATATTTGAAAGCGATAATAAACGTTCTTGACAATGTTTAATAAACGTTCTCATTCTTTCTTCCAATCACTTGAAAAAGAACTTCATTCTTGAACTAGGTTCTCTGTCAGAACTCTAAAATATTTATATTCTCTAGCTCTATCCTCTATCACTTCGTAGGTATAGAAAGAATTTACTACTAGACTTTAGGATTGTGGTATGCATTTAGGAAAATCTTTAGCGCTAAAAAGAAGGCTCTTTGTATTCTTCTAACTTGCTTACGAATCGAGAAAAATGATAACATCTACATGTACATAGGTCTACGTAATAATGATGTGGCTGGTCATTATAGCAAGCATGATTTGATAATGATGCACTAATTGATCTTTTAATTTATGCAATACTTACTAGTTGGACACGGTTTAATCACGCACTGCTGAGTTGACTTATAATCCAGTGAGTATGGCCATAATTCAATCTCTCGCGCCGGCATTGACGAATCATAGAGTACCTTGCTATCCAATAATGCCTGAAATTGATTGTCACCACCGACTTGTAAAAACGGCGCACGAAATCCTCTAACGTTATTGCTGTCAACTTTTCCAAATTTGCGTAGAATTTCACGCTGTCCATCTATTTCATTTTTCCATTCTGTGTATGAGGCAGTTCTCCACCATGTAGTTGGATATCTGTGAGTTATGGAATGATCTGCGATTTCATGCCGCCAGTGACGTAATATTTCAACCAAGCGATAGTTTGTGTATTCATGTGAAACAAAGAACGTCGCAGTAATATTGCAACCTGGAAGACATTGATTATGTGGTTTATAAATGATTTCAAGTTAACTAACAAAGGATTCCCTTTGGATGGAGACCAAAGGCGCACCAAACCATCAATATGAAACTAGCTGTAATCAGGGACATACAGAAATATGCAGTTCTGTCAGCCCAAAGAATACATCATAGCCCCCTGGAGGCACTTGACAATGGTTAGAGACGTAGCGCCCGAGCATAAATAGATAAAAAAGCCTCTGAACACTGGGGCGAAATATCAGTAAATGAAATTGATCTTTTCTTCTCGTTTTATCGTCAGTGTGCAGCGTTAGTACTTGATCTTTTAATTCAAAAAGAAAAACATAGATGTTTTTATCACTTTGCCAATATTGATAAACATATAATAAAGTACAGATACTATGACTTTTTTCTACTATTTATGCTAATGAGTACAGTTTCAACACGAAAGTTTTTGTCAAAATAAGTATTTTTCTCGGTGATGACGTCATCGTGATGACGTCATGATATGGGTGAAGTTTAGTAAAATCGAATTCACCATACATCAATCGAAAGGTCTAAGTCAGGAGAATACAAATTTTTCCCTATTAACCCTTTTTGATGCAGCAGTAGAGAGTTATTTCAGTTAAAAGGCAAAAATGGTTCTTTGATGACGTCACTTTCCGGTCAAAATTTTATAGGGCCCGTCTCGGATTTGGAATCAGCGTTATCGATTTACCCAGAACGTGTTATAAAATTCAAAGTTAGGTTGCAAGTCAGATTGTTATGGAAAATTCCCTGCCTAATCGCCCAGTCCGGTTTTTTATATCAAAAGAGGATTGAAATTTAGTAAAAAAGAATGGTATAGGCCTATACTACCATTGGGATTCTTTCTTGAGTTAAACAGCTGTTGATAAAATTTGAAATTGACAATATTGACTGCATCGTCAAAGCTGATCATCACCATCTGCGGAACTTCTCCAGCATTTAGGCCACCTGGAATTTTCGTTCCACTGCAAAAACAATCAGGCAGTTTACACAATTCCGGGTTGCATGGCTCAGCTTCATCAGCATTCATAATGCTTCTGCTGCATGCACTTGCAGCCAAGACTGCAACTATAATAATGTTTTGTCACAGTCAATTTTCAGAAAAAGACGAGACAATAGCAAGGTTTACAAAAGATATAATCACATAAACATATTGAAACAATACTTCAACACGAAGACATGCATAGGCCCTAATACTAACCTAAAATATCTTCTAATCACATACCTTGATCTGAGCCCAAGAACAACTATGGAACAACTGACTAAGTAAAATAAAAGGGGCGTATTTATGTAAAACTGTGTCCAAAATTAATGTTACAAAGTATGCAATTTATCAAAACTAAAATAACTTGTTAACGTATGTAAATCTTTTACTACTGCGCTCCTAGGGTTTATCTGTCCCCAAGTACCCCTAAATAGTGTGGGAAAATTCCTAAACACTATAAAACAGATAAAATACATAACTTGTAGACAACAAGGAAATTCTAAGTTTAACGGAGAAAATACTTTCCCACGGGAAAATAATGAATCTAACGAATAAGCATTAACTAAAGTAACTATACGCGAACAATCTAGAAACTTGACCACACCCAACCCAACGGGCCTAATCTAAGGGATCTGTGACATACCTCCCCCCTAAGATTAATTATTATCGAAGATAAAATACCATATTAATCTTAATCATAAAGCAAAATATCAATCATAATTAAAAGCAGTTTATATTTTATTTAAACGTCCAAATGTTCATTTTCTTGCATTGAAGTCTTCTAGCAGTTTATCAGGAACAAACGCGGAATCGACCCATTGTGTATGCCCATCACAAAACTCAACAAAGTACCTTGTTACTAGTCTCTGACCTGGAAGTCTTGAACGCAACTTATCATGAACACGAGTGATTTCATCTGGATTTCCATCAATTTCATTAGCAAGTTTTATTTGTTCCATATTAACTCTTTTTATCTTTTTTTCATTCAATTTTAAATCAACATTGTTTCTTCCAATAATTTTTACAATTTCGAAAGGTCCTGTCCAAGGTTGATGAAATTTCTTAGAAGTATTCTTTTTAATAACAAAGTCACGTAACCATACCTTATCTCCAATATTTACATTGATTTCTTTTATATTCTTGTCATGATGCAGTTTTTGCCTTTTCTGTTCTTTTGAAACTAAGTCTTTAACGAGTTCGTATGCTTGCTGTCGTTCATTCTGCATGATTTTGACGTAATCTTCGGAATATATTCTAGTCGGAGGTCTCATATCTAATGGTGAATTCAGTTCTCTACCGAACATCAGGAAAGCAGGCGTTTGTTGAGTAACAGAGTGAGGAGTACTCCGATACGCAAAAGTAACTGCATCGAGATATTCGTCCCAAGTGGAGGGTTTTTTAGACGCATACATTTTCACCCCTTGAAACAAGGTTCCATTTAGATGTTCGTTTAGTCCATTAGATGAAGGTCGAAAAGCACAAGTGAATATTTTGTTTACTCCTAGCTGCTTACATAACGATTTAATCAATGCTGACGTAAACTGACTTCCTCTATCAGTTAGAAATTGTTCAGGAATACCATAAATATGAATAAATTCGATTATCTTACGTGCCACAGTCTCAGCTTCTGTATTTTCAACTGCATAAACAACAGGCCATCTCGTAAAATGATCAATCATGACTAAAGCGTAAACATTACCTCTGTCCGACTTTGGTAAAGGTCCAACAAAATCCATTGCCACTATTTCCATCGGTTTCTCTGTGACGATGTTCTTCAGTGGAGTCTTCGTAGCTGGTTTCGTGGATTTAAACTTGGCGCAATCAGAGCAGTGCTTCACATGTCGCTTGATATCGGTCTTCATTGTCGGCCAAAAGTAACTCTGCTGGATTTTTCTGTACATTCGAAAGAAACCAGGATGTGATGACATCGGGTTATCGTGAAATTTCACCAGCAATTGTCCAACCATCGTCTTTGGAACGACAAACTGATTTCTCGTCTTGCCAGCTTTCGATAAACATCTTCTAAACAAGCAATCATCTTCAAGGAAATATCGATCTTTTTCTTTTTCCATCTTCGCTGCTAGTTTCTGGTCTGAGGGCTTCGTGTTCTTCTTCAAGAATCTGATCCACGCACCAGTGTAGCTATCATCTGCTTGAACTTCACCATATTTATTTTCGGAAATTTCCATCACATTTGATTCTTCGGTTTCCGGGTATCTGGACAGTGTATCAGCGTTGCTGTGTAATCTACCAGGTCGATGAACAACTTCAAAGTCGAAGGCTTGAATTTCGCTAATCCATCGAGCAAATAAGTTGTTTGGAGCATTCATAGTTTTTAACCATTTCAAAGGTCTATGATCAGTTACAATGACAAAATGACGTCCATAAAGATAAGGGTAAAATGTTTCAATGACCATACAATACCTAAGGCTTCTTTCTGCAAGACAGCGTACTTCTTTTCAGATGACTTTAAAAGACGACTAGCATATGCGATAACCACTTCTCCATCAGGTGCTTCTTGAGCCAACACAGCACCAATTCCATAGTCACATGCATCAGTATAAAGTTTAAAAGGCAAATTGAAATCAGGACAACGCAAAATCGGAGTGGTTGTTAAACATTGTTTCAAATCATCAAACGACTTCTGAACTTCCTCTGTCCAATTGAATAAACATTTCTTTTTCGTAAGATCAGCAAGCGGTTTTGAACGTCTTGCAAATTCAGGTATAAATCGTCTATAATATGAGGTTAGGCCAAGAAAACTTCTAACATCAGTTTTATTCAAAGGAACAGGAAATGAACTTACGGATTGAACTTTTTGTGGGTCCACAGCGACTCCTTCTTTCGAAACAATGTGTCCCAAAAACTTTACAGAATTCTTTAACCATTGACATTTCGAGGTCTTTAAAGTCAGCTTTGCTTTTGCCATCCTTCCCAAAACAAGATCAAGGCGTTTCAGGTGTTCTTCTTCGGTTGGTGCAAACACAATGATGTCATCCAAATAGACAAGGCAGTGAGTCCAGTGTAATCCAGACAGGACAAGATCCATCAATCTTTGAAAGGTTGCTGGGGCATTTGCGAGTCCAAACGGCATGACACAAAATTCATAATGGCCATTCTGAGTAACAAATGCGGTCTTCTCACGGTCTTCAGGTTTCACTGGAATTTGCCAAAATCCGGATTGGAGATCTAGTGTTGTAAACCAAGCAGCATTTCCCAAAGCATCCAGCGTTTCATCTATTCTGGGTAATGGATATGCGTCTTTCTTCGTTTCCGCGTTCAATCGACGATAATCCACGCAAAATCTGAATTCTCCATTCGGTTTTTCCAACAGGAGTACCGGGCTGCTCCAGGGGCTTGCTGAGGGCTGGATGATGTTTGAAACTAGCATCTTTTGAACTTCTTTAGCAATCTGTTCTCTCTTTGTCTCAGGAACACGATACGGTCTTTGTCTGATTGGTTGAGCTCCCTGAACATCGATTGGATGCTGGACGAGGTGAGTTTTTCCCAACTGGTCAGATCTCGGCCACACGTGATGTTTTCTTAAGACGCTGAGAAGTTCTGATTGCTGATCTTCTGAAAGATGACTGATTTTTAGGTCTTCTATGGGTACTTCTGCAATGTTTCCATCAGCTCGCTCTTCATGAACAGTATTCACTTCAGAAACGAATGGCTTTAGACTCATCACTTTTGTACCAGGCTGCAGAGAAAGCTTGCTACGAGTTGTGTTAGATAACTCTATCCAAACAGAATTATTAGAATCATCAGCTTTAGTAACCACGGGAGCAACAATGACACGCTCATCAGTTTTCACTAACTGCCTCTCCCCAAACAAAGCCAATCCACAATGATTCCCCAATAACTCTGCCCGAACACGAACAGGCACTCCAACAGGTAATTCTACAATAGACCTCAAAACAGCAAAACATTCAGACGGTAACGGCTCAAAATCAACACAAACATCATCAATCCTTAATATTTTCCCGCCATAATCAATAACAGCATGCTTACTTCTCAAAAATCATCTCCCATCAACAAATCAAATTTGAAATCATCAATAACAACAACAGGCAAATCGAAATTCTTACCACCAATTTCAAGCCAGACTTTCGTTTCACCAACGACAGACAACTTCCTTCCGCCAGCTCCTACTAAACATAAACAAGATTCATCAAAATCATTTCCACAATTTATACTCTTCCAAAAATCAAAATCAATTAACGTATACTTAGCGCCAGTGTCAACAAAAATATCAGAAACAACATTATTAATTCTACCTTTAATCCACACTCCTTCCTTCGCCAATCTTGACACTAGCGAACAGTTCAAGTCAACGGGGATTTCTGAGTTCTCTGAAAAAGCTGGACTCCCCTTTCCCGCCTTTTCTGTTTCCAGACATCAAGGTTGTTGTGGGCTGGTCGTTGCTGGTTGCATCGAAGCTGCGTTTTCTTGAATTGGTTGTCCTCTCTGCTTCTGGGGGCAATTTCTTTTAATGTGACCTGGCTGATTACATTCATAACACACCAAAGATCGGGTATTCGGTCTGTTACCTCGGAAATTCTGCTGTCTGAAGATCTGCTGTTGTGATGATTCGGCTGTTTTCACTGCAAGGTCTTGAACTGCCACGGTGAGATTCTTTATCGCCTGCCAGATTTCTTCATTGCTCCTCGTGCGATCCTCATTAAACTTCTGAATTGCTGCCATCACATCATCTGATATCTCGTTCACTTTTCCTCTTCTACCAACGGAATTCAGATACACTTCGCGTCTTTCTGCTGCCGTTACTGCTTCCTGAAATGTATGCGGACTTTTCTCCCAAACGGTCTCCTTTATCTCTGGCCTCAGTCCTTTTACGAAACTTTCACATGCGATTCGGTCTTTTCTTTCCGTGCTGTCTAGTCCATCGTGACCCTTTATGACCAAGCGATCAACTCTTTCTGAGAATTCCATCACAGATTCCCGGGATCCTTGCGTGATTTCTTGCAGCTTTTGTCTCGCCAAAAATTTCTTTTCTTCGGTGTTGAAGGTGTCTTCTAACAGATCTTTGAGCTGCTCCAAATCTCTTCTAGCTTCTTGTGGCATTCTCCAAAAATGTCTTGCTGCTCGTCCACTGAGATACGCAGGAATCATCTGAAGTTGCTGCTCGTCTGACCAATTGTTCGCTGCTGCAGCTATATCCCATTTCAACAGCCATTCTGTTATGTCCTCAGTCTCTTTTCCACTGAATTGCTGAATGTCTACGATGGTTCGTCTTGGTCTGGGTGCCGGTACTGGTCTTGCTGCTGGTGCTGGTTGTTCTGCTTCTCCAGGGGCTGCATCTGCTTCGTTTCCTTGGTGTGCCATTTCTTTTACTGTGTCTTTTCGTAACCTTTTCTGGGCTCGAAGAAAGTTTAGTTTCTATCTTTTTTTTAAAAATTATCCCGCTCCTGTCACCAAAATTGTCACAGTCAATTTTCAGAAAAAAGACGAGACAATAGCAAGGTTTACAAAAGATATAATCACATAAACATATTGAAACAATACTTCAACACGAAGACATGCATAGGCCCTAATACTAACCTAAAATATCTTCTAATCACATACCTTGATCTGAGCCCAAGAACAACTATGGAACAACTGACTAAGTAAAATAAAAGGGGCGTATTTATGTAAAACTGTGTCCAAAATTAATGTTACAAAGTATGCAATTTATCAAAACTAAAATAACTTGTTAACGTATGTAAATCTTTTACTACTGCGCTCCTAGGGTTTATCTGTCCCCAAGTACCCCTAAATAGTGTGGGAAAATTCCTAAACACTATAAAACAGATAAAATACATAACTTGTAGACAACAAGGAAATTCTAAGTTTAACGGAGAAAATACTTTCCCACGGGAAAATAATGAATCTAACGAATAAGCATTAACTAAAGTAACTATACGCGAACAATCTAGAAACTTGACCACACCCAACCCAACGGGCCTAATCTAAGGGATCTGTGACATACCTCCCCCCTAAGATTAATTATTATCGAAGATAAAATACCATATTAATCTTAATCATAAAGCAAAATATCAATCATAATTAAAAGCAGTTTATATTTTATTTAAACGTCCAAATGTTCATTTTCTTGCATTGAAGTCTTCTAGCAGTTTATCAGGAACAAACGCGGAATCGACCCATTGTGTATGCCCATCACAAAACTCAACAAAGTACCTTGTTACTAGTCTCTGACCTGGAAGTCTTGAACGCAACTTATCATGAACACGAGTGATTTCATCTGGATTTCCATCAATTTCATTAGCAAGTTTTATTTGTTCCATATTAACTCTTTTTATCTTTTTTTCATTCAATTTTAAATCAACATTGTTTCTTCCAATAATTTTACAATTTCGAAAGGTCCTGTCCAAGGTTGATGAAATTTCTTAGAAGTATTCTTTTAATAACAAAGTCACGTAACCATACCTTATCTCCAATATTTACATTGATTTCTTTTATATTCTTGTCATGATGCAGTTTTTGCCTTTTCTGTTCTTTTGAAACTAAGTCTTTAACGAGTTCGTATGCTTGCTGTCGTTCATTCTGCATGATTTTGACGTAATCTTCGGAATATATTCTAGTCGGAGGTCTCATATCTAATGGTGAATTCAGTTCTCTACCGAACATCAGGAAAGCAGGCGTTTGTTGAGTAACAGAGTGAGGAGTACTCCGATACGCAAAAGTAACTGCATCGAGATATTCGTCCCAAGTGGAGGGTTTTTTAGACGCATACATTTTCACCCCTTGAAACAAGGTTCCATTTAGATGTTCGTTTAGTCCATTAGATGAAGGTCGAAAAGCACAAGTGAATATTTTGTTTACTCCTAGCTGCTTACATAACGATTTAATCAATGCTGACGTAAACTGACTTCCTCTATCAGTTAGAAATTGTTCAGGAATACCATAAATATGAATAAATTCGATTATCTTACGTGCCACAGTCTCAGCTTCTGTATTTTCAACTGCATAAACAACAGGCCATCTCGTAAAATGATCAATCATGACTAAAGCGTAAACATTACCTCTGTCCGACTTTGGTAAAGGTCCAACAAAATCCATTGCCACTATTTCCATCGGTTTCTCTGTGACGATGTTCTTCAGTGGAGTCTTCGTAGCTGGTTTCGTGGATTTAAACTTGGCGCAATCAGAGCAGTGCTTCACATGTCGCTTGATATCGGTCTTCATTGTCGGCCAAAAGTAACTCTGCTGGATTTTTCTGTACATTCGAAAGAAACCAGGATGTGATGACATCGGGTTATCGTGAAATTTCACCAGCAATTGTCCAACCATCGTCTTTGGAACGACAAACTGATTTCTCGTCTTGCCAGCTTTCGATAAACATCTTCTAAACAAGCAATCATCTTCAAGGAAATATCGATCTTTTTCTTTTTCCATCTTCGCTGCTAGTTTCTGGTCTGAGGGCTTCGTGTTCTTCTTCAAGAATCTGATCCACGCACCAGTGTAGCTATCATCTGCTTGAACTTCACCATATTTATTTTCGGAAATTTCCATCACATTTGATTCTTCGGTTTCCGGGTATCTGGACAGTGTATCAGCGTTGCTGTGTAATCTACCAGGTCGATGAACAACTTCAAAGTCGAAGGCTTGAATTTCGCTAATCCATCGAGCAAATAAGTTGTTTGGAGCATTCATAGTTTTTAACCATTTCAAAGGTCTATGATCAGTTACAATGACAAAATGACGTCCATAAAGATAAGGGTAAAATGTTTCAATGACCATACAATACCTAAGGCTTCTTTCTGCAAGACAGCGTACTTCTTTTCAGATGACTTTAAAAGACGACTAGCATATGCGATAACCACTTCTCCATCAGGTGCTTCTTGAGCCAACACAGCACCAATTCCATAGTCACATGCATCAGTATAAAGTTTAAAAGGCAAATTGAAATCAGGACAACGCAAAATCGGAGTGGTTGTTAAACATTGTTTCAAATCATCAAACGACTTCTGAACTTCCTCTGTCCAATTGAATAAACATTTCTTTTTCGTAAGATCAGCAAGCGGTTTTGAACGTCTTGCAAATTCAGGTATAAATCGTCTATAATATGAGGTTAGGCCAAGAAAACTTCTAACATCAGTTTTATTCAAAGGAACAGGAAATGAACTTACGGATTGAACTTTTTGTGGGTCCACAGCGACTCCTTCTTTCGAAACAATGTGTCCCAAAAACTTTACAGAATTCTTTAACCATTGACATTTCGAGGTCTTTAAAGTCAGCTTTGCTTTTGCCATCCTTCCCAAAACAAGATCAAGGCGTTTCAGGTGTTCTTCTTCGGTTGGTGCAAACACAATGATGTCATCCAAATAGACAAGGCAGTGAGTCCAGTGTAATCCAGACAGGACAAGATCCATCAATCTTTGAAAGGTTGCTGGGGCATTTGCGAGTCCAAACGGCATGACACAAAATTCATAATGGCCATTCTGAGTAACAAATGCGGTCTTCTCACGGTCTTCAGGTTTCACTGGAATTTGCCAAAATCCGGATTGGAGATCTAGTGTTGTAAACCAAGCAGCATTTCCCAAAGCATCCAGCGTTTCATCTATTCTGGGTAATGGATATGCGTCTTTCTTCGTTTCCGCGTTCAATCGACGATAATCCACGCAAAATCTGAATTCTCCATTCGGTTTTTCCAACAGGAGTACCGGGCTGCTCCAGGGGCTTGCTGAGGGCTGGATGATGTTTGAAACTAGCATCTTTTGAACTTCTTTAGCAATCTGTTCTCTCTTTGTCTCAGGAACACGATACGGTCTTTGTCTGATTGGTTGAGCTCCTGAACATCGATTGGATGCTGGACGAGGTGAGTTTTTCCCAACTGGTCAGATCTCGGCCACACGTGATGTTTTCTTAAGACGCTGAGAAGTTCTGATTGCTGATCTTCTGAAAGATGACTGATTTTTAGGTCTTCTATGGGTACTTCTGCAATGTTTCCATCAGCTCGCTCTTCATGAACAGTATTCACTTCAGAAACGAATGGCTTTAGACTCATCACTTTTGTACCAGGCTGCAGAGAAAGCTTGCTACGAGTTGTGTTAGATAACTCTATCCAAACAGAATTATTAGAATCATCAGCTTTAGTAACCACGGGAGCAACAATGACACGCTCATCAGTTTTCACTAACTGCCTCTCCCCAAACAAAGCCAATCCACAATGATTCCCCAATAACTCTGCCCGAACACGAACAGGCACTCCAACAGGTAATTCTACAATAGACCTCAAAACAGCAAAACATTCAGACGGTAACGGCTCAAAATCAACACAAACATCATCAATCCTTAATATTTTCCCGCCATAATCAATAACAGCATGCTTACTTCTCAAAAATCATCTCCCATCAACAAATCAAATTTGAAATCATCAATAACAACAACAGGCAAATCGAAATTCTTACCACCAATTTCAAGCCAGACTTTCGTTTCACCAACGACAGACAACTTCCTTCCGCCAGCTCCTACTAAACATAAACAAGATTCATCAAAATCATTTCCACAATTTATACTCTTCCAAAATCAAAATCAATTAACGTATACTTAGCGCCAGTGTCAACAAAAATATCAGAAACAACATTATTAATTCTACCTTTAATCCACACTCCTTCCTTCGCCAATCTTGACACTAGCGAACAGTTCAAGTCAACGGGGATTTCTGAGTTCTCTGAAAAAGCTGGACTCCCCTTTCCCGCCTTTTCTGTTTCCAGACATCAAGGTTGTTGTGGGCTGGTCGTTGCTGGTTGCATCGAAGCTGCGTTTTCTTGAATTGGTTGTCCTCTCTGCTTCTGGGGGCAATTTCTTTTAATGTGACCTGGCTGATTACATTCATAACACACCAAAGATCGGGTATTCGGTCTGTTACCTCGGAAATTCTGCTGTCTGAAGATCTGCTGTTGTGATGATTCGGCTGTTTTCACTGCAAGGTCTTGAACTGCCACGGTGAGATTCTTTATCGCCTGCCAGATTTCTTCATTGCTCCTCGTGCGATCCTCATTAAACTTCTGAATTGCTGCCATCACATCATCTGATATCTCGTTCACTTTTCCTCTTCTACCAACGGAATTCAGATACACTTCGCGTCTTTCTGCTGCCGTTACTGCTTCCTGAAATGTATGCGGACTTTTCTCCCAAACGGTCTCCTTTATCTCTGGCCTCAGTCCTTTTACGAAACTTTCACATGCGATTCGGTCTTTTCTTTCCGTGCTGTCTAGTCCATCGTGACCCTTTATGACCAAGCGATCAACTCTTTCTGAGAATTCCATCACAGATTCCCGGGATCCTTGCGTGATTTCTTGCAGCTTTTGTCTCGCCAAAAATTTCTTTTCTTCGGTGTTGAAGGTGTCTTCTAACAGATCTTTGAGCTGCTCCAAATCTCTTCTAGCTTCTTGTGGCATTCTCCAAAAATGTCTTGCTGCTCGTCCACTGAGATACGCAGGAATCATCTGAAGTTGCTGCTCGTCTGACCAATTGTTCGCTGCTGCAGCTATATCCCATTTCAACAGCCATTCTGTTATGTCCTCAGTCTCTTTTCCACTGAATTGCTGAATGTCTACGATGGTTCGTCTTGGTCTGGGTGCCGGTACTGGTCTTGCTGCTGGTGCTGGTTGTTCTGCTTCTCCAGGGGCTGCATCTGCTTCGTTTCCTTGGTGTGCCATTTCTTTTACTGTGTCTTTTCGTAACCTTTTCTGGGCTCGAAGAAAGTTTAGTTTCTATCTTTTTTAAAAATTATCCTGCTCCTGTCACCAAAATTGTCACAGTCAATTTTCAGAAAAAGACGAGACAATAGCAAGGTTTACAAAAGATATAATCACATAAACATATTGAAACAATACTTCAACACGAAGACATGCATAGGCCCTAATACTAACCTAAAATATCTTCTAATCACATACCTTGATCTGAGCCCAAGAACAACTATGGAACAACTGACTAAGTAAAATAAAAGGGGCGTATTTATGTAAAACTGTGTCCAAAATTAATGTTACAAAGTATGCAATTTATCAAAACTAAAATAACTTGTTAACGTATGTAAATCTTTTACTACTGCGCTCCTAGGGTTTATCTGTCCCCAAGTACCCCTAAATAGTGTGGGAAAATTCCTAAACACTATAAAACAGATAAAATACATAACTTGTAGACAACAAGGAAATTCTAAGTTTAACGGAGAAAATACTTTCCCACGGGAAAATAATGAATCTAACGAATAAGCATTAACTAAAGTAACTATACGCGAACAATCTAGAAACTTGACCACACCCAACCCAACGGGCCTAATCTAAGGGATCTGTGACAAATTTTCTTAAGCCAGGAGATATATGTTCAAACTTTGAAAGACCAAGGATGACTCTGGCAGCAGAGTTCTGGACGTTCTGCAGAGGTCTAATTGTGGAATCAGGAAGGCCAATCAACAATGCATTACAATAATCCAAATGTGATAATACCAAGGCATTTACAAGTCTGACAAGCGAATCATGAGACAAGTACTTGCGAATTCTCTTTATGTGATATAATTTTAGAGATGCAATTCGGCACTTTTCTGATATATGTTTCTTCATATTAAGTGTGCTGTCCAACCAAACACCCAAATACTTGACATGAGAAGAAATTTTAACTGGATCATTTCCGACCTTAATGTACTGAACCTGTAATTGTTCTATACTGTGACTTGATCCAAAAGCAATAAACTCTGTTTTTTCTTGGTTCATCTTTAATCGATTTTCTACCATCCATACACCAATTTTTTCAAGACATGATTCAATGTTAATGAGGGATAGTGAGACTGACTCTGCATTAGTATATGATGTTGAATATAGCGCATGATCATCTGCATAACCCATAACAGAAATGTTATCATCAATGACATTGCCCAAGGTGCTTGCATATACTGAGTACACATTTTCCCACCGAAATTTTATGCGAACATGGCCGCGTGACTTCAAGCCATTGTTATGAAGAAATGTTTTGTTTGGGCCTATGGCCGCTGTTGGCCGCCATTTTTGACGACCGTTCGAATACTTTTGTCCAGTAAGTGTAATTTGATTTGATCAGATAAATAAACATAGGGGCCCTATGGGCATGTTCGAAGAACGACTCTGGTTGAATATAGCTATTTCGGTCAAATGATGAAAGATGTTCATCGGTATGCACAACGATGACGATAATGATTATGATGATAATGGTGGTGGTTATGATGATGATAATGATTATGATGATAATGCTGGTGGTTATGATGATGATGTTGATGAACACGATGATCATGATGCTGGTTGGTAGGGGTGATTGTGGTTGTATGGTGGGTATGGTGGTGGTGATAGAGGTGGTTGTGGTGCTGAAGGGGTGGTTGTGGTGGTTGTGATAGGGGTCATCGTGGTGATGGTTGTAGGGGTAGTTGTGGTGGTGGTGATAAGGGTGGTCGAGGTGATGGTTGTAGGGTGGTTCCGGTGGTGGTGATAGGGTGGTCGAGGTGATGGTTGTAGGGCTGGTTGTGGTGGTGGTAGCGTTCCTTTAGATGTTGCACACCGTCAATGGTGGTGATAGTAATCATGATGATGATGATGATGATGATTATCATTATTATTATTATTATGACGATTTTCATCGTGAGGATAATATTAATGATGATTTGTTTTGAAAACTGTTTTGAAATTGCCGCTCTTTGGCAAAACTCTTTGTTAACCCTATTAAGTATGGGGGGGGGGGCGTTTTTCGCCCCCCCTCCTACTTTTGCTCGTGTATCATCTGCAAGAACTCCTAAGTAGCTTTGGTAAGGGTCTGAATTTTCGTAGAATTTATCAAGGAACCTTGTAGTATGGGTTATGGTGTTGCGGACTTAGTCACGTGACCAGCAAATGCCTATATTTGGAAGCAGGTAATGCAAATTACCCTTCAATCGGCTATATCTCTGTCAATAATTATCACATATAAAAGAAATATATATGGTTGGACTTCTCTTGGCGAGACCTATCATTTGATATATCATTTGAATGTTTTTGACATTGTTGGCAAATTTTGTCACTTGTCACGTGATCAATTTAATTAATGTTGTTAATTAGCCTAATTAGCAATTTTTTTATATTTTTGGATTGAGTCATGCATAACGCAGTGTAAACTATGCTTTTGAAGATTTTTACTGAAAATAAAGCTTGTTATATACGTTTTCCAAAATGCTGAGTAAGCAAAAAAAATTTTCCTCATCATAAACGCTTATAAAAGTTGACAAGAAACAGCAATTAGCTGATAATTAGGTTAAATGATAGAAAAAGTTTACTTTCTATAGAGATTTTAACATTTACAGTGCCTTTTACCTATTTTAGTCCGATTTAGCTTGATTTTCGGAAACGTAGATGAAAAAGTCATAATTTCACACTCTAAACGGTCGCTAGGCAACGTGTCACGTGACTAATTAGCAAACAATAGTGTTAATTAGCTGCAATTGGGTACTTGCACATGTCTACTAAGTTTCATCTCAATCAGACAAATAGCAGCTGAGATAACTAGGGGGGGGCGAAAAACGCCCCCCCCATACTTAAAGAGGCAAAAAATAGCCCATACCAAATAGGGTTAAATGTTGAGAATGCCTGAAATGTCATTTACCAAAGCAAGGTGGCAATTTTCCAGTTCCATTTAGTAAACAAGGATGAGTCAGTTGTCACATGACCCCAGATTGACAAAAGTGCTTGCAGGCCGAATTGTGAACAACTAACCGCAAATTGCGCATAAATGGCCGAGACAATGGCCCTAATGGCATTCTTGACAATGGCCCTATTGTTACACGTTTTCCATTGTTCAAGCGTTGGTTAGTTGGTGAGTGTGTGAGTGTGTGAGTGTGTGAGTGAGTGAGTGAGTGAGTGACATCCACCCCACACCAATGTGTTCGAAGTTCTTCGAACACAAAAATGATCATCGTCAAGCTTGAGCCTCAGATTATTCTTCAATAATTATTAAATTTCAGCAATTTTGAGCCTGAATATTCTTATAGACTGTATTCTTATAAAAAAAAGTGTGTATAGGCGTTAATAAATTGAGAAATAAAACTATGTAATGCCGTTAATAAATTGATCAATTGTGGGGTGGCAAAACAGGAGGCTTTTCATACCAATGACTTGATGCAAAATGAAGTTATTCATTATGGAGTTTCCAATCGAAGGCTTGAGAGGGGAAAAGCCCCCGTGCACCCTGAACTGACCATTCCCATTCGCGCCAGTTACCTTTTCCCCCTGTTTGTTGGCAATTTTGCTTTTTTGGACATTCAGTTCAGTACGTACAGCGAAAGCAGAACTAAAGAGTGGAAATCTCTGAAAAGGGGAACGGGGAACAGGAGCGTTTAACCCTATCTGTACTGGGGGCGTTTTCGCCCCCCCTACCAAACAATCTATTGTAGCATAAAAACGGCGGCATTCTTAAGGATAGAACTTACTGACTATTACTAAAATTTAATACTCTACATGATGACATAAAGTTTGGTACAATTAAATTAGTCACATGACCACAAGATGCCCATATTTGGAAGGCAGTCACAAATAAATTCACATTTCTACTTATAAATCTGCAGTTGGATGGCCAATTAGAACGATACATACACCAATCAACTCGTCTAATCAAGGGCTTTCATATGATATATAGTTTGTTTACTTTATTTCTTATTTATTAATTATTATATGTATGACGTCATACATCTTTATGACGTCATAAATCTTATAATGTTGGTAAAATTTTTCGAAAAATGCTTCTTGCGCAAAAGGCAAACCCTGAGCAACAAGAATATATACCATTATGGTTATTAACGTGCCTATTTCATCAGAGTAATGAGCGTTGACTTTAAGTGTACCCAACACGAAGTAAAAAATGTTGATTATTTGTAAAAATTTCGTCCTATTTCTTAAAAATTAGAAAATATTGGCTAGAATATCATTTCTTCTTCAAATTTAAACAATTTGCACTGCTTTAGAACGATATTTCTCTATAAAAACAGCTATTTTTATGGAAAAGGTACTTTTCCGTGAAAAATCACAAAAAATGCGTTGCCTAGCAACATGTCACGTGACTAATTAAATTTCAAAGCTATATTTAGAATGCCCCTTACCAGGAGATACTTTGTACCAAGTTTGGTTATCCTGTCATGTATAGTTTCTAAGATAACTAGGGGGGGCGAAAAACGCCCCCCACCCCCCCAGTACAAAGTCAATCCAAAATACCCCAGTACAGATAGGGTTAAACATTTTTTAGTAGGACGTATAGATTTGACATTTTCTAGAGACTCCCCGATTTTCCTTTTCCCCTGTTCCCCATTTCCTCTTGTTCCGTTCCCCATTTTAGAAATAGCCATAAAAAGTTTTCGGTTCCCACGGTAATAAACAAACCGCGCTTTGAGACAACAATACATTTCACAAATTTCAGGGATTTCTCTCTTTTGTGTTTTTAACACTGGAATGCGGGAAAATGAAAAAGGTGGAACGGGGGAACAGGGATAGTAACCATAGACTAGGGGATGCAAATAACACGAGCAATAAAATATTTATTGATATTCTCTATATTAATCACAAAGTATTAATATTGCTATAAATGGGTAAAAAATTCCATTGTTTTCCTATAGATGGGTCAACAAATTTTGCAAATTGATAGATAGATATGGGTTGGCTTCGAAAACCTTGGCGGCACGTCTAATATCATGAACAGATCTTTAGCAATGAAGGTACCCCCCCCCCCCGGGTTTCACTCTGACTGTTTCATATTTTTCAAGAAATTATTCACTAGCTTATTAGACTTATTACCCCCTACCCTTCTCAAAAACATGCTTAAAAACATGTCTTTGGGCATGGGCGTGCTTATTTCAAATAGTTTCGGAGAAGGCGAACATTTTTCGCCAATGTTTCTTTATGAAAGTTGTTCTTATCACAGGTGTTCTTATACGAGAAATGCGCTCCTAATAAACTTAAACCCAAACAGTGCATCACAGGTTTGCTTTTTATGGCATTAGAAGCAAAGAATAAACAGGAATAGAAATAAATATAGTATCAGTTAAGTCAATATCAATAAAACGACGCTTTGAGCGTGAACTCGTTAGCTACCCAGTTTTGCTGTACCGAAAGCGACAGACTCTTTTTATGGATAAGTGCCTTCCAGGTACATTACATAAAACATATTTTTGAATGTTATATAGAAATAGTCGAGGATGGAATTTATGAAGCAATATACAACTTGACGATGTAGTTTCCTAGATCCCTCAAACCCTGTAGATGCGAAGTAATCAATCCCAAAAGGTCTCTTAAAAATCTCGTCTTTAAGTAACTTTGTTTGCGCAAATGGCTTATTCTGCAATACAGGGCCATGCTAGACCAGGGTTTATTTTAAGGGTTTTTCATCACTACACAAATATGTAAAAAAATTTCCGAACCACATATGCAGAGCGGCAAGAAAAAAGTGATGGTGCCAAGAAGGCCCGCCCGACTCACACAACGAAGGTTCTCATAATGGCAGAAATTAACATTCGATTTTGTGTTCTGAGCCGGTGCAAGTATTCGGCTATAACTATCTTTGTGCTGTTGCTTTGAATTGAAAGATGGCATATGGCAACACAAAGAATTATCGAGTGGTCTTCAAGCTGAACCAGCTGAACCAAACTCTGTTGCACTGAAGGTGACTGCTTCTAGAGGGGGATCGGGGGCATGCTCGCCCGAAAAATTGTGATAAATTGGGTAGCTACAATCGCTCTGGTGACCAATTGGGATAAAGTAATGCAATTGATCTAGCATTGTTAATGAATAAAACTGAAGGAAAAGAAGACGTATTCATGTATGGGACATTCTGTGACGATGCGATGTGACATGATTTGGATACGGAGCAGAAATGCTGCGAACTTTGGAATTCATCATTGCACAAAATCCTTGATCATCACTGCACAAATTCAATTCGTCATTGCACAAACTGGTCATCATTACACCTTAAAATATACCCTGGCCTAGACTGGAGATGACAGGGTCTGTTCTGCACAAATATTCTTAATTAATGTCTCCTAGACTAAATGAAATCTTTTTGGCTTCTTTTTGAAAATAACTCTTTGATTGAAAAGACAAGAAGTCCATTGAGAAATGTTTAAAAAATGTCCATCAATTAGCTAAATCACCCTCAAAGCCCAAAGATACATTAGTTCCCAAAATGTTCGGACCCATATATTTCGGACAAAATATTTTCGGACCCAAAAATTTCGGACGCGATTTTGCCTATTTCGGACGATTTTCTATTAAAATTTCGGACAAAAGAAAATACAAAGTGTTTTGAGATTTTCTTCGTAAAATCAACAAAAGTAACCGCATTAAAATATCAAGATTTGTATGGTTTTTCCTTGGTCATGGTGGCAATGTGAAAGGAACAGTAATTTCTCCAAAATATCAGCCATCTCCCATTCCGAGGGGGGGTTTGGAAATTATCCTTGCGGCATGCTGTAGTATCGTCGATAAAAGAAGACCAATTCTACAGCATTTGAAGAATCTAATTGATGAAAATTATGTGAACGAAGAAACGGAGGCAAATGATGAAGGTGAAGGTGAAGAAATAAGCTTTATTGATGACGAAAATCAAAACTTCGTAGATGAAGAGGTTATCATTTTAGAAGATGACGTCATAGAAGAAGTCGAAGCTAACGAAGACGACTTTTTATCATTATAAAAAATTTGAATAATATGCTATAGGTGACTTTTCATAGTAAATAATGCTTGCAGAAAATATGTACAAGAATTTCAA
>JACTAT010000156.1:70641-172120 GCA_014526335.1 Chrysaora quinquecirrha
TATTGGCATCACAAACAGGTTTCTAATGCAAAATTAAGAAAATGATCCATCTCTGTTTGGCAAAGCCCATCCTTAACGAACATTATAATAGGCATGAACAAAACTGTCATAGAATTATTTTAGCTGTCAGTCTCATAGTTAGTCTCTTCAGAGCACTTCTTATTTGAAGAATAGCAAGAATATCTCGACTATGTTTAAAATAAGCAATATATTCGAAACAAGCAGTGATAATAGGGAATTCAAACATATTGATATGAGTTAAGTAAAAATGGATCAAAAATGGATACCTTTACTTTTGGTGAGAAAGTAAGGCCATTGTGCAATGCAGCAGCCACTTGTCTGACTAATTCCTTTCGGGTCCCGTCTTCCAGAAGTTGTTTTGGATCAATCTTAAAAAAGATAATTTTTTTTTATAATTGGAGTTACAATAGAAAAGTTTCTAACTCGAAACTGACGAATTTCATTCACGGAATACCTTTATTATCCCAACCAGAGTCGTTTTCATCATTAAAATGCCTTCAGTAAATAAAGATATTGAGTTTGTGAGCTTCGAAACCTGAAAACAAGAAGAAGACTGATGTTAATAACAATGGTGACAGTTGCGTCTCAACTTGGTTTTTAGCCTCAACAAATGAAACATAATTGTTTAAGATTAAGAGCTTGAGGAATCGAAGCGGCACATTCGATAAAGTTTCAGTACAAAAAGAAATGCTTAATTAAAGAAGAAAACGAAAAACGAATGCACGTAGTGAAGGCGATGCATAGCACCTTTCTACTGATCTATGATGCGTTGGAAAATCTTGATAAACCTTTAAGACTATAATTGCAAAACAACGCAATTACCATCGATACCATCGACAGGCGATTCATTATTTGTCATGGAAATTCAAGAATTTCAACACAGCAGGATTTGGGATTATACCGTTAGGGACAGACACAGTAGAAATGTATGATGAAAAATTTAAGTACTATAAAGAAATGAGAATGGAATTGAATCGAAAGTAAACCTGATAACGCTCGTCCAGCTGAGAATAATCTTTCATTTTATCTTTGTCAAGACGTGTAGGTAACTGCAAGAAAATTAGAAAAAATTTTGTATTACAAAAATTCACGTAACACATTCAAGTTCGCATTGCAGCAATCAGAAGAAGAGCAAAGCGGTCGTAACACAACGTTTGGGTTATTTGACTTAAGGTAAAACCTACGCTAGCTGTGATGCGATTCAGTTGAAAGGTAGCAAGATCCACTAAGACAGAAAAAAAATGGAAAAATATGTACTAACTGAAATTCATAACAAAATGGGAACAAAGAAATTGATTAAAATCATTGAAATGTCTTTCACCAAAAAGATGTCTGTAACAACATGCAGGTGCAGGGGAATTTGGTAATGAAAAAATTGGAGTATATTACGACTATGTAACACGAGGAAATAAGCAAATTTAGAATAATGTTCCGCTTGTAGGATTTGAAAAATAAAGGAGAAGAAAAAGGAAGTGAGAAGAAAGGCATGGCGAATATAATACCTCTTTCATCTTATGAGTCAGAATATTGATTATTTTTGCAAGCTGGGCAAAAATAGATTCAGGAATGATCTGAAGAACCTGCAAAATAAGAATATTATAAAACGAATGCATGAATCCCTGTGATTAGGCACATTATCGACCATTGTCATTTTTGTAGTTAGATACGACCTTGAACCTGTGTCTGCTATGCAAGAAATAAACTTGATTCTTCATAAGAATCAGTCTCGAACAAGTAATTCCACAAGAAAATTGCTGTAACAAGGCGGAAGTATCAAGAATGGAGTTTATTCAGTTCGGCCGGACAATGGACAACCCTTTGATGTTTACTGTGAACTAGTTAACTAGAAAAAGATCCCCACTGATGGACAGTGATTCAGAGAAGGTTTGATGGCTCTCTAGACTTTTATCGGACATGAAATGATTATAAGCATGGATTTGGTGATCAAAGTGAAGAATTCTTGGGAAATGACAAAATTCATTGGTGATGAAAAGAGCAAGTATCTTGCACATGTTGGAGCATACTAAATTAAAATTCTAAATGCAAGATATTTAAAGGATGTAAAAGGAAACGGAATATAATTTCAGCCTACGTAAAAGTAAATAAAGTTGTGGTGTTACGTTCTAAATAAGGAGAAAAGAGATGTGGGAAAGTGATGAGTAAGCTGAGAAAAACAACAAATCGGAATGACCTATTGTAATGGAGACAAAGGGAGTGTTGCGAATGACGTAAGGGGATGTCGATGAAATGAGATGCGACGTTGAGCGGAAGAAAGCTTTGAGAATGAATGGACTGAAAAGAAAATAGCCTGAGAGCGAAGGAAAGGCCTAAAATTACGAAGTTTAATTTCACTACAAACGGTTTTCTACAAAAGACAACGACAATGGTATAGATAGCGATAGTGTTGGCGTAAGAGTTATTTTACGGAGCATGGTGGTATCATAAATGTCATCACTCCAACATCAATGGGAGCTACTTGAATGGAAATCACCAATCATCTGGGCATGGAGTACATTGGCAAACATGGAAAGGTTATTATTATTTATTAAAAACACCGAGATCCAAATAAGACTGAAATATTGCGTACTACGAGTCATCTACAGAACACTGCTACGAACAAAATTCCTTTGTTTCTATATACATTAACATCATTAGTCATCGTACATGATGTTTAGTTTTCGATGGTTCAGTGAAGCTTAGCTATTAATTCGAATGCGTATGATTATAGATGAGATTTAGATCTAGCTTTACACGAAGTAAATGATTTCTTTAAAAAAACTGGCTTCCTCTCGCTCATTGTCCAAATATAATTTTGATAAGACGCAGCTAATTTTAAATATCTTTATTCGGTTTCAAATTCAATTAAATTGTCACTTTTTGACAATAAGGAATAATTTTTATAAAATTTGCTTACTTTGAAACTACTATAATTGGCCTTCCATCAATAATAAGAAGTTAAAATGTTACCTTTCTAACGTATGTGACGAGTTCTCCAGAGTAGTATTGAGACACACTGACAAGATCAGGGCTGTTTGCTTGACTTATCCTTACTAAAGGTAAGTCCAATGCTGATGCCATCTGCACAAAAGGATAATACGTTGTACAAAAGCGATTAAGACTGATATTTTATATGAATACGTTCATTTGACCTCCCACCAACAAAAATCGCATAAAAAGAGATTAATCCTTGAAAATTAGCTTTCAAAAGCGTATTTTGAATGCAGAGCTATGAATCCCTATTAATACCAACCAAAATATTGCTTATCCACAACAGTAAGCAAAAAATACAACCACTGTATGGAATAATAACAACCAGACTAGTGCTTATCGAACACAGTAGTGTATATAGATTCGCTAGCGTGAAATATTGGTACTAAAAATCATTGTTACAAATCACTGCCTCTAAATGTGGTGGTATTTTTGCAAACTATGGTGGGTAGAATATCATAGCAAAAATCTATAGATCAAATAAGAAAAAACCACAAAAAAACCACATCAAGCATAATAACCCATCAAAATAGTGCTTATCCACCACAGTACACCAAAACTCCCACCACAAGAAGCATAGTACCCACAAAAAGTAGTGATTATGCACCAAATGGTAATAGCTTTGATTATACGCCAAAGCTACCACCACAGCAAGCATAGTAACCAACCACATCAAGCATAATAACCCACCACAGTAGCGCGTCTCCACCACAGAACGCAAGAGAACCATCGTAATACGACAAAAATAGCACCACCAGTTATTATACCAAAGTAGTGCGTATAGACTCGCTAGCGTGATTCAAAAAGGACAATGCAAGGGCAAAGAGAAAAACGAGGGTTAATTTTCAACTAAAACTCACTTGGAAAATTAATTTTGCAACCCCTTGCAACCCATTACCTTAAGCCTGGACAGCTGCACAATTTGTGCTGGCTGCAAATTGTCACTTAGGCCTGAAAATCAGTGTCCTCATTACTGATTGAAATACATGATTTGAACTTCATTATTGACAGGATAGTTTCAAGTTTGGATCATTTGGTAGTACGTTTGGGAAAATCCTTTCAAAGACTTAGCAATTCAGTATCAATCCAACGATAGTTATATATACCAGGTACCAAGACAAGGAGCGTCAATGGAATAAGTTGTCATGTAAACATCACAAATCAACATTGCCCTTTACAAAGCAAGACAAGACTGCTACACAACACGGAGGGAAAAGGAGTCTAACATTTGACTTCAAAGAGCATACCTTAAGAAACGTTGCACGAAGTTTCTTGACGAGAGTTGGACTACTTTTTATTCCTTGTTGCATTCGAGTAGTGAAACTGTAAAAATATTGAGTGTTGCATTAAATTTATGATCAATGGAGTGCCAAAACTATGGTGCTATAAAAAATAGTAGGTAAAGAAAATTCAAAGGCCAAAGTAAGAAGTTTGGGCAAAAGTTAGAAGTTGAGAGCAAACATGTCATCTTATTCAGAATGGCCTTTGTACCATTTGTACCTGGCCAAATGACCAAATATTTTATCTAACATTTGAGAACGATCTGCTTTATAAGCATTTGAGCGTTTGGTCACGTCGCCAAGAACTTATCTTGGGCTTTTTTAGCGATGGGGCTCCATAAGAAACGAAGGAGTCAAGAGAAGACAAGGAATCTGGGCACTAGCTATTTTCCCACGTGTTGATATCGATGCTCTGGTGACAACTCTATCTTGGCTGTTTTCAGGCTCTATTGAAAAAACGCCCAAGATCTGCATAGTTCTGGAAGATGCAACAGCGAATTCCGCCGCCAAACCAGCTAAAAGTTGCTGTTTATACTACATTTTGGCATTGTTATGAGGAACCATAGTAAAACAGAGAAAGAAAGAAACAAACTCCTAATCAAAGGGTCGCTAAACGCCTATAATTTCTATAGCTAGCCCTTCAATCAGGCACTGGTACGCGGGTATGTACTTGTAGGTTTCGGCACCCTTCAATGATAAATTAAAAATTTTACTCAAAACGCTACAGTATTTTCCTTGACTAAGACGGCCCTTCACTAGAGGGCACGTCATGTTGCTATAACAGCCTTTTGACAAGCAGAATGTGCTGAGGAGAAAAAAAATTAATGTTTGACGAACGATTTGTTGATTGTTTTTCCACCTTACAATGTGCTTTGATGACAAAGCGCGCTTTGATCACAACGTTACTAAAGAGATGGATTCACATACCTATCCATGATCTCCCAAGCATACGATAGATCGCCAACGATCTGAACAGTTATCATTACCTAATTTAAAAAAAGACGAAATAATCATTTTCTGCCAATCTTACTTGGTATAGCAGATTCTTAGCTACTAGTCTTGGAAATTTCAAATAACACAGATAAAGTTCAAAAATAACTCCTAGTAAAAGAATGTTGCCACATTTTTGCGGTATTTAATAGATGATTTTTTCATATTTCTCTAATTTTTTTAGCCATGCTAGTTACTCGATAAATTGCGATAACTATGAACAAACTTTAAAAGCAAAATTGTCTCTTTGATACTCCTCAAAGAATAAAATGTCAGCAGTTGAGCGAGACAGCTGATTACGACATTATGTATATTAAAAAGTGTAGGGAACAGCAAGAATATTTTTATACAGTAAATGCAAAATATATTTTTGAATCATTCGAAATGAGCCTTCGTCGACTCACTAATCATCAATTGCAGATTTACAAATTTTGTTTTTTCTAATATGACAGCTCATTAAAAGCGATGTGTTAACAATGATTTGTTAACAAAACCATCAAAAAAAATTTATTAATATTAGGAATTCAATAATGTTAATATCATTAATATTAATAGAAGACATGAATATTAGTTGACCGACCTCCTCTTTGATGTTTATCGTTCGTATCATTTGATGTAAGAATTGCCTCGTGTCAAGAAGAAATTGACGCACTTGCAAATTGCTCTCTAACTGGTGAAATTCTTGAACCTTGAAGATTAATCATCAATTTATAAAACAGCTTTATGTTATTCCACTTGCTTTTGTTCTACGCTCTACAACACTTCGAGGTCCAAATCGATAAAGAAATCTACATGGTAAGTATGGCACCAGTGCATTGATAATAGGGGAAATTATAAAAACCCTTTTCGGGCATAGTAAGTTTCGTGAATTCGTATAATGTTTTGTAAAAAATAAAAATTCCTAATCGTTTTTACAGCATTTTCAATAGGATTTCAAAATTCAACCTTGCTCAAATATTATTTCACTTAACTTCATGCTTTGGGACTAGACAATTCCTGACATATCAGTCGCAGAATTGCAGAGCAGGAAAGGGCTATACCTATTCCGGTGAATATATTTGAGCCTTTTTTCTGAGAAATAAGAGGGTTGCAGCTGATGCCACACGCTTAAAGAAAATGTTATAGGTATAAAAAATCAATAACAGACAAATCCCTATAAAGAGTCCCTGAAGAGGCTCTTTCACCAACACAATCGACAAACTAGAAGGAGTTTTTTCAAAGTGGCAAGGACAAACAAAAATCATTACTTCTTCAAGGGCTTGTATCAACTGCACAATTTTTCGTCCAGCAGAAGTGGAATTTTCATAACTTAAAGATCCAATTTGTTTGGTCATTTCCTGAAACCATGCCATTAAACTTTCTGTTGAATGAATGAAAAGGGTCTTAATATAAGAGTATATAACCTAATCAAAGTGTGCTAGAAGAAAATTAAATGAAAAAAACCTGTTACAAAGTCAATGTCAATTGCTTGCACAGACAGAATAGAAATATGCTGGTTGATGAAAAAATACCCGCCAAAATTGTACATCGAAGAAATGGCTGCTAAAAGTAGATGGAACGCCCTGGATTTTCTGTACGAATTTCTTGAATTTTCAGACAAAGAAGTAAATTCGCCAGGAAAATTGAAAAAATGTTGGTACTGATTGATAATTCTCTTTGCAGTCATGGAAGCTTGGAACTGGTTAGAAATTTTAGACTCAAACAACATCATTCAAGGTGAAGTTTGGGGGAGGTGAAAAGATAACAGGCAGCGAAACATAGTATTAGCACAGGAGTTCTAACAACTTTGTCAGGCATTGTGACCTTCCGGTCTAAAGTCTTACGGTCAAGATTCTGCTCACTGCGACCTTACAGAATATTTTATCTCAACACCCAATCTCGTACATTATTATGCGACACGAAGTGTCTTAGCAATTAACCAATTCAGGTGCATATCACTCTACTTTGAACATAGCAGTATGTGCGTGTGTATGAGCAAACGTCTTGTACATCTACCAACAAAAAAATGGCGAATTGAAGTCAAAAGTACAATGGAAATCCTCCCTTTTACCTAGTCATTGTGAAACAGATGTTAGTATCTCTCTACAACAATATTTCCCTCGTACCCTGTTTACGGAATGCAAATATTTGACAAAATGTGATTTTTGCACGTTTTCATAACGAAACAAAGGAAGAATATGCTGAAATATTCTACTTATTCGACACTTTCCTGCTTTGACTCTGAGCCAGTTATTGAAAGAAAATCTGCTTAGGAACAAATTTAACTTTTAATCCCTTGCGCTTGATCGGGGTTGCTGTTGAGGATACGGAACACTATTTCCTGCCATGCCATGCTTATGATGTAATAAGAAATGATATTTTTACAGGTGGTAATGCCATATTGTTGACGCAGGAGTGAGTGAAAATTACAAGTAAAAGTTGTTTAAAATTATCCTGTAAGGGCATAATAAGCTATCTTAAGACTTAAATGAGAAATCCTTATATTGCATCTTCAATATAGTCATGCATCTAAAAGTTTCGAAAGTATGGCCGATGAGAAAATTCCTTTTTTGCTTAAATTTATTCCTTCCTCAGCTTAAAATTGTATGTAATCGTAATCGTAAGTTACTTCTGTTATTATTTAACATTTTGTATTTCATGTAATGACCACAGTTATGCTATTCATATCCATTTTTCTGTGATAAAGTAGTCGATTCTGTGGAAAATTTCGGTTAAAGTAGCAGAAAAAGCAGAATGAAAATATTTACCATTCTTCTCCACTCTAGTCAGAGGTTTGCTGCCAGAAAAAACTTCACCGAGTTCGGTCATTCGATCAACTCCTTCAGACTTGCATTTTTCCCAACTACTTTGCTTTTGACTTAACATTTTTTTAAACATCTAAGGTGAGAAAATAATGCTTATTTTGTTACATATGAATCACTATCAGGCGTGAAAAATCACCGTTTGTTAGAATAAATTGAATTCCTGTATTTAGACACTTATCTCAAAAAATAAATTTATTGAAACGTAAAATACTTTAAAATCTTTCAAATAAAATACTATACTTTTCATAAATTCTTTATCAGCTTTGTTATAGTTTTTCATTGATGAAGAAGTGTTAGAGTTTTCGAAAATTGCTCATAGCAAAAAGCGTACTGTATTTCATTTTATAGCAAAAAATCTCAACAACTTCATATTTCTGATAAATTTCCAATGCATGTGGAAAAAATTTACACCACCAATAAAGAGTCGCAACCATATCGCCTGTAATTTATAGTACCTGTGGTTTCTAAGAAAGTTCTTATTTTTAGTTATGACAGGCGATTATATAAATTTATCTAATCATTGAAAATCTCATCCACAACCAAAGCTCAAACGCTGAGTTTAAGTTAATGGAAAGGTATCCCGGTATGAAAGTGCAAAATTAAAATGCTCTTTGACTTAGAAGACCTGTCCACGATGATTGACGGCACATATGACAGGAAATGCCCATCCGATCCTTAAAAAACTTAAGTGGGCCTAAAGTCAAGACTGCAGAAGTGTACAGCATAAATTAATGTGATTTATCGCTGAAGATGCATGATGTTGAAAATATACAGCAGGAATACATAAGAAATAGAAAGTATGTTATGCAAATCACCTCTTTGAGAACAAATTCAAACTGGGCTGTGTTGAGCATCAAATCAAACAGAAATTGTGGATTGTGACCAACATTTATTATAGTTTCTTTGATCTGACGGGCCTTCTTGTTGCTATCACCGCCTGAAACAAATTTTTAAAAGCCATAAAGCCTAGAGTGTCAAACAAGCGTAAGTCATGTAGTGATAAATACCATGTACATGACAATAACATCAAACAATAACATGTCTATCAGTATTAAAAAATAGTTTAGAAGCTGTCACCTTCCCGAAAAAATAACATTAAAGCGACGTGTCTGGAAAAAAATACATTTTAAAGAGCAAAAATCCGCTTTCTGGATGCTGTGTCTAATTTGTCGTTAAACTGGCTAAAATAATCCAAGCAAGCTGGCATAGATTTCCTCAAAGGCAAAGGATTCGTAATAAAATTCAGTTCGATCTTAGGAAAATAACAAACATTGATTTTCTACTACCAGGGCAACCGAGGCCAAGTTCACACGATACCGGATTGAAATGTTATCGAATTCTATATCACATCGGATACCAACATTACCTCTATTCTATATCACATCGGATACCAACATTACGTCAGAGTTAAAATGGCTCCACTCCGTCGAAATTGAACTTGTTTGGAGTATAAAGAAATTAGAGTATAAACAAGTCTAATTAAAAAGACATAATTATACAGTGAAAAGGTCATAGTAGGACAGAAATGAGAGAAAATATTGTTGAATATGAACAACAGAAACATGAATAAAATCATACCTTTATCAGCTGTATGAAGCATTAGCCATCTTAGTGTGACATTACAGTCTCTCAAGCAATTCATTAACTTTGGGATTGAGTCGAGAATGAATTCCTCGACAAGAACTCCTTCTCTTAGATAATTCAAAGCCTCAAAATGAAAAAAGTTGGTGTTTCAAAATGTTTGAATCTTTCAAAACAGATATTGCTGTTGTGATGTTTGATGATACTTCGCAAATTCTCCGCCAATTAATAGCGATTCTACAGATGAACTCTCTTAAATATTCTGCGTACCTATTCTTTGTGAAGTGGTTGGTAAGCATGAAAAAGCGATAAATTGAATTTTCCTTTGTTGAAGTTTTAGAGCCAATGACGTTTTAAACCAAAACTTTTAACGTAATGCAATTGAGTCAACACAGAACCGTAAAAGCAACTGTACAAAATGTCTTGCTCAGAATATTTTGCCCATCTAGATTAAGACTTAGACGAAAATTTAGGGTTTAGATTGATAGAGTGAGTTTCATTTTTTTTGGTATTTCTCCACAATAAATGAAATGGCCCTGGACATATATATTTTTCCGTACTATGTTTACGCTGAAATATTAACCTTACTCATACTGGGCTTTTTGACTCATCGGTATTTGGGAGGGACTAAAAGGGTCCCCTCTGTATCTCCAAAACTGTAAACCGTTAGCTAAATGAAACTTGGCACAAGGATAAGGACCCTAAAAGTAATTAGAAAAGGTAATTCTGAGTTCTAAAATAGAGCGTGACGTCATAATGACGTCATAAAATCAAAAAGTGCAATAATATAATTTTCTTCCAATTTCTTCTGCTAGAGATGATATAAAGGGAGAAAATAGTGCCAATCCATCACTCTGACACTGACAGCCATTACAATGGCAAAAGCAAAAAATCTCGAGTTGATGATTCAATTTTTAGTCCCCCCCTGCATACTAATATCCATCAAAAAGAAATCGCAGTTTACTTCTTTAGCAACAGAATGCTATATACCAAAATATCAATTTAGGAACCTAGTTGCAATCACCTTACCTCTATGTTTACAGCTTTTATTTTCTGCAAATGTCGGCCAGCCTGAGGTATTAAATTATTCCAAAATGTAAATTATAAAATCAAACTACATTTACTCTTTCCTCATAAGACGAGTGACGTGATTATAGGACAGTGAGAATAATTTAGAAAGAATATGGAAGAATTTAGGTAGCATTGGGTCAGAATAATAGAGGATAGGAAAGTTATAGCCTGCGTGTGCAAACGTGGAAGAGGTCTCTCTAGAGTGGTGCAATCTTACGTCTGTCCACGCAGGCTAGGAAAGTTACCAATGGAAGAAAGTGACCTTTTCAATCGAAGTAACATCAAATAATGGCAACACTACTTTCCTACCTATGATTCGTTAAAGGAATCAACGGCTACAAGACCAAGCATTTTGAAAATAGCCTATTGAATTGCTTTGAATTCAAATTACAATTTGTCACGGTCATGATCTTTTACTTCGCACAACAGAGTCAGAGAAATTGTCCATTAGCGAAAGACAATGACCTATTTATAGCCTGCCTAGTCCTCTGACGCGCGTTACTTTTATATCCGTTGATTCCCTTCAAATGTGATGGTTAGAATACGTTAGAGGTTAAGAAAATCCGGGTGTCATTCGCACGCTTTGCGCCAATCTTATAAAAAATGTCTTCCTTCTTTCCCAAACAGTAATGATTTGTTTTACCATGTTTGAGCGTAACAGAGATGCAGCTGCTGAAAGGATACCCACCACCAGCATTTATAATGACAATGCATGCTATTCACAATTGATATGATAGAATACCTGGATGGAAAACGTGAGGAATGTCTGCACGTATGGATTTGGATTATGGATTATGGCTTAGTACGTAAAATACGCATTTACATATTGCTTGATTTTGTGCACGAAAATTGGTTAAAGCTGGTGGTTTTTGCGTGGAAAAGTGAAAGAAATAGCTACTGCAACTGAACCTGGAGTTATAATTTCAAAATTCGTTTTTGAAACGAAGAAATGTTTAAGTTGCTGAAAACAAAGCTTAGGCCACCCGATCACTGATTGCATAAAAGTGCAGAGTTAGAAGAACTTATCACATAATATATTTGAAAAACGTTAAAGTTTCATGGAAAAACAGAAATAACGACATTATGAAAGAACATCTGGACCGAGTAAATTAAGAATAAACTGCTGCATATGAAGTATGAGAGTAGGCTTCGTTCAGGTCGGTTAAGGTGACGATAAAATCCAAGATTTCAATGTCAATACGTTATATATAAATATATTTAGCATCATAACTATGTAAAACTGTTTCCTAAAATGTATTATTCGTATTTTTTAGTGGTTTTCATCTCAGATCTAGTAGCTGGACTTGATATTTTGAAGGCGGCCTACCGAAAAGTTGTTACGTGCAACATCATTTTGGTCCATAAATCCGACCAGAATCAATAAAAGCTAGTTTCAACGGTCTTAATGTACTTTTAAATCAGCGATTTTTGACATCTAAAAGTAAATATTCTTGATTTATCTCGAATTCATCGTCATATTTGGCTTCAAACCAGTCTTGCACGGCATTTTTTCTCATTTTTCCATACGGAACCTTATGTTCGCGCATCTCGCGCAGACGTGCAAACTTTCGCTCCATGTCCACCATTTTTGGTGACGCTTTTTCCACAATAAGGTAATCGTTCCAGTCTTTTTATTTTTAGTTCAATGGGAAAACATTAGTGGGAGGGGTCGGAAAAACCCGACTTGCAGAAACAAGAGGGGTCTTTCCATCAGGGACCCTAGATGCACATTCAACATTCATTGGTTAGTTGTTATTTATGCTGAATATTCTACACAATGGTAAAAACATCACACAGCAGTTGAAAACAAGATATACATGAAAATACTTACAAGAGTTTTAACATTTTGAATATCAACTGTATTATTTAAAGCATTCCTCGCAGCTCTGTATGGATCCCATGCTTCGATCAAATTAACAATTATACCCATGTATATACTGATAACCTAAAATGGATGGAAAAATATATCAAATGAGTGAAACAGCATAGCCTCTTGCGGTCATTGCGAAAATACTTTCGACAATAATATGTCTAATTCTGCATTTCAAACAGTTATGATTTTTTAAATGTATATAAAACTCAAATTATTTTACATTGTCCTCTTGGGGTTGAGACATTTTTCAAAAGTCACACTCGCCTCACAAGTCGATTTATTTATCTGTTTTTACATAAACATGCGTATATTTCTCTAGTTTGAAGTTATGGTTGAGATATGACAAGCAGGCCATAATTCAGGAACAAAATAATGGTTTGGAATATACAGGGTGGCCCAAAAAAGGGACCCCCTTAGGTTTATAATTATCAAATTTATACCAGGTAACATTCAAGTCGAGTGTGCTATCGTGTAGAAATATGTTGGTGATAAGAGCTTCCATCTCGTCGCAATGGGACATTAAATTCATGATGTCCAAAAACCAGCTGTTTATATTCCATTATTGCGTACTGTACTGCAATCGTGCTTTAAGGAGAATCATTATCCCAGAGTAAAACTGTCACGACCATTAATGTATGGTCAGTCATATTAGTGAAGTGTTTTGAGCAGGATTGGGGACATTTTGAATATCATTTGGCTGAAAGAATGAGTTATTGATTTTTCTGTTTTGCTGCATAAGGATTACGTAAGGGTATAAAGTTGCATATTTTATTACAGTACGTTTTTGGATTGTAAAGTTTTAAAGTCAATTTATTCAGAGATACTAACCCATATCATCATGATATTTACATGATATATCTCACTTGAGGTTAATATCATGTAGTATTAATTTCATGAAATTCCAACTTAAGAATAAATTATTAACAAATTACTTAGTTACGGGGTCCCTTTTTGGGCCATCCAGTACAAATGTCACCAGATCAGTAAGTAAATAGAAATAATCAAAATGTAATGAATAAATGAAGTGATGAAATTTCTGAAAATATAAAAGTTGATTCGCACATTGAACTGGCATAAATTAAGTGAAAGAACGGTGGATTTTATTGTTCTTTATACTCTAAAATTATATAATTTCAGTAGTGTAAAATGTAGATTGATGATAAGAGAAGAGCTCTATTTACCCAATTATCAGGAAAATGTTTGTCAACAATTTCTCTCATCTTTGCTTGCTGATTATGCAAAATATCACTGGAGAAATACAGAATCACGTAGAGCATGGATGCTTGAGTGGCTAAAGCAGTACTCCGGTGCTCAGGTAGTGGATAAGCAGATATCTAAACGAATGAATTCAAAAGAGTTATAAACCTTTTTGCATATTTTAAGGTCCAATCACCATAGAACATGGCGGCTGTGTCTACGTCATTACAGACTACTATGTCCAATAAAAACAAAGTCAGTATCGAGTTATCAAACTTACTTGATTGTATATGTCATCAGAACGAAGCCTGCCAATCACCATATCGATAAAAGTACTTGATATTGGTACTCGCCTAAAATGAAATTAACCATTAGAAGAAGTCAAGTCCAAGCAAACACCAAATACGAAAATGTTCACATTTAAACTTTTAGAAGAATAGCTGGTCCCGAGAAATTCTTTTTAATGATTTCTTTGATTAAAGTACTTTAGAACAGATTTGCATTGACTTCCAGGTGTTAAATAGTTAAATATAAGAACAAATAGCTTCAAAAATTAGTGAAATATAAATTGGTATAAAAACTAAGAAGAACTAAGTTCTACAGCATTTTATGGGTGGGTTTTCAAAATTCTTTGCTTGCATTAATATCAATTTGCTTTGAGATACCATTCTGAGTAAAGCTATCTCAGCGTATCCGCAGGATATTAGAATACGTTTGTGCCCAAGGCTTTTGATTAGGATTGCTAAAGTTTGTTTGATGTCAGTATTTAATACTGATTTTGCATTGATCCAACTTGTAGCAACAGAGAAGAAATCAAATCCATATATGTTTCGAAAATGCAAGAGAAATCACATTTGTTTAAGTTTCCCGTTATTACATACAGTAATCCCTTCCATCTTTTCTTAAGCCTTTCCTGCAAGAATTAAAAGGCCCCATTTCTCTGATTTCTGAAAAGGTAATACTAACAACAAATATTCTGTTTTTTTTATCGACCATTCTAGTACGAGTTGACTGAAGTCTTACTTCTTCTCTATTTTTCTAGCTTGAAATGTTTTTGTGACTTTTTTCTGTATAACGCTGCAAGCGGGTTCTTCCGATGTGTTCCAGTTGTTGTGTAGGTTTTACACATATTTCAGAAAGAACAAGGCGAAATGGTACAAAAAGAACAACAACAAAAATCAACATTTTATGCCAATGTTTCGACCTGCATCGGGCCTGCATTTAGAGAATCCGGTTTTTGATCTCAGTATTCCTGAAGAGGTCCTGCATGGCAGGACAAAATATTGGCATGAAACATTGATATTTTCGTTGTTCTCTTAATGCCGTTTGCATTGTTTCTTTTGTAAAATATTGTAACTACTGCTGAAGCAAAAATTCCCTGCAATTCTCGTACGCAGCTATGGTGAGATGTTTTTTCCTTTTGTTGCCTCTTTCGCCACTTAGCTTTTGTAATGGTTATTCGGTTTCATCATCCTATGCTATTTCTGCAGCCAACTTTCCCAGAAGATCGGTACTTCTTGGTGTCGTGATGATTATTTCCTTTTTTTGCAAGACATTGGGCGTTCCCTTTTTACATATTATGAGAAACACGACCTCCATACAACAGCAGTAATAAAGGTGATTGAAAAAAACTCGTTTGCATTTCTTGGCAAACGATCAAACGTCTTGACCAGTTTTTCAGCTGTTTACTGCTGAGCAAAGAATTTTTCGGTAAGGAAATTCCATACTTTTGGCCCTTTTATTGATTGAATGAAATAGATTTTACTAATAGGATTAATATTTTTAGCTTTCGCAAACTAAGGTTCACCACAGCAGTGTCTTCTTCTTAAAGAAGAAATGTGTAGCAAAATGCACAAACTTCATTATATACAAAAAGACATGAACCGGTTCAAGTGATTCAGGACAAATGCTTAAGCAACATCAAGGAAAATCTCGCAAACAAATTTTCACCCTCTCCAAAGTGGCTTACACTTGGTTTTTGTGATCTAAATAAAGAAGACTATATATCGTACATAATATAGATGGTACATAACTCTTGAGTTTCCTAAAATGGTATGTAAAAGCCAAGAAAAGAATGACTCACATGAAGAATTCTTCTGGATATTTTGGTGGCCTCTTTGAACCAGGAACAGAAGAATATCCTGTGCTGCGAAGTAGCTTACACACGTCATCAGTGTTTGAATCTGTTGATGCTCTAGATGAACTGGATAAGAAAAGATTTATCGGCTAAGGATATCAAGAAAAGAGGCATCACATTCTAGCATAAACAAGCACAAAAATTTCAGCTTATAGCATAATTTTGAATTAGAAATGTACCTCCTTTAAAGGGTATACCACAATAAGTGGGACTCATGACAAATATGTTGACATATGTATTGTGCTTAAGAAGGCTTAACATAGCCAAAAATGAAAACGTCAAACCGGGAGACAGTCTTGGGCTGTATGACTAGGAGAGTTGCTCAGCAATTTCATCGAGCTCTAAGCTCAGTGGAAACGTCGATGGCTCCCTGGTAAAGCAGCCCAGGTTTGAATCCAACCTATTGTGGTATTCAACTTGTGGAAAAACCTATTTTCAAAGGAAATTTATTCTCAATGCGATCCTTCGAGATTTCAAATTTAAGTACCAACGAACCACACCTTGCAGGGGAAATACGCAAGGAAGGAAACAAACTCGAAGGTATAAATAAAAGTATATCTGTTGATATTATTCTCTCTATAATGATTTCTCTGCCTTACTGAAAGATTGGTGTGCAATAAAGTTATCACTGGTCATAGTGAAGGGAATGTTGAAAACTAATATAGTATATATTTTAACAGTATATTCTTCGAGAGAAAAGGATTTTATACATTTAGTTAGGTACAGCTGCAGCTTCTAGTCTGTTTAGAAAGATAAGAAAAAGGCATATATTACCAATATCTATGGTATGCTACCAACATTCTTTCACGAACAACACCTTCAAATCGCATGTCTGCAATCAGTAACATGACTCCATATAAATAAAGGGCCTCACACTGCAAGAGAAGTTTTAAAAAATACAGGGTGTTCCAAAAACGAAACAACTAGAGAAACCTTATTATTTGAGGCAAATTTACATTTTTCAGCATGAAATTGGGTACCCATGTGTTTGGAAGAATAAAAATTATGCTGACGCCACTTTATAATGCTTTACCTAAAATGAGTTAAAAACGAGTAAATATCCAACGTTCAAATATTGTCTGTCTGAATCTAGCCATCGTTTATCAAACCCTTGGCCTGAACTGGTCAATTTCTCAATACACCCTTGCTGTAACTTATGCAAGCGCCAGATAATCTTCAATGAAATGTGTATCGATTTTGGCTTTACATATCAATGAAATTAAATACAGCATATTGTTTATACAGATATAATTTGCAAACTCAACCTATTATCTACGAAATATGTCAAATGCAGTAAGTTTTATGACAAAAACTGTTGCTACTTGGTTAAGCTAATTTAATCCACGATGTAGAAACCTATTTTCCTAAGTATATAAATATAGACAAAACGACAAGAAATATACTAAACGTTTTTTTAAAAAGTTTAATATATTTCTTGTCCATATCGAAATACGATGTCGAAACTTACAGATAGCTGCTTGCCATCGGGGTTCAAAAGAACTGTCTCTACTGTTTGCTGGATGTAAACACCCTCGTCAAGATCTTCCAGAAATCTTTGAAAAATTCAAAAGAGATATTGACATAAAATAACAGAAAGTTTAAATTTAGGGGTAAATTCATAAGTCCTCTAAATTCTAAATGGGCTTAAGAGAGCATTTCAAACGACCTGTTCTCAAAAAAGCGTGTTAGCTGCTTGATTAATATTGGCACAAAGGAAAGGGTCCAAAATAACCTGCAGAAACAGAATGTGAACTCTTAATCTTGCCATCAAGGGGGAAAGTGCAAGATTTGGACTTGTTTTAGATTTCTTCCTTCATTGATGGAACAAAAGCCGAAAATAGTGCTAATTCAAATTTCTGATAGTCATAACACTCGAAGATGCAAACAAAAATTTCCACTCACAAAGCAGATGATGCTGTAATGAGCTTTTTCGAGATGGATGACCTTGTTCTGAACTGATTTCTTCCTAATTCGATTATTATTGAAGATACTATAGAACTATAGAAACCATGCATCAACGTGCGAAAATGAAAATATTTAAAAAAAAGACGCCATCCAAAATACACTAAATCTCGAAAGATTGCAGTTGTCTCGAGTCCGCCACATTCAGTGTTCAAGCTTCACAGGCGTATGTGACAATCAAGAATATGAACGACCGTACCAGGAGGATTTCATACTTTTTCAGCTTGTGGGGGAATGTAAGGGCCCGTCGAGGATTTTGCATTAGATTGTATGTGAAAGATTCCTCTGAATAAGAGATACAGCAATGGCGACCAGACAATTCTACTGTTGTCTATAACCAAGCTGTTGCCTATTTGGCTTTCTGCTTACAGCTAGCCAATACCCTTACGAATGAACCTTCTTTAAGTCAGTACCTGTCCAGTTCAATAATGGAAAAGTGATCAGTAGAGCGAAGGGGTAGGAAAAGCAAGATCTACATTTCACTGATCATACGCATCTTTTAACAATAATAATTACTAATCATAATAATAACAATTACTAGTTGAATTGAAGCAACGAGAACTTAAACCTCATCCTCGTTCATAATTTGAATGTATATTTATTTATGCAAAGAAATCTTTTCAATCACAAAAAATGTTGTTAGCTGACTTATAGCACACTAGCTTTTGCTCTTATTTTCATTTCGGTCTTTTTCAGTGAATAATGATGTCCTTTCCAGTCATACCAATTAACTCCATTTGCATATGATTTGTGATTACCATTCAGATATCTCCCGTTGAGGTTAGAGCGATGACAGTTACCATACCACCATGCTCCTTGATAAGAAACTGCACATTTTGCCAATGAAGCATCATTATCCATGTCTTTTGTAGAAAACCGTTGACCATTTACTGTAAATGAGTTACCTGCAGTTCCACTATATGTTCCAACATGTGCAAGATACTTGCTTTGTTCATCATCAATATAAAATGAATCATATTCAGCATATGCTTTGTTTCCATTTGTGTCCTCAAGATCAAAACGGATCATCATATTTTTCTTTTTTGTCAAACGATGAATTTTATCATTTCCCAACCAAAATTCTTTACTTGGATCACCAAACCCATGCTTATAATCATTCCATGTCTGATAAAAGTCTAGAGAGCCATCAAACCTTCTCTGAATCACTGTCCATCCATGAGAATCTGTTTCTAGTTGACAGTAAACATCAAAAGGTTGTCCGTTGTCCGGTCGAACTGCATAGACTCCATTCTTGACACTTTCAGTTTTCTTCATCTTAGAGCAGTTTTCTTGTGGCATCACTTGTATCAAAATTGATTCCGTTGAGGAGCCAATTTCATTTCTTGCGGAGCAGATATAAGCCCCCGTGTCAACAATATCAGGTCGCGGCAATTGTAACTTCAGTGAACTTCCATCTCTCGAAATGATCGTGCGACCACGGATTACACCAAGTGCTTTCCTCCAACTTACATCAGGTCTTGGATTACCACTGACATTGCAAGCAACTTCGAACTTTAAGCCAACATTTTTTGTTGCCACTTTCATTGGAAGATAAACACGAGGCTTGAATTGAACATCAAGTCTGGTTTCGGCACTGTCTTTACCTAAGATGTTTTCTGCAATACATCGAATGACACCACTGTCAGATCTGTGTATATTTGTAACTTCCAAACCACCCTTTCCGTGAAATCTGTATTTGTTGTTAGCTTTCTTGAATGGTAATTCCCATTTAATATTTGGCTGTGGATTTCCAGTTGCTTCACAATACAAAGTAAGATTTCCTGATTCACGAACTTTGATAACGTTTTCAAAGTTGCTAATAATCTTTGGCTTTTCAATTGATTTCCCACTTATTCCTCTATCCCCCTTTTCTCCTTTCACTCCCTTGACACCTCCCGGTCCTTGTTGACCTGTTTCGCCTCTCACGCCAGATTTTCCTGTGTCTCCCTTGGAGCCTTTGTATCCACGAGGTCCATATTTACCTCTTGGTCCCCTGTCTCCTTTTCTTCCTGGTAAACAACAGACAATTTTAGTGTTATTGATTTGAGTTGAACACTTAAAATCAGCCAGTAATAGTTTCTTGAAAACGCTGCTTATTGTTTGCAAAATTTGCTGTTCATTTGCTACATGCCTCCTTTCATTAAATAACAGGATTTCTCCTGTTCTGTGGACTTCATTTTCAGCTTTGACTTTTCAAGTCTGCTCAAAATATTCCGTCTTGCTATGTCATATTCGCAAATTCGCAAATTCTTCCGCTCTTGCGCAGACAAATTTTCTTCCGTTTCTTAACCTTATTCTTTCAAACAAAACAACAATATCGCGTTTCCTTCTCAAATTCAAACATGTTTGATCTTGTTTTAGGGTTTAATAAATTGTCAAACCACAAACTAGCTTTTCATTATAATATCATTATAAAAGTAGTCCCCTGCTACGGCGCGCCCATTGCCCCAAGAGACGCTGAGGCATTTTATCAAAATACTATCTAGTTTATGTAATTTACAATGTTAGTGCTTGTTAAGACAGAAAATGTGCGAGTGAAAACGTATAATTGTGCTTCTCTGTTTGAATTAACTTTGACCAGGGATGGATTACTTCATAAATCTCGTACACTAATGTCGTAGGTCTTTATAAATCCTGCAAATCTTTTCTATTTTATAAACCATAAAAACATTTACAAACCTTGCGTTTCAGCTATTGTGCATGGGCATATTCCTGGTTACATTTTTTTGTTTAGTACGTGTTTGTTATCAGCGGAGTCTTTCTTTTTTTTGTCGACTTTAATAGTTTTTTTTGGTTATCAAAGCATTGCACACGCTCACACACTAATTGCACATGTTAAATTTTCAAAGTATTGAATCATTCATTTCAGGCTAGTAATCCCATCTATCGCTGTCAGACGAATTGCGTTGTTCTCTAATTACCTTTAAATAAAACTTTCCACTTGAGATGTCCTAAATTTTAATTCAGGAGAAATTTAATTCGCTTTTTCCTCTTCAATTTCAAATTTTCTTAGCTTCTAGTTGGATACAAACTTTGAACTCTTGCTCACGCAAGAACAAAATTAACCTTGCCCGCCGATTGAAATAGGCACAGGGAAATGCGAAGTTATGTTGTAAAATTCGGCTCTTTGTTTTGGTTTCTTTTACATTAGCGGGAAAGCGTAGATAAAATGCAGAGGTAGTTTTTTTCTAAATTTATTGAATAATCGAATTTTAAACAAATTATGAATTTGAGCTAAAGTATATCTTTACCTCGGAGCAAAACTCAACATGTGGTTTTTCCTCGCAGCTAAGGGAGGGAAGAGGCAGTTATGAGACGGTCCCCTGCTCCGTGATTCAGCTTAAGTAATCTGAGCAAGGATATCACTTTCTGAAATGGCTCTGATGGCTTGGCAATGACTAGAATGACTTCTAACTGAACCTAGCAAATTCTGTCATTGTTCAATAGCTGGTTTTCTTATACAAATAAGTCTATGCAACGGTACCAATTTGAATATGCTCGCATCATGCTCTTCTAACAATTTAGAAAAGAACACCCACCATAAATTTTCAGTCAATAATCTTTCGATTTTCTCAAGGTAATAGTTTTACCTTCTTTATGCTTGATAGCCCCGCTTTCCCCTATAAGCTCAATGAGCTTTCTGATCCGTTGCTACGAGCTTATCAATTCACTGGACTGGTTCCGTCACAGAATCAGTGAAGCTAAGCTGTAGAAATGAGATATATCGCCATTGCATCATTAATTACACCGAATTGCATTTTTCGCTTGAAACTGGCTACGTATAATAATCTCTGATAATTACAAAATGATCTCTAATTACCACCTGAAAAATTTTTTTAAGCAAAAGACTCAACATCAGAACAAGTTTCAAATATTTTGCTTGTAACAACGCTAACAATTTTTATACAAGTTGAACAGCCAGAGAAGTAGCTTTTAATCTTTTTTGTTTAGGTATGGCATGTAATGAAATATCTTTGCAGTTAAAGTTTTTCTTGTTAAATAATTGCTAGCATGTCTGGTTGCATCATATGTATTAAGTTTACACTATATCAACCTACAAGTTTGATTCAAGATTATGTCTCCACACCAAAATTAACTTAGAATTTACAAAATTGCTATCTAAGAGTAGGTTGTTGTGGAAATTGTGAATATTATGCACCAATGTCAAGTGCAGTGGTGCCCTTGAATCATCATTGCTTTTGTAAGTAAACTTCCTTGTTTGAGCCCTGGGCATCAGTTTCCAACCATTTTCAGTCAGAAGTATTAATACTTAAATGTACTATTGCATCTGTAGTTGTAATTCACAGTACATGACTACATAAATCATAGAACTCTGCTTACCTGTTAAGATCTGTTACATATTTGTAAATGCTCTCAAATGCCAAGTAGAAACGTGTGATTATATCAATATGGCTTTCTCTGAACATCTCATCCAGATCTTGCAGATCCTTAAAAAAATCTTTTCAGTGAAGATAAAATCATTCATGTTCAAACAATGGATGTCATCTGAAATCTTAACTTAGGCTTGTATCATATACAACATTTCATTCCATTTTATCAGAATCAAAAGGTTAGTGAAAATCCCAGAATTCCACTACTTTGGCTTCAGAAAAATTGAAAATGAGACCCCCTTGGCACTAGAAAACCTGAGAAGGAAAGTGGAAATTCACGAGGCCCAGAGATTAAATTGACTCTGACTATCTCACACCTTAGACCTTGCAATATTAATAAATCTAACACCCTCTGTAGAACCTAGAAAATTCTGTAGAAGTACTTTTCATGTTAGAATGGAATCCAAAGGAGCAGCTTCTCATACAACACAGCAAAACTGGGCATTGCACATGGTACTTCCTTCTTCCATCACCTGTGAGCAGCTCTGCACAGGAAAGTTATAGGACAAAAGATGCAATTCCAGGGGGTCAGTCAAAACAGTGCATGCAATTCTGAGGCTTTGGTAAGATCCAGACTGCAAATATTGTCTCTCATTCTGAACAAGCAAAAGAAATCTAGGAGCACAATGCCAATTTCAAGTGCAAAATTTTAACAAAATGCTATAATTTGAAGCACTAAAAGACCTTGTTTAATGATTTTATAATTTGGTTTTAAAATGTCAATTGGGACATTTTAAAACCTATGGCAAAATATTTCTGATGGTTTTCTTTTTAGGGAGATATGGCGGGATGAAGGTGCCAAAAAATTTCTTTACATTTTTTCTCCCAGCTCAACTTCATTTTCATTTTGATGTCATTAAACATATCCTTATTTGGAAAATGCCTGAAAAGCAGATGGTAGCGAAGGTAGCTTGATAAAATTATGTGCCTTGAATTCAGCTCACAAAAGCATGAACTGACATGTGAAAACATTCTTTGTTTCTGACTGAAAAAGAGCTATTTGTAACTCAAAGGTAACTGAAACAAGGGGCAAAGGCATTTCTTTGCAAAAGCACTTCCATTCGTATCTATTCTTTTGAATAATACTTAATGAGCTTCGAGACCTGATGAGAAAAACTTTTGCTTTGCTTCAATCACATTCACAAAGTGAGCATCCAAGTTCCTTCAGGTTATAAGTGCCTTGACACAAACATACCCATGTATATAGTCATTTATTTTCATCCTTGCATCAAGTGTTTGCGAATCGGATTGACTGACACTCTTGACTAAACAGCAATTGTGGTTTACGTAAGGTTGGTAATTTGCATTTCATGTAACTTCCAAATAAGGATACCTTTAATGACTTTGATAGATTCTGAATCAGGCCTCGATTTTTAAGGCGGGCAATCGCCCGCGCCCGACTTGTCACTCCCTCGAATTCTCGAGGCAAGCTGTCATCGCTCCCCTCAATATCAAATAACCAAACAATCCGCCCGCCTTTGCTCTTCTTTCTTCGTTACCAGACAGACAGACAGACAGGAAATCCCCCGCGTTATTCTTTACATAGACTAATCTCCTTGTCACCTTGGACTTTCTCTGTCTTTAGTTTGGTTGACGACTTTTTAATGACCTTTTTAACGACAAACGATAAGCATCACAGTTTGATGACTGATGTACGAACTGAACGTACTTTTATGGTCATAAAGATTCCTTTATTCCTTTTTTGTTCCGAAATTTTATAATTGGTTCCAATTAGTTTAAACAGGTGTTTTTGTCGTTAAAACTTAGTTTTCTTCGGTTTAGCACTGTATTATACCCCTCAAAAGCCTCTTAAGCAAGATAAAAACAGCCTGCCTGAATTTTTGAGGCCAGCGATTACTGCCCACCTACTAAAATCTTCCTAGCGAGGCCTGCTGAATTGAAATAGAGGCTTCTCAAATCTTGACTAAAAGAAACCCTTTTACTTGCAACCTTGTTAAAGTATTCGGATAAAATAATTGCATATTTGGATATTTGGAATCTACCATATTCCATACTTTTTTCCCTATGATCTATGATGAAAAATTGCTAAACAAGGTCTTTAAGCGAAAAGTGTGCAAGAAATATCAAGTGGGACTTTTAATGTTCTCCAGATCATCTTTGTAGCACAGTTTACAAACTTAGCAATCGGAACTAAAATGGCAAAAATCTTCCAATTGGAGTCACCCGATATCAAATTGAACCTCCCATTAAAATACTTTTCTCCCCCTCCCTTTGTTTGCAACCAATTTACTAATATTTGGGGCTCTGCCTCCACACCCCTGTTGATCAGTCTGATGGAATAAGGTTGGTTTGTCTAGTTAAATGTGGCAAGTCATCTCAAATGATGGATTTGCATTGTGGTGGGTTTACCAGTTTAGTGAAATTGTTATATTTTTTATATAATTTTGCAGAGTTATGATGTCTTATCTCTGTTTTGATTGCAGACTGTTTGAATTGACTTTTGACTGCCTAGATTTGCACCTGACTAGTAATCATTTGTAAGTTTTATAGATTTTAAATCTACTCAAATCTGGATTTTATATTTTTACGTTGTTTTATCTTGAGACACAGACATTTCAACTGACCTGGTAGTAATGAACTGAATAGGAAAGATTCAGGGGTGTAGAGCTGGGGGCTCAGGGGGCCTCAGCCCCCCTAGTTATTTTTTTCAAGCTTTTTTGGGGGGGCTACAGCCCCCCTATTAATTTTGTTTATCTGAGTGAAAGCACCTAGTTTTTTGCTCAATCTCTTCGTGTTATTGTCTTTCTTTCTCCAAAAACATGAATGCCCTTGTGATATCAGAATATTAATTATCCTTAGATATTTTATTTTCCTTGCAACCTTATTACACATTGCTTCAAGGTTCAAGTCATTTCGGATACTATAGTTTTTGATAAAGTAGCTATTTTCTATCCGACGAGCTCAGGACACGGGATTTTAGGATTAACAACAACATACAATGGCAGCTTAATCATTAAAAAATTAACAATTATATATTCTCTGCTTTTTCAAGGCAAACATTGTGTTATATTAAACACTTTTAAAAAACGGGTCCCTCATTGGCTTGCTACTTGATGCCTCACGGCTCACACTTGTCAGCAGTTCCCACGACCGTTTTATAAATTGTGACTTCATCTATAGAGAAGTTTAGGTTTTAAAGTGATTTTGTGATTACAATTGCCAGACATTTTAAAGATAGAGTGGTTTTTGCAAAGAAAAATAGAAAATTTGCTGAATTATCATTTCATGGCTGAAAATCCTTGACGGACCGGATAATTGAAGTCCGGATAAACAAGAAGGTGGCTAATCGGATAAATGCTGTAACTTGTGAAAAACGGCCAATCTAAGCCAATCTGGAGATGGTATTTTGAAAAATTTTCTGAGGGAGCATGCCCCAAGACACCCCTTGTTCAGTGCACCTTCGGTGCACTGTGCGCCTTCGACGCACATCTTCCATCTTCATCATCAGATTCGTGTTAATTATTTACTGAAGTAGAGCCCCCCTAGTTATTTTTCCAGCTCTACACCACTGGAAAGATTCATTTTACCTGACGAGAATTGATTTTATGCTCGACCAAGTCAGTAGACCGGAAGTAGACAAAGTCAACCAAGATGTCCCCATATTTTTCTTTATCTTCTCTGCTTTCCAATTTGAATGTAGGTGGTACGAAATCAGATAAACGAAGAAGCTCTGCAACTATAGCGTTGCCTCGACTAACCAATTTGAGCAATGTTTGACCACAGGCATTATTTTCTGCGAGGAAGTCACTGCTATCCCCCATTTTGTCAAAGAAGAGGGTCTCAGCTCAGAGAAATAAAAAATGGTTGTTGCTGTTGTTGCTTTGGCAAAAGCCTGGCCCATGACTTAAATGGTCTCAAGTCAACATAAGTATATAGATTGGCCAATTACCATGAGTACAAAACTAGAATTGGATTTGGACATTGACTGTTTATTCAACTTAACAACTAGGGTCATCTTATTGGACGTCTTAAATGATTATTGTCCATTTAAGTAGACTAAAATAATTTGAAATGCTTACATGCATACACCCTGCATACACCATAACGCTCAAGCAAGAAAAGGGCTTGACGGTTTACTGTTGATTTAACTTAACAACTTAACAACTTTAACTTAACAAGGGGTAGATTTGGGTACGTATTAAGTTTTAAATGGCGATTGTCCCATTTAAATCGTTTTAAATGAACGGATATGTACCTGTTTCAGTGTTATAGTGCATTTTGTCAAGAAATCACTGGCAACTGATTATTGTAATTTTTCAACAGTTTGGGAAACTTTGCGGCCCTGGATGTGTGTACCACTTCTGGTGGTTAAGACTTTTGTTTTCGTTATTACAAGGTCAATTTCTATCGAAGGGAGGGGGATAATATGTATAATTTTGGTACTGGGAACGTGTCGCCCGGAATGGTAAAGATTTTTGCGATTTTGGTATAAGTACAGTCTCCAATTTCACGACTTCAGTACAAAGAATGGTGTCAGTTTTTACGATTTGGGTGTTTCTGTATAAAGACCGGTGAAGATTTTCAGGGGCGGTCTCCGTTTCCACGAATTTTATGTTTGGATAATGGAAAATAGGTTAACTACGGTCGGGTATACAATTTCAGAAAATTTGTATAAGGTCGGGTAGGTTTTTGATGCTTGGGCGTCATGTCCCCATCATAATGTGATCAAGTGCCCCCCCCAGAGAATGACCATTCAGACCTTTTGGCCACGGACCGTTGAATAATTATAAACCAGGCTGTGATTGAGCTGAGGTTCACTTCGGAGCAGAGAAATTGTAATGCCCATTTCGAAGTATCTTTGCCCCTAGAAAGTAATGGTGAACGGATATCTGCTGGGGTTTAAAGGGTGAATTTGGGGTCAAAGTTGGTACGCTTGTCGTTTCGCTTCTGCGGAGGAGGAAATGTTCAATTTTGCAGTAAAACGCCCAAGAATGATACACAAGCAGACCAGATTATTCTTAATATATCTAATATTTGGGGTAATTGTTAAGCTGTCATTTATGGTCCCAAAGGGGATATCACGGAATTCACCAGAAAAGGGAAGTCTGATGTTGCAGCACAGCCTAAAAAGGAAGATGCAACACAACCTGACAAAAAAGAAGACGCGACTCAACCTGAAATAGAAGGAACGAGATCGTACGGAGATTTTGACGCTGTTGTGAAGTTCGTTAATGAAATGGTTTTGTTTGGTTTTGTTTGAAATGGTCTGTAGTGAATTAGACCAAGCGATTTCAATTACAGTGGTTCACGCATAACAATGGTCTTCATTGCTTCTACATTGCCGGAGCATCTCCTTCAACACAAGACGATATAGAAGCAAACTGAAATAAAGAATGCAGACATAGTTCCTCTGGAGTTCGGAGATAAGCTATAGGTCTTTTATCAAGAATGGTCAATCTATATTTTTATCGGTCAATCCCCGAAATCGTTTTTAATGGAAACGCCATAGACAGTCATACCATATTTAATGATCGAAATCACATCACAGAACAGGCTGCCCGCTTTCTCCGTGATGACATCCGGTTATTTGCGAAATAGACCCCAGAACTTTCCTGGCCAATTCACTTGAGTGAACGTACAGCCGATGATAGGCAACTGCCACCCTCAGTAGATACATTTTTGCGTAATCTGTTGCAAAGCAAAGGCCATCAAAACTGCGAAACTGCGAATCGTCTGATTAGCCCCTATTCTGACGATCTTATCCATGGAGTGACGCGCGGAAATTTCATTACTGCAAAACATTTCTTGTTAGGACTTGGACTACATAACATCACAGGCCAGAAAAACTACTAGCCATCTCGGTCATTGCATAGATTATAGCCTGGTTTGCGAAATTGAGACTGCTCAAGCAGAAAAGGCACACATTGAGGCAAATCTGAGTGGAATTCTCCCTGTTAAGCCAGCTTCACACAACACAACTGTCTTGACATATTTCTGGGTCGATAACTTTGACATGAACAAAGAGACCCAAACTGGTCATGGTGCTATAAATTCGACCCATATGATAGCATTCCAGGAAGAATCTACTGCCACTCTCTCTCCGGAATACAGAATAGAATTTCAACGAAAGAGAAAGCGAAAACTAAATGTGCTTCAGACTCACCCAGAAAATGTCACTGTCAATCTAACGAAGGAACCACCTGCGCTTCCACATCAAGTAGCTGAAGAAACCAACGTCAAACAATTTCGTTCTTCAGCAGCTTATTTCTTTTGGATGGTAATTCGACAGCTTAATTCAGGTGATCAAACTATTTCAAGCTACCCAGGTTGGGGCACACAGGTAAGAAAATATCGTCTTGCCACACCACTGAGGAAGACAGTTGTTAGGTATTTACCTCCTATAGAAGCTAAAGTCAGAGAATTCTCTACAATATATCTTCAAAAGTTATCATCTGAAGCGAACTTGCCTTTCGTGAACGTGACATTGGATGTTGGAGCAGCAATGAATGCATATAAACTAATTTGGAATTTTCCAGATCAGTTCAGTAACATTCTTATACACCCGGGTGACTTCCATTTCTTGAACGAGAACTGTGCCGTCATCGGGAAAATCACCAGTGGATCAGGTATTGAGGAAGTTATCTTTCAGGCAAACGTTTGCTCTTCTGGAAGCCTAAACGGAGTACTGTCTGGGAGCCACTACAACCGGAGCTGGACAGTTCATTCTTCTCTCTCCGAAGGGCTGTAACGATTGCTCTTGGAAAGAATTTTGGCCGAAAATCAGTTTGAAATACCAGATCAATACGTCGAATCTGCAAAGAACAATGATTCCATAGACGGAGGTGTTTTTCAATGCGATGAAAGTTTGTTCAAGGCGTATCGAGAATTCATAGAAACAGTCCGACGTGGAGAATTTGGGGTAACAGCAAAATGTTGGCTCTGTCTGTACATGGATCTAATGGAAGCTCAGCACTTTGCTCACCAGGCTGTTCAAGAAAACAACATCAATTTGCGAACTCAGTGTTTGAAGTCTTTCTTGCCCTTCTATTTTGCGTTGGACAAGATAAATTATGCTCGGTATGGGTCTTACTATATTCCATTGGTTGAAAGAGTAAAGAATCTGTACCCTGGACTGAATGAGCTTCTGGAGCTTAATGGAATGTCAGTACAAGCTCAGGCAAAATATCCTGTTAGGGTAGCAATTGACCAGCGTGGAGAGCAGACATTGAATCGTGACGCAAAAACATCTGGGGGATAAACAATTTCGCTTCCAGTAGCAACGGTATTTTGAAATGGACATTAAATAGGGCAGAGCAAGCGAAAAATACAGATGCCTTGATAACACTTGATCAGATGAAGACAACTTCTAACATATATGAACCACTTCCACCATCTCAAATCCTATAATCAGAAGAATTTGTCAGCAGCATTGTCACAGTTCTGAAAGAAGAATACCTGAATCCATTTGATGAGAAACTTGACAAAAAGCTTGACAAAAATCTTTGGCATTTGACCACTGGAATACCAGTTCTTTTTCAGTAGGCAGAGGGTATCATGGAGCTTGATAAAGTTGGCCGAGAAGCATATGATGAATTCAAAAGAAATAGACTAGATTTCAAAGAAGTTGACTTTCACAGTCCGATTCCCAGAAACGGCATTACACTATTTAAAAACAACAACAGGCGTGTTACAGTAGAGTCTAGCAATCAAAATAAGAGCATCGAGGCAAATCGAAATATTCTTGGGATTTTGATTGCAATTTCTAGAAGAACTGAACAGGCAATTGACTTGGCAGTAGCTCTTTGTTATCCTTTGTGTTCAGTTCCACTCAGTCTTGCAAATGCAGATTGTTCCCGCAGAACCACAGCGAAATGCAAGCGCCAGAGCGTTCTCCTAAGCCACTGCAAACATGCATTAACGCATCCATGGGAAAGTCAACCCACAAAAGATAAATTTTCTGCGTACATTGTCGACCTAATGGCAGCCATTCGCTCAATCACGCAAATACCAGAAACATATGAAGACCTCACCTGGAAGGTCCTCAAATCATTGCGGACAGGATATATTCGCATCGATATAGTTGCAGACACTTATCAAGAACATTCAATAAAGTCAAACGAAAGAAGCAAACGCGGAGACTCTGAGAGAATAATTGTGCAGTCTGCAAAATTAAAAGTTCCACGTAACTTCACAGATTTCTTGAAGAACGGACAAAACAAACAAAGGCTAATAAACTTAATGTTGCAGACTATGTTAAATAACTTCATTAAGGTGATCAATTTACTCCGTTGCACGGAGCTTTAATTTTGGAGTCAAGCTCATTGCTCCAAGATGAATTTGTCATGTGCAAAAATTGAAGAGTCACTTGCAAGTAACCAAGAAGAAGCAGACACTAAAGTAATTTTGCATTGCTCTCACGCCCTGGAAAGACATCCAGATAAAATGGTTGTAATTAGGTCTCCGTCAGCTGACATAGACATTCTTGTTATTCTGCTTTCCAAAATTACAAGACAAGAACAGGTGTACATAGATTTTGGTACCGGAAAGCATAGGAAAGACCTTAGACTGAGTAACATTGAATTACCTCGTAATAAAAAGAAATGCCTGGTTGGCATTTCTTTTACAGGCAATGACTATGGTTCTGCTTTTTTTCGAAAAGGCAAATTGGCCTGTTGGAAAGCTGTGGTTAGAAATGAAAAATTTGTCGATACCTTCATAAAGCTTGGAACAGCATGGGATGTAGAAGAGCGGATTTTTAATGAAACTGAAGAGTATGTATGTATCCTATATGACTACCACAAAAATAACGTAAATGAAGTCCGCAAACAGATGTTTGACAGAAAGTTTGTGAATCAACATTAAGTAATGGATATATCATTACTTCCACCCTGTCGTTCAACTTTGAGACTACACACAATACGCGCCAATGTTATAGCAAGGATCTAGAACTTAGCGGATGAAAGGCAAATTGACCTGACGGATCTCTCTGGGTATGGGTGGGAATCTAGTCTCGATATAAAATGGATTGTCGATGCATTTTCAGGTGACGTAGAGCAAAGAGCAAATGCTGGCTCAAAGTCAATCTGATGTTAATTATGACAATGAAGATGATGATGAAAGTGATGTCGAAATTGACCTTGATTATTGTTGATCTTTATGCTTTACGTCCAGTTTAGCACTACTAAAATATATTAAGTTCGATTAACATCCTTCTCGAAATTGAATGAACAATTTAAGACACTGATAAACATATTTTGATAAAGTTTAGACGGTAACATAAGATTTAGTGATACTGACCGTTATCAAATAAGCATTTCTTATAAGGATAAGGGGTTTAGGGTCACGTGATATTCCCTTTGGGATCCTAAATGACAGCTTAACAATTACCCCTGATATTAGATATATTATGAATAATCTTGTCTGCTTTAGTATCATTCTTGGGCGTTTTACTGCAAAATTGAACACTTCCTCCTCCGCAGAGACAAAATGACAAGCGCATCAACTTTGACCCCCCATTTCACCCTTTCAACTCCAGCAGATATCCGTTCACCATTACTTTCTGATATCCCTAGGGGCAAAGGAACTTCGAAACGGGCATTAGAATTTCTCTGCTCCGAAGTGACCCTCAGCTCAATCACAGCCTGGTATATATATATTTAACAGTCCGCGGCCAAAAGGTCTGAATGGTGATTCTCTCGGGGGGCACTTGATCACATTTTGCTAGGGACGTGACGCCCAAGCATAAAAAACCTACCCGACCTTATACAAATTTTCTGAAATTGTATACCCTACCGTAGCAAACCTATTTTCCATTCTTCCAACATAAAATTCGTGAACATGGAGCCACCCCTGAAAATCTTAATCGTTCTCTATACCGGAACACCCAAATTGTAAAAAGTGACACTATTCTTTGTACTGAAGTCGTGAAATTGGAGACTGTACCTATACCAAAATCGCAAAATCGATATCGTCCCGGGTGACACGTCCTCATTACCAAAATTATACATAGTAACCCCTGTTTGATTTCACCCCGTACAACGTGATGTGCAGTAATGTGGAGGATGTGCAGTATAGTGGAGTGTGCCAATACAACGTGGAGCGATACCATCAGTATAGTGGAAAACAAAAGTCTTGGCATTTTGAAATAACGCCACGAGGCAGAGAATTGGGCTTTTGAAAAACTTGGAATTTGGGCGTTGGAGAATCTGGTTGATGAACTTTGAATTCTTGTACGAACAGTAATTTATTCTTGTTGAATTTGGAATATGAGTCTACATTGCAAAATCTAATCTTGATGTCTTCCTTGATGAACCACTTGGTCTTCAGAAACCGTGAATATTGTGTTATATTCATCATCCCCCTCAATTCGATAGAAATTGACCTTGTAATGACGAAAACAAAAGTCTTAACGACCAGCAGTGGTACAACCACAAAGTTTCCCAAATTGTTGAAAAATTACAATAATCAGTTGCCAGTGATGTCTTGACAAAATGCACTATCACACGGAAACAGATACATATCCGTTCATTTAAAACGATTTAAATGGGACAATCGCCATTTAAAACTTAAAACGTAACCAAATTTACCCCCTTGTTAAGTTAAAGTTGTTAAGTTGTAAAGGTAAATCAACAGTAAACCGTCAAGCCCTTTATAATCATTTAAGACGTCCAAAAGTTGCCCCTAGTTGTTAAGTTGAATAAACAGTCAATGTCCAACTCCAATTCTAGTTTTTTACTCATGGTAATTGGCCAATCTATATACTTATGTTGGCTTGAGACCATTTAAGTGGTACAATCACCTATAAGGACGCCGAAAAATCATGCTCAGTTCCCGAATCATGATTGCTTTTCATTTGTTATCAGATCGTGAGCCGCGCGCGAAGACACGACGTTTTTGCTCGTTTTATTATTGTTTTCCAAGTATCAATCAAGAAAAACTAAAGACTGAGGCAGAAAAAAACTTAAAGACAGTAGGGCAGCACCTGGCACCGGACGACATCCGGTGTGAAATAAGTGGGGAATTTTGGACTTTGAAAGCGTTTGTCTGAAAACTCTTTGATTGTTTATGAAGTTAAGGACACCTCAATATCGCTGGGAAAATAGCATTGTTAATGCTATCCTTAACTCAAGTAAAGTCACTGACCACCCCCTCCCCTCCCCCGTGATATTAACATAACAACAACGAAACATAATCCTGATAGGAAATCTACAAAAATAATCCAAATAGTCTGAGTCTGTCACATAAAGTTAGGAATATAAAATTTTTATATTCCTAACTATATGGTCTGTCAAAAGATAAAATCCTTATGTCTGTTTTCATAACCTGACGTTTCTTAAGGTGCAAGGGTGATAATTTCAGAGAAGTTATTTTCCTGAAGTCTTGGGGGTGAGAGGATTGGGCACCACATGCAACACAGTACGTGGTACTTTTTGCACACGAAAATCAGCTATAACGAGAGCCCCTAAAATTCAGAGATTATTATAATTTATTATTTATTCATTATTTGTCAAATTGCTCTTCTTTTTACAAGTATGGCAGGCATTTCATCTAAACAAAAAATAACAAACATTAGCAAACAGAAATAAACAAACAGAAAAAAAACTAAGGACATAGGCAAGGAAATAGCTGTAACCATGTAGCAAACTGCCTAATCACAAATTTTCCACTTGATCAACGTTTTACGGTGGCCGATAAGTATCAAGGCACAATATCGTTCATGGTCACATTTTTTAATAACGACGGCCAAAACATTTTATCATAAACAGCAAATTTTTCAATTTTTATGAAAACTTTTTACTTTCGTGGTGATTCAAATTTATTCTTCACGGCGATTTTTCTTTTCACGGCAATTCCATCTTTCTCGCGGCAATATTTACTTCTCAAGGCAATTTCACCTTTCTCCCGCAATTTCGTTCTTCACGGCAATTTCATCTTTCGCGCGACAATTTTAAATTTTTCACGGCAATTTCATCTTTTTCGCAGCAACTTTTATTTTTCACGGCAGCAGGGCATGAACCACTATTCAACAAGGCGCGAAAGGGTAATCCAGCCTTCCAAACTGTATGACACAGAGGGAATGAGCGAAACTGAATTAATTCAGTACTATTTCAGAGGAGGATCCCAATATGAAGAAATATTGTTGCTTCTTGCAAGGAGACATGGCATTAAAATGAGTCTCAGTACAATAAAGCGACGACAACATTCATTAGCATTACCTCGAAGTGGTGTCCAGTATGATAACGCAAGGGTCAGGCAGGCAATAAATGAGGCGTTAGATGGTCCTGGTTCTTCTAGAGGCTATCGGGCCGTCTGGCATCATCTTCAGATCAGTGGCATTGTCGTACCAAGACAAGTTTTAATGAATCTTCTCCGGGAAATAGAATCCAATGGAGTAGAGGAAAGAAGAGCCCGTCGTTTAAGAAGAAGAATTTATCATAATCTTGACCCCAATAACACATGGCACTGTGATGGTTACGACAAACTCAAGCCATTCGGCTTTCCCATTCACGGTTGTATCGATGGGTGGGGCAGGAAAATTATATGGTTATATGTAACACGCTCCAACAATTTCCCTAGCAACATTGCAGCATAGTAAGCTGTGGAAATGTTTAATGGGTGCCCCTCGCAACTCATTACAGATTTAGGGACAGAAAATGGGCTTATGGCAGCAATGCAGTGCTATTACAGAAATGACCTCCAAAGCCACCACTACGTACCCTCTCCAGGAAATCAAAGGATAGAAGGCTGGCCTTCTTGCGAAGAAGTCATGCAAATAGGTGGATCAATTTTCTCAAGGATATGGATGAGTCAGGTATTCCTGACCTCAGTGACCTATTAGCAAAAGAATAAAACATATTCTTTTACTTAATTGCTATCCTACTAACCTCGTCGACAACATCATCCGTAAGTTTCTTAACCAAAAATTTCAGAATAAACCCTCCCCTCGTCCTACCGACCAGGAAAAAGCTAAGCTCATATTCTGTCTTTCTTTTCTTGGTTCATATAGATTAAAAATAAAAACCCAATTGACTCGCCTCCTCAAACAGTGCTACCCTCGGATCAAACTCAATGTCATTTTTACTTCCCCCAGACGCATATCCTCTTTTTTTCCCTTCAAAGACCAAACTCCCCCCCGAATGTGCTCAAACATCGTTAATAAATTTAAATGTCCTGGCTGCAATGCCTCGTACTACGGGAAAACTTTCCGCCACCTTGCCATACGATGTAGAGAACATTTGGGTGTTAATAAACATGGAGAATCTATAAAAGTTACTCCCTCGGCTTATCTTGACCATATCAACCAAACAGGCCACACTGCGACTCCTAATGATTTGTCTATTCTTAATAAGGTTGGCAACTCTTTTGATCTCCTTATCCATGGAAGCCTCCTTATCCTGCACGATCGTCCCACTCTTAACTCTCAACAGTCCTCTATCCCTTTAGAATTGTTCTAATGTTCCCGCTTTCTCATCCCATTTCCCGTTTCTCGTCCCATCGGACTCTACTTACCTTGGTCCTTTAGCATTTTTTCACTTTTTCATGAAATTTATTTCATGCATTACTTTCTATTGTTAGAGGAAGTATAAATTCTGTAAATTTTATTCTTAATTTCACTTGACTGATGATGAACCTGTGATAGGTTCGAAACGTTTCTATACATTAAAATGGACTAGTCGATATATTTATTTCTTTCCTTTTGAATTCTAACCGGTTATGTCTACTGGATTTGTCAAAAAAGTTTAAAGTCAATTAATAATATGGATAATGCGAATTCAAAGTTATTTATCGTCTGTTTCTTTATTCTGAAATTATCCGAAGTCTGCGTTTTCCTGCAAAGGTATTCATTGGCTGGTGTTTTGGGTGCTTCGTGTGCAAGAAAACATTTTCGTCATAGACGTGGATTGGAAAATGGTCGTTAGTGTGAATGACAGTATACCAATCGATTAGTCTTTTCGATGCTCTTGTATGGAAGGGAAAATAATCTTTAGTCCTTCAAGTTCTTAGACCCTCGTCCTCAGTTTTACGTCAGTTCGGAAGCTCTTCTGAGTAGGTACATGACTTATTGATGAAGGGGGATGTGCGGCCCAGATTTTTTATGCAAAAAAAACCCTGAATAATGAGAAGAAAAACAGGGGATGAGAGAAATGACTTGGTAGGTCTCATTCTATTAAAGCTTTAAATTGTACTGCGAACATCGAACGATTTTAACATTGGTGTGACCGAAATGAAGTAAAATGTTTGAGTGTTCTTGAATTTCCCACCCCATTTTTGGGGTTTTGGAGAAAATGACAGCAATTTTTAGAAAATTTCAGGACTAAAAACCCACCTATATGGGCAGTACCGGTACCCAATTTATATTAAGTACTCCACCGGGGTTGCTCAGCCCTTTTGATAGGTACAGATCGCTTGTTCTTCTTGATGCAGAATGCGAGAACCCTAAGTTGTTGTTGTGCAGCATGTTTTTGGTTTTTGTCCTCAGTTCTTGTAAAGTTCAGTTGCTCCGACCTACTCCTTAGTCCAGTAAGAAATAAACTTTCGAAATAAACTTTGGACTTTAGTCTGCAATACATTCAAGACGTTTGGCTGACCTTAACGAAAAAATAGTGTACAAATTTTGTCCCAATCCCGGGATTTTCTTTAATTTCGGATGCTTTATTTTGTCAATTGGATTTTACTGGATGAAATAAATTAGGACGAGGCATATACGAAATGAAATGATTTTTAGTGTTCGATACGGAAATATAATTTTAGGAAACAAATATTTTAGTCTTCTAGACTTGCCTTTCATTTTACAAAAGTGTTTGTCAATAATATGGAAGAATTTAACAAAAACAAAAAGCAACCAAACTCTGTTGAGGGGAATCGATCCCCTGATCTCCTTGTTTCCAAACAGTTGAACAAACACGCCACGCTAAGCAAACTGTCGAGGTGCCAAGAAAAGGGGATTAACCCGCAGCAAACACCTCGTTCTTTTGTTTTCAGTGGCACCATACTGCACAGATCAAAGAAGGGTCAGCCCCAATTACTCCAGAAACGATAGCAGAAACTGGAAAATCAAGGTGTTATAGCAAAACTACCCCATGGGTGGCAGGGGAAGGTGCAAGAGCGAGCACTGGATCTTGAAGATCCTAGGAGGTTGATCTCCCACAAAATCGGTCTCTATGACTACTCCCGCTTTAGTATATAAGACCAGCCCTTGCCCGTCTAAGACCACCGCCTCGTAAGACCTCCGCCTCAAGAACCTGTGCCTCGAAGACCTCTGCCTCAAGGACCTCCGCCTCGATGACCTCTGCATCTCCACTGAGCTCCTAGTTTATAATCTTTAGTATCCATCCTTGATCCTAGTCCAGGGTCCCTATCATGGTACAAATCCCAATTCTGTTCCTCCGCTTTAGTGCAAGTTCCTTAGTCCACAACGATGTTCCTAAGTTTAAAATTAGTCAGTCTACAGCAGCTGTCTTTCTCTATAGTCTGTCCCTAAGTCCTGACATAATCAATTGTCTTCAGTCCCATTCCTTGGTCCTGTTCTTCAGTTTTGCTATAGTTCAGATCTTTAATCCCATTCTTGGTCCTGTTCCTTAGTCTTGTTATGTTAGTCCCGAAATTATTCATAGTCTTCAATTCCTTTCCTTAATCCTGTTCCTTAGTCCCGAAATTACTCATTGTCTTCAGTCCCGTTGCTATATGCTGTTCTTTAGTCCTAAAATGTTCCACAGTTCCATTTCTTGGTCTTGTTCCCCAGTCTTGTTATTGCTCATGTTCCTTAGTCCTGAAATTGTTCATGGTCTTCAGTTCCCTTCCTTGGTCCTGTTCCCCAGTCATGTTATTGTTCACATTTCTTAGTCTGGAAATTATTTGTGGTATTCAGTCGCTTACTATGGTCTGTTTCTCAGTCTTGTTGTTGTTCATTCGCTGCAGTTCTGTTCCTTGTTGATTTCCTTAGCCCAGTTCGTTGATAAAGTTTTTTATGCTGCAAAGAAAATTTTACCTTTCTAGCTTTCCTTGTTTTCTTCACTGTGAAAGGATTCCACAAAGATTTCTTAGTCCTGAAATTGTTCATGGTCTTCAGTCCCCTTCCTTGGTCCTGTTCCCCAGTCATGTTATTGTTTATGTCCTTAGTCCGGAAATTATTCTTGGTCTTCAGTCCCGTACTATGGTCCTGTTCCTCAGTCTTGTTATTGTTCATTCTCTGCAGTTCTGTTCCTCATCGTTTTCCTTAGTCAAGTTGCTTGGTCAAGTTTTTATGTTGCAAAGAAAATTTTACCTTTCTAGCTGTCCTTGGCTTACTTCCTTCCCGTTGAAAGGATCCCCCAAAGATTATGATAGAAAACGTAGCAACATAATAGATTGAACACATTCTCTGTGGAGAACTCGGGTTTACTGCAGGAGAAATCGTGGAGAACTCGGGTTTACTGCAGGATCCTGCTGCTTGGTCGTGTTGTAGTTCATGTTGCTCAGTCCTGTATAGTTAGATACTGCTATCAAGGCAGCTTAAACTTCGTGATGACATTTGGATAGGGTTGGCTTTCAAATGCACTCTTCAAAAACCCTTTTAAAATGGTTTTCGTTTGTTTTCTTTGAATGAAATTCACTTCAGAATAAGCTTTTGAAATGTGGTAATGGCATTTTGTTTCCATTGAAAGGGTTAAAAAACATATGCACAACGTGATTCAAACCGGTTCGTGATATTCATGATATTCGCAGAAACCTCTCCAGTTCAGAAAACTGGGCAATAGTGATATTCACTGTGCGAGTTTCAAGTCACTGTAACTTTGTTCTTCACTCACTAGTCTATTTGTAACTTTGAATATCTTTTCTAAATGTCTTCCAGATATCTTTCAATGTCTTTTGCGTAGGTTGGGTAACTTTTTAAGGAATTGGTATTTTCCCAGTTCCTTTAATTTCTATTGTTTTATTTACTGAATATTTTTGAAAAACTATTACATTCAAATATGTGCTCTTTTGTCTCTTCTTCGATATGACATCCTCGCAAAGCATTGTGTCATTCTTGTATGATCCTTTATAATTACTTTTAATCTTTATCATGTTCAGTTTCATTCTCAATATTCTTTTACATTCTTGTATTCCACATGAATTCAGATATGTTTGCCTGCCATTGCACTTGGTGTCTAAGAATCTTAATTTTCAATATTCTTTTATTCTTCTTAATTTTTCCTCCTTAATTTCTGTATTAATTGCTTCCTTAATTTGTTTTTTCCATTCTGACTTCCTTATTTCTTGAATTGTTTTTATATTGACTTCAATTTTGTATTTATTTGCAATCTCTTTGACTTCTATTAACCAACAATTTTAAATCCTACCTGATCTTGATGAATAACTATTTTTTGCAATCCTGTCATCACTTGAACTCAAGAACCAATGCAGTAGCATCATTTTATTATAATCAATCATAGTTGTTATTGGCCATAAATCAAATTCAATTAATATTCCCCAGTATGGTGTAGATTCTTCAGCCTCAGTCATAGCAGTTAATATTCTATGATGAATGTGATTGATGTCTTTTAATTCTTTCTGTGTTACGTTTGTCCATGTGTCCATTCCATATAATAGCGAAGGCATAACAATATCATTCATTATCTTAATTCTCACACTCATTGCTTTATATCCCACTTGATTCTCATTTCCGTACTTCTTTATTACTTGTATCATGCAAGGCATCTTTTGGTTTTTTCCAAAATACTTTTCTCATTATCACCTTTAATATTGATCCAATTTCCTAAGTATTGAATTTCATTTGCATTCTTGATATTACCTTTCCTTACTTCTACATGTACCTCATTCTCCAATCTATCTTTATTCATTTTTGATCTCTTTTGAAGTTCATTTTCATTAATTTTGATTTCTCATTATGGAATGTAAATTTCTTTTCTTCTTCCATTGCCTTTAAACTCTCTTCTAATTTCTTAATCTTTTCTTTTGATCCATCTTAGAGGACGTCATCCACGTATATTAAATTTTCTATACCAATATCCGGTGCGATCATTGTGTAGCTCCTGCCACATATTTCATTAATTATATCTGTCTCTAAAAAACATAAAACTGGCCCCAAAATTGTTCCTTGTTTTACTGATGATTGTATTTGAAAAGTGTCAGTCATCCCATATGGCGTGTCTATTATCACCTTCGAGTCTTGGTTTAGTTCTCTTATTAATTCAATGTAACTTACTTTTATCCCGCAGTTATAAAGTTCCCTACATGCATCATCCAACAAGAGCTTGTCAAAACACTTTTCTGTATCTGCCACTACTATGTACAGATCTTTATTTAAATAGCGATAGTAGTCCATAACTCCCCTTGGCACAAATAAATTGTCTATGGTGCTTCTTTTTTTTCTTCCACCATTTTGGTATTGTGATAAGTACTTATCTATGCAGTTTCTATTTCTATTATATATAATCTTTTCAAGCAATTTTGCCATTATACTCGTTATGAACAGTCCCCTTTGATTTGACATGCTGCTCTCTTTACCTTTCCTTTTATAAATTGATTTTATTTTTAACTCCTTCCATTCTTTTGGTATAACATTTTGCTTAAATACTTCATTCATCGTTAGTATTATGCTTTCTAATAAGTCTTCTCCGGCGGCTTTGATATACTCATTTCTCCATCCCTGTACGTCTGCTGCTTTTTTATTTTTTAATTCTTTCTTTATTTTTTCGATTTCACATCTTCTCACAGGTTCAATTTCATTTGATTTTTCAAGTAATTTTCTTCTGTTATTTAGTATTTTGACTGTGTCTTCAACTGCTGTTCCTCTTTCCGTTATTGCTGGTACTGGTGATAATAATTTCCTGTATATGTCCTTGATGTCTTCTCTGTCTTCAATTAACACTCCTTCATTTTCCATTGCAACAGGTATTTGTTGATTTTTATTTTCCTTATTCATCTTTTTTACAAAATCCCAGAAAGTATTATTGTTTAAATTTCCATTATTTGTAATTGACTCTAGGGTTTTTGTTACAGATTCAGCTTTGTTTCTTTTATTTTCTCTATTAGGGCTATGTTCATTTATTAGTGCTATTTTTCTAATATTCTTGCTCTCTGACACATGTCGTTGCTTTTAGTTAGTTGTTGTTTTTCTAGTCTTTTTGCTTTTCTTAGCATTCTAATTTTTTTCAGTGGTTTTTTCTTCTTTTTAATTTTTTTTGAAAATAAAGTATTTGCAATGGATATCACCTTGCTACTCCATTTGCTATATTTTTTTCCAGACTATCTGTTGTTTTTAATATTCCTGCTAAGTCACTAACATTTGTTACTCTTTTGAATGTACATAGACTTTTTTTGTTGATTTTCATTGTACAATTTTTACTCTTATCTTCTAAGCAAATCATATTCCAATTGATTTCAGCTAATATTAGGTTGTGATCGCGGTACTGATCTTGTTTATTACCATCCTTCTTGGTATTATTTACTTTGTAAGGCACCAATACATTGTTCTCATCAATTATGATATTCTGAATTGCATTTTCATCTCTTTTAAAAACTAGCCCATAGTATATTATAGATTTTTCTTCCTCTTGTTGTCTGGTCCATTTTCCTTTACATTTATCCATTTCATTTATTGTTGTCAAGTCATGTTTAGTTATCAGATTTAGTAACATCTTTCCATCTATGGAAACTTCCTCCTTATTATTTCCAATTCAATTTCCAACTTTGCAATTAAAATCCGCAATCAAGAAAACATCTTCTTCAGTTTGCTCTGTCTTTTGAATTTGATTACTTATTTTTCATATTTATTCTTAAGTTCATTCCTCGAACTTCTACTTTCCTGTGGTAGATATTCAAAACCCAGTCTGATTTTCAACCTTCCATTGTCAATTCTCAACCAAATAACTTCTTCTTTTGCGGTTGTTTTTTCAATTACATTTGTTATGTGTCTTAATTCTTCTCTAACTCCAACCAAGAGTCCACTGCCCATTCTCTCTTCTCTATTTAAAATATTTGTTGTGTATCCGTTAAAATTTACGACTTCATTGCCCTTTAAAAGTTTCTGCTAGACATATAATAGTTGGATTATTATTTTCAATGATGTCCTTTATTGATTCCAATTTTGACTTAATTCCTCTTATATTTGTATAGTATACTGAAAAGTTCTTTAATTTGTTTTCAATCTTTTTGCCTCTTCCTGCTTTCTTTTTTGTTCTCATTTTTACTGCTGTGGTCTATGTGGGTGTGCGCTGATTTGCATCTGTTGTTGTGTATTTAAAGGTAGTTTCGGAATTTGTGTTGTTGGAACAATATTCATGTAGGGTTGGATGTTTGGAAAGAACTGTGGCACGGTTTGTCTTTTTGTCATTGTCTCTACTACTTTTGATGTGTGTGTCAGCCTTTCTTCTAAAAAAGACATCTTTTGCTCCATGTTGTTGTTTTCATTTGGTATTGGTTTATTGTATACATACTCTTGTCCTTGTATTGCTGTACTAATTGTTGACCATCTGTTGTCACTGCTTTTATTCCTTTTTCTGGTCCATTGTCTTTCTCTATCTGTAAGGTGGTAATTGTAACATTCTTCTCCATATCTGCATTCACCGTGTTTTATATTTGCATTCGAAATCTTTTTTCTCTGCCTTTATCTTATAGTGTCTATGCTTACAACTACTGCCAAATTTGCAATACAGTCCTAATCTGTAGCTGAAACAAATTGCTTTATTGTTATGATCTGTTCTGTTGTTCTTCTCTGTGAATGGCACTCGTCTTCAGTATTTTCATCTTTGTCTTTGTTCTCATTGGTTGTTGTATATTGGGTTGGAATTCTATAGATACTATCCCTGTTCTTACCTTTTTGTTCTGTGCAGACAAACTATATCTTCTGACTTATGCAATAATGACAGGAAGAAAAATGTAAGAAAACAATCAACACAACAGCATGCTATTGCATGACCATATTATGACCAGAGGAGAGGACTGTTCTTTGGCTGTGGATGCTGAACTTATTTCTGAAACTGAAAATATACTGATGGGCACTCATCATTTATCTTTCACGGCTGTCGATCATGGAACTTTTAAGAAATGTACTTAGAGCTTTCGCTCTGGTGAATACTTGGGTGTATCTGATGAATTTGATATCTTCGCTGTACGTCGTTTTCTGTGTAGCAAAGAGGACAACATGGCCTGGTAACAGCAGGAGCATATCACTACATAGCAATATGACTGGACGCAATTGGAAATCATTCAAGAATATGACTTCTTCATCTTTTGCTGCAAGCCATGAAAAGAGCATGTTGCAGAAGACAAGAATGTTTTCTACAAAACCTTTCAGGGGGTCTACAATGAATATGTTGCCACAGTTACCCAAAACAATAAACTTTATAACAGCATCAGCAACTAGTCATAATGTACATATTGTAACTAAATTTCATTTTCTAATTTAACGTTGCGTTGTTTGGAAATTGAAATTTGAAGTTCTACTGTTATGTTAACCCGTCCCTCAATTTACCCCCATTGCATATTTCACACACACTCTCCATATCATTACTGGGGTTGTGGCTATCATCGGAGAATGGCCCCTTCGTCCAACAGAATGACTGTGTTGCTGCTTCTCCTTCATAGGATAGCATTACTAATGAATAATTTAAAATATTCTCCAACTTTTGCTATCCGTCTATGAGATGTGTATAGCTTTGGGACATTATAAGCAATAAATCTTAATGCATTGAACACAACTTAGTTTCTAAATGTTTATCACAGCTGCCTGCTTCTCCCACTATCGACCTATGCTTTTTCCATGTTATGAAGACTGCAATTTTCTTCACAGATCAAATTCAAAGTGTTTTACCTCTAAAACGATTGTCCATGCGTGCTTTTTTAACCTTTATTTGTAAAATCAAGATAACAGCAAAATGCCACCAATGAGAAGGCCCATAATCACATCATATACTTTTATTGCAGAAACTATTGAACATACACTCTTAAAAATATCAAAAATGAGATCAGAACCATCAAAAACCTCTGGTTACCGATCAGTATGAAATATGTACTTCACTGATTTCGATATAAAAATAAGACAATGCCTGCCAAAAGTCCTTGGAACACCCCCGTAGTTTTTAAAAAAAATACGACTCCTCTTCCATTTCTTTCTGAAAAACACAGAGAATCAACCCCCTCCCCCTAAAACAATGTTGTTCGTCTTTTGTACAGTCTGAGCTTTCATAAGATGCATTGCAGGTTCTCGTGGGATATTCCAAACCACAGAAAATCAACATTGTTTGAGAGGGGAGGGGTTTCTAATGCTGCCAGTGGAGTGGAAATAGTCCAAGTGTTCCAAGACTTTTGGCAGGCATTTTATGTTACAAATCTTCCTTTGTTTCTGCTAAAGTCATCATTTCTGTATCTCTAGTTTCTTTTTTTGACAGTAATTTAGACTCTATTTCTACTTTCTTGTTAAGACTAATTTTTTTGAAATGCTTTTGTATATGCTGTTATTGTTATATTTGCTGTTATGTATACTTGTATGTATTGTTATGTTAGGTTTAAGGCCATCTTGGCCCAGAAACCTTATTATAAAAAAACAAAAAAAGTAAACATGGACTTTGTTTCATGAACTTTGATTGAAAAATATTATTACCAAACAAATTTTAAAATAATTGCGAATCAAGATTTAGTGATCAAGACATCTCCTTCTGCTTCTTAAAAGCATTTCCACCACGGAAACGATTGAAATAAAAAATGCTGATGGAAAACAATTCTCCCCTGAAAGGAATCGATCTCCTGCCTCCTACAACCTGTATAACTAAACAGGACCCCATACCAACAGAGCTAAGGGTCAGCCCCAATTACCCTAGAAGCGAGAGAAGTTTGCAAAAAAACGATAGGGTGATGACACACCTACCCCACGGTCGGTCGAGTGGCAAGAAATTGGTTACCATGGAAATTACGATTTTAGTATGTAAGACTAGCCCTTGCCAGTCTAATACCATCGCCTGATGAGGACCACCGCATCCCATGAACTCTGCCAATAACGAATTCCACCTAAAAGGCACTGCACGTTGAGTAGGCTATATTTGATGTTAATCTACATCTTGATCTCAATCTTTATGTGAGTCTTGTCTTAATCTTAGTCTTCAACTGAAATGGGATCTTAATCTCAACTTCTACTGAATTGGAATCTTGACCTTAATCTTAATCTAAATCTTTATCTAAGCCTTGGTAAATATGAAACTCCATCTTAATATTAGTCTTAGACTGTGTTAGTCTTGGTCTAAGTATCAGTCTTTCATTTTTGAACTGAAACTTAAAGTTATTCTTAATTTGTAAACTGAAGCCCATTTTCAAATCAGTTTTAATCTGAACCTTTATGTTAATCCTGATGTAAATCTGAAATAACATTGAACCTTACAATTAATGTCAATGTTGTTGTTTATCACCACATGCAATAATGTCAATCTCAAACTTTATCATCATCTTAATTCATCTTCAAACTCTTAGATGCCAAATAAATGTCCCCCCGTTTATTAATTTTGAGTTTTTCCCCCACATGCAGGGCCTTATTAGGAACCCCCAATTTATTAATTTTCGAAGAAAAAATTTCACTTGTGAAAGGATGAAACTACAATTATTATTTTTCCCCTGACCCCGGACCTTATAAGGATCCCCTGTTTATTAAAATTTCAAAAGAAATTTCAAGTCCCCTCTATCGATTAGGACCCCCCATTTATATGGTACTTAAGAGCATTGGCCTTAATGTTAAAATTAGTAAAAGTGAAATTAGTCTTTAATTTAAAATAAATTTTAGTATTATTCTGATTTCTTCAACTGCAATAAAACTTTAAATGAAAATCGAAGATGAAATCAAAATTGAAATAAAAACTAAATGGAAATGAAAGTTAGTGTTGAGACATAAATTGAAAATAAATTTACAATTGAAAACATATGAGAAAAATTAGATGTAAAGATTCGAGTCATTCCAAAAAGCATTCTAGTTTTGTCAAGGTGACTTTAAGACATTGAAAAGAATTATAAACTATTTAAATCACAAAAACAAAAACACCAAAAATGTTCAAGGTATTTACAAAATAGGCCCTCATTCCATTCCGTCATTCTGTCATTCCATTCCGTCATTCCATATTCCGTGTTTTAATGATAGCGGGAAGCCATAAGCCAGAATGCACTAAAATCTGCAACAAAAAAGCTGGGAACTCAAGGAATGAGTGGGAATAAACGGAGCTGAATGGAACCATTGTAACATGCTAAAACGAAGTGGGAATAACTTGGAATCGGAGGGAATAAATGGGACAAAGTAGAAATCGGTGGGAATAAATGAGAACGAGAGGTGACAAGGTGGAACAAACAGGGAATCACTGAAGAAGATGAAGGAACAACTCAAAAAATAGGAAATTACCACAAACAAGTGAGAGCAAATTGAAACTAAACGGGGATCAATGACGATTGCGGGGGAAAGCAGGAACAAAGCCTGAAACAGCTAGAATCACCAAGAACAATTGTGAAGATTGTTCCAAACTGTTAGCTGCAGGCTAATAGGCTTATCTCGGACTGATCTCATTTTTCAAACATGGCTAATGGGGACCTTATTATTTCTGTATGAAGCTATAAATTTAAAAAAACTAGATACTAATAGTTGATTAGGCAGGTAAAGGGTCAGCTCCCTCCACTACCAATTCACCCTGCTTTTTATGGTCATCAACTCTCTTCTCCTCTGTCAAGTCTTGTTGCCCCACGTGTTTGTACAACTCGCCCCATCTGTCATGTCAACTTGCCCTACCATTATAAATAAATGACAGGAAAATAAAATTTTTAGTTCAGTTGGGGCCAGTTGAATTTTGAGATTAGGCGAGTTGACTTCAAAGGTGCCTCTGGCGAGTTGACTTTGAAAGTGGGAAAAGTTGGCAGTGGGGCAAGTTGGTAGTGGGGCGAGTTGACTAGAAACTGATTATGCCTAAGACCATTTCTAACATCCCAATGGGTCTAGCTAGAGTTTAAAATTTACCCCTTTTCTTTACAGTTAAAGACATTACTCAGTTTCACAGACAACTGAATAAGGCCTTGCCGTTGATGGTAGTGCTTCAAAATAAGATATATGATTCATGATTTGATCCAGTCACACCCCCGGGTCACCTTACAAGATTATAATACTTCAAGCAAGGTTTGGCATTGGCTAGATTATGGCCACAACTTTGAACCTATAATGAAGCATAAAATAAGGCCCACTGCCTATTTGTAGATCAGTGATAAGACCTGATATTGCATGCAACCCATGTAACTTGTTTGACTTCAACAGAAAACAGGAAGATTTCTTAGAGGAGTGAAAGGAACTACATACAGCTAGGCTATTCACTGCATTTTTGCCTAGAGAACAGAGCAAATACACATTAATTTGCTAAGGGTTCAGTCTATCATCAGAAGAACAGAACACATACCTACCATAGATGTGTCCTATATAATAGGTTTAAAAGATATTGCTGTTCTTGCATTTTTGGGTTTGTAACCTATTGTTAGGTTGAATTATGTCCTTTTTTGTGAAGGTATCATTCATAACAGATGCTTGAAAAAGACGAAAGTTTGATCATGATAAAGTAAAACAAATGAAGAGAAAGGTACTTGGTATCTCTTTTTTCTTTTACTGAATTTTTGTGTTATCTTAAAATTCAATAATTCCGTGTAACTGTGGAAGTCCTGAAATTACCTACATTAAGTCATCAAAAATAAGAAATTTGGATATACAACATTTGGCTTCAAACCATTTATAATTGAATTCCACCCTTTGATTATAACCTGATACACTGGATTAACAATATATACACTGGATTAAGAGTTAACAGTATGCTAATGCTTTTTCATTTCATTTTTTCATTTCATTTTATTTAAAATTCCATTTAAATACAAAAGACACAAAACTTAATAAATTCAATTAGATAGAAATACAATACAACGGAATAAAATACAATGAGAATCAATACAAGGTTAAATTTTGGTCTATTTGCACATAAATGAAATTTTTTAGGAGGAACTCTCCTAGTAGTCCGAGGACTAACGAGAGGAGAGCACCCCAATTGTTGGAAATAGATTTGTGTGTTGGCAGAGCATTATTATTTCACTTTTGAATAAAAAGAAAACTATTTCTTGGTCGAAATAAAAGGAAGCTAGAATAAATTTTTTAAGATTTCTTTTAAATGAATATTAAAGGCAGTGTGTCGCGCTATTTATTGGCAAGCAGTTTCTGAATTTCGAGGGTCCTCGAAATTGAAGCAGCGTGACGGGTCAAGATAATTGACCAATAGCAATCGAGACTCTCCTGTCTTTGGAGAGGAAAGTTAAAACCAAACGAAACTCGTTTAAAAATGGCTGCCATGAATCGACTCTGTGTCGTGGATGAGATCAACATTTGAGTAAAAAAGCCATGGCGACAAGTGCACCGTCAGAGAATGAGCCTCGAGGAAAAGCGTCAAATACTCGTGGAAGGAAGAGAAAATCGGATGATGAAAAGGTAAAGCGGTGTAAAGTGTCATTTCATGATACAACATTGCAATTATGGCGAGATTTGAAAGCAGAAATGGGCTTTCACACCGATAACGACCTGGCTCTTGCGTTGATGTCCTCTTACAAAAGGAATGTGTCCAGGTAAGCCGTTGCTCGTTTTGCAAAAATTGCAAAAGTTTTGCAAGATCCTGTTGTTCGATTGCAAAATTATTTCTAAAAACAATAAACAGATTTTTACAAAGAGTTTATTTCATTTTAGGGGTTTTGTTTCACCTTCATCTCCTTCCCATCAAGCTTTCCACTCTACACCCATGCATGGAATAGATATCCGTCAATATGAAAGAGGACATGATTCGGTTAGAAGGGAGCTGATCACCCAAATTCCACAGATACCTGCATGTGTCAGTCTCATTGAGCCAATGGAAGAGTAAGTTTTTCAAACTTGATGAAAAACCCTGTCTTAATTCCCTAACAAAGAGGTCAGCTCTACTATTCCAAAATATTCTATATTTTAGCTCTCCCCTGCTGGAAACATCTGGTCATGACATCATTGATTCTGGAGAAAAAATTAGCATCACATCCAATTCTGTTGAAAAATCTGGAGGTGCCATGGTACTAGGAAGACACAGTGATCAATGGTACAGCGATGAATCATCTGAAGGAAGTGAGCTGGATTTGGATGAGATTGAGCAGTTGTTGCAAGAAATAAAACTTGGAGATGACTGTCATCTGACACATTTGAAAGACTTGCAAACTAAAGATGAAATGTCAGGAGATTTTGATGTGGATGAGGAAGAAAGTGAAACAGTAAATATTTCTCTCCCATACTTGTCTGAGCCAGATAAAACATTGCTGGACAGTACTAGTATGTCATGGCAACCAACAGATGATAATACCATTTTGTTTGGTTATGGGAAGAGCAATAAAGTGACTTTGCCTCACAACTATTATAAAGAGTTTTTAAAGGAAAGGGATCTTGTCAGTGACTTCAGTTTGATTGATGATGAGAAATTTATTTGCTCACTTACGCAAATTGAAAACCTCATAGCGGCTGCTACTTGTGAGATCTGTGGCTCATCACGAAAAATAGACAAACATGGCTTTACTGGAAGTGTTGCAGAGCTTTGGTTGATATGTGATAAAGGGCATCGCATGAAATGGGCATCTTCAGAAACAGTCAATGGGGTGTATGCTGTCAATATGCAACTGCTTTCCTCAATTATTCTGTCTGGAAATTTATATGTCAAATTGTCTTTGTTTGCTAAATTTTTTAATCTCAAAATACCATCAGATGCATCATTTTATAGATGTGCCAAGCATTATGTATACCCAGCAGTGGAACTTTGGTGGGAGGAGATGCAAACTTTGCTATTCAGATTGTTTCAAAACAGAGAAGTGGCATTAGGTGGAGATGGAAGAAATGACTCTCCGGGATTTTGTGCAACATACTGTACTTATTCATTCATCGATGCAGTATCTGATCTTATAGTGCACCAGGAAATTGTAGATGCACGCCAATGTGACTTGAAAAGTACAAACATGGAAAAGCTTGGGTGCATGAATGGCTTAGAGAAGCTGCAGACAAAAATGAAAGTTGTGGGTTTTGTGACTGATGATCACAAACAGATAGGAGCAATGATGAGTAAGAATTTCAAATTTAAAAACATTTGTACAAAACAAATAAAGTACACCTATCTAGAGGCAATAACCAGCAGCCACCATTCACATGGGAAATTGAGAGTCTTTGTTCATAAAAGTTTATAACTTGCTTTACAGGGGATGACAAAAGATTCTCAGGAATAAGATTTCAGAAGGATGTCTGGCACAAATCAACAAAGCTAACAAAAAAGTTATCAACAGTAAGGCATTACTTCTGATAATTTATTTTTGAACCAAGTATTTCATCTAAAGTTGCATACAGCAGTCACACAGTGTATTAATTATGACAGGAAAATCATTATTCCATCCTCTCCTTTCTTTGGCCCTCTCATCTTATACATACTTTCTTCCTCCCAGAAAGGTTTCTTGTGGCCAGTTCTTTTTCTTATTCTAAATCTTTCAATGAATTTTTAAAGGCTGCAAATGAAAGAGGCAATGCAAAGATTCACCAGTGGATACCTTCAATAAGGAATCATTTTTGGCACTGCTCAGAAACTAGCAATGGAGACTTAAATGTTTTCAAGGTAACATAGCTTGATATGTTTTATCAAGTCCGAGTACATGCTTTTTTATAAGAACAATTGGCTTTGATTTCAGCCTGCTTGTTTCTTATTTTGAAGTGACTTTTCACCACTTTATCACCAACTACCCTTCTCAAAAACATGTATAGAATGCTTTTTCAGGCAGGGACTTGATGCTGGGAACTTTTCTTGTGTGTATCTCCAATAGTTTCAGAGAAAGCAAAAAGCTTGGACCCAATTTTCAGCCTGGTATTTCGTATAAAGGTTGTTCTTATAAGAAAAAAAAAACATGTTCATTATTAATTCCTCAGATGATTTGATTACAAACTTGCAAGTTCTGAATAAGAAGAAATATATCTTTTATCACTTCATAATTGATTGAAAATGTTGATTTTTTCCAAAAAAATTTAGAATATCTCCAGGATGTATTGCATAAGTTTGTTTTAGCAAGACTCAAACATCATCTGATTTATTCCTCAGGACAATTGGTTAAACCTACTGAAACATCTGTGCAATTTACATCATGAATGTCACCATGGCCAAGTTGAAGCTTCAGAAAGTGCAGAATGGTTTTCGCCAACTGATTCTGACTTCGGATCTTTGCGGGGGATAGTGTTGGACAAACGGTTATTGAACAGCCTCAAATTTTATACAGACTTCAGGTATGTATGTATATATATGCAGCCCAGCCATTCCATAAAGACCTGAGTGGCTAAGTCCACTTCAATATTGCATAAATTTTTATTTTAAAGTTTACCATGCAATACTTAAAGTATATTTACATGAAAACCCTGTCAGGGGCGGATCAGGCAATTGCCCGGTGGGCCTTCCAAAAATTATTACCATTCTTTTTTATTTTGATATCAATTGGCAGGCAACTTGTTTACCTTAAGTGGGGGGGCCCTTCATTCGCCGTAACACCCCCTTCTTAACCCATTTGAAATATTTCGGCAAGTGTCTTTTGAGCTGGGGGCCCTCTCTCAACAGAATTGCCCGGGCACAACATTTGCAGCTAGTCTGCCCCTGATGCCTGCTCCTACATTATATTTCCTTACACTTTTTGACAGGTACACTGGGCAAGTTGAAGTGTATCACAACCATCTCCTCATGTACTGTCCAAAACGCATATTCTTCAAGTAAGTTTCTATGACATAAAATTTACAACAGAATTTAAACAAGAATTTCATAGAACTGAATTATCAAGTGATTTTATTTTGTTATCTGTGTCAGTTGAAATGAATAATTTGAAGGAAAAATGTGTTTAATCTATATGAAAATAATAATGGTATTGCATCTTGCAACATGATGGCTATTCTTTCAGGTTCCTGCTTATAAAGTGCGCAATAGACTTGCAACAATAGACCACAACCACCACTGTAACTTGCCACAAGCTGAAAATGAGTTTGGAGAACCACTGTATTCAAGAAGATGGAGCAAAAAAGCAGGTCGATGGATTCCAACCACAATCAAGGAGCGCAAAGATTATGCATATGTTCCCAATCTGCAGGCCTTAATATTAAATATGCGCGCAGAATGGATAAAGGCAAAGTTGAACGGCCCAAGCCACTCTCCTATGATGATCCAAGGAGGAAATCTGCTACAATTGCAAAAGTGCCTGCAAGAGCAACCAAAGTGCTAGTTGAGGAGAGGAAAACCCGTTTTCAAAAAAGATAATAAAACTGATAAAAACAAAGAGGCTTCAGATGAGTTTATAATAGTTCAAAAATAGTTTATAAATAGTTCATTAATTCTTAGCAGTTCTCAACGATCTTTATAGCCAGTGTACACATTGTTTGGAGAAGGGTATTTGTCACGTATTTTCCAAACACAGCATGAAGGTATCACCACTCTGTTTCCTGCACCCAGAGGTCCATGTTGCCACATTACAAATTGCCTATATGCTGTGTGCCTCATAGTCTTCCTGTCCTGACTGGGTATGTCAACCCTTATATCACATCGTGAATTAATGGCAACTTCAAGAACATTCCCATTCAAGCATATCTCGTAAAATGTTTGGTCTTTGGTTATGCAGGAACGTCGTTTGCAACATTTTCTCTCTTTTTGGGTGGGCATCTCATGACACTGCAAACATTTACACCAAGTAGGCACCATGCTTGATGTTGGCAAAGGATTGGGAATATCACTGGCAGTGTTTCTTTTCTGGTGCATGATATCAACCAACAATGTTTTTCTGTCCTCAAAAACTTTTGTTGCCATCTCCAACAGCTCGTCATAGCTTAGTTTAGACAATGTGGCCTTTGGAAAGAAAATTGCATAGCAATCATTTACTTAATCAAAACTAAAACGTCTTTTGGTTAGCATTCGGAGGAGATTTATCTACATTTACAGGCCTGTGTAGTGCATAAGTATATTTTAGTGGGTATTTATGTATACTGTACATGTGTTTATTTAGACTTAGAGTTTAAGTTATACTTTAAATTTCATTATTACACTCACCTTGACATCAACAATGGAGCTAGGAGGAGTATTCCCTGTTTCTGTAACTTCTTGGGGATTATCAACATCTTCATCTTGGTGGGCGGTTGGCAAGACATTCTTGCACGGTTTTCGTCTACTACCGCACGTACAGTCATTTCTCTTACAAAATTTACCAGCAGACCGACATGGGCAACCCTTTCTCTGGCAGGTATTCCGACAATCGCAACTAATTGTTACCCTTGCCTCTTCTTGTTGTGACTGATGATCAGCAACAGTCACGGTAGCACCGTCGATTTGACTCTTCTCTGCTGGTGCTGTTGGCCCGGACGCGTACCCCAGGCTCACTTCCTCGCTTTCTTGAAGTTCGCCACCAGCTATTACTCCTCAGTACTCTCTGGCGGCCGCAGGTGTTGTGGGATTTCAGGTCTATCCGATAGACCAAAAACTAACAGATCCAGTGCTCCGAAATCACTTCTTAAATTTTCGTCATCAAGTTCTGGGACCGTAAAACGTCTCGCCATTTTATTTTGACAAGCTACTCCTGCAACATCAAATTGAATTGAATTTCCTATTGTTTGGGTAAGCCAATCAGCAACGCGACACACTGCCTTTAAGACACAGACTTTCTTACTTCCCCTGGAAGGTTCTTATTTTCCTTTTACCTTCAACAATAAAATGAGCCTATTATCTTTGATCTATTTATTTAAACTGGTCTGCAGCTGACTATAGTTATTGCAAGAACACTTTGCCAACAAGTTTAATTTTAGCCCCAGATTTCCATAGAATGTTCATTTTTCACTATTTCTTAGCAATTGGTGATAGTGATTTTGTATTCAAATGTTTGAAGTTAGCAGGTGTCAAACAATTGACAGCCTCAGTGAAAAATACATGATCAAAAAATAGTAAAAGCTCAGTCTAGCTGCACTGTTGAGCCCTGATATTGGGCAAAACCAGAAACCGTAATTATTTGATTAATGATTAAGGACGCTTCCTCTGATTAAGTTAAAAGTGAATCCTCCAATAAGTGAATCCTCCAATTAGTGCATCCTGTACGACTAAAGCTAAAGTTTGGCTAATTAAACTATGCAAGAACGATGCATTGAATTATTGATTTGTTTTATTGGGAAATTTTGAAACATAGGTTTCTATTGCAGGAAAGAAAAGACCTTGGTAGGTTGATTAAGGTGTAGACATTGCCATCATTTTAGATGGTTTTATGGCATATCTTATCCTGGACTTTTATAAACACACTGCTCGATTTAATAATTTCTTTATTATCACATAGTATTACTTAATACTTAATACTATTTAATGAAGAAAGTATTATTTTGGCATTAAGGGTAATGTCTGGAAAGTAATTGCATCACTTTATGACAAAGTAAAGTAGTGCGTTAGAGGTAACGATGGGTTGACAGAAATTTTTTCATGTACACGTTGTGTCCAACAAGGATGCTTTCTTAGTCCAGTTCTCCTCGCCTTGTATCTCAATGATCTCAATCGTTTTGTACAAAAATCCTGTGGGTATTTCTTTAGGCAATACCAATATCCACTCTTGCTGTATGCAGACGACCTAGTTTTGGTTGCAAAAGATTCTCACGATCTTCAATCCCAGCTAGACAAGTTCGCAATTTTCACCAATATAGTTAAAATGGAAGTCAACATGGATAAAACTAAAGTGATGGTACTTAGAAAAACAAAAGAGTAAGGAAATTTTGGAGAGTAAAAAAATTTTGAAACTTGGGGATAAAGTAGTAAAAGAATGCGAATCTTAGAAGTACCTAGAGGTAACAATGAAATCAAAGGGGTCCTTTTCTGATCATGTTGACAAAATTAAAGAAAAACCCCAAAAATCTTATTATAATCTTTTATCAAAGAGTAGAGAATGGGGTGGTTTTCAACCAAGACTTTTTATCTATCTCTTCGATCATACTATAGCACCAATTCTAAATTACGCTTCTGAAGTTTGGGACTTTGATGAATGGCCTAAATTAGAAACAGTCCATCTGTCAGTATGCACTCGGTGTAAGGACAAATACAAGTACCAAGGGTGTATATGCTAAGTTAGGAAGAATTTCTCTAATTAATAATGTTACATTAATATCCTTAAACTCTATAGCCGTTTATCAAAATTAGACTCCCAACGTTATGCCAGTCTAGCTTATCATTTTCTTAACAAAGATGCTGAAGAAGGGCTGACAAATAGGGTATCGAAAGCTCGCAATCTTTGAGCAATGCACGGCATCAAAGACTCTGATAACACGACTACTATTAAAATAAAGGTTCATAAACATTTTAAGTCTGAGGTTTTAAATAAACTTAGGACTCAAATTGTCGATGATAAAAAATTGAAATTATATGCTTCATTCAAACAGACTTTTAAATTTGAGCCATACCTTGACTTTTTACAAGACTTTAACATTAGATCCCCCCTAGAAAAACTAAGGTTCTCATAATCTCCACATTGAATCAAGTAGATTTGAAAAATCGAATATACCAAGAAACGAAAGACTTTGTCCTTACTGCAGAATAGCGAACCTAAATTTAGTTGAAAATGAAGTACATTTCATAATGTCATGTCCGTTCTATAAAGAACAAAGAAAACAAATGCTAGCTATGATATTCCAAAAATTTCCAAATACAGTCAACCTAAATGAAGAACATATATTTTTGGCTAATGTCCCAAGAAGAAAAGAATGTAATTGAAAACCTGGGATATTTCTGTAACAAATCTTTTGAGAGGAGAAAACGTTTTTTAGAAGGTCCTGACCCACTTTTTGAAAATGATGATATGAACAAAGATTATGTAGTGTGATAAAAATATCACAAATTATAAAAAAATAAGATTAACCCAAACCTCCCTGTTCCGAAAGAAAACACCCATCAACATTTCTTAATCAATTTAAAGAGAAAGGTCATTTTTCTTATGCAACTGGAAACACAGATATCGCCAACACTATTCTTGCTTATCACAACCAGGTATATGATAAGTCGGGTCAGGATGATGATTATCACGTATCTTGGTCAAATTTAATAAATTTGGAAAATAACGAATTTGATGAAATCCTAATTAAAATAAAAAAGATGTGCTCTGGCTTGAGGTAAGAATCAACATCCCATCTAAAACAGTTTCTATTCTTGGCAATGAAGCAAGCATTGATGATTTCAAGGATAACCTTTTAGAACTAATTAACATTGATAAAGAACAATATAAGCAGAACATTAATGACGTTATTCCTTTGTGACACTATTTTGCAAGATGATCATCAGTGCACCCCACCGTCACCATCATTCAATTCAATTCAATCCGAAACCTCCACATTGAAGGATGCAATGAAACCGGTTTGGAATCAAATTGCCGTTATATTTCAAGAAATTAATAATCTTAAGGATCAACCAACAAAACGATTTGACTTGCATGCTCTTCAACCCTCAACTACAGAAATAGAAAGAGACAAGATTAGCAAAGAGAACTGGCTATTGAGAAAAATGTATGAACACATCAAACACCCCAAAGCAAATTGCTGACCAACTACATGATTCTGCCAAGACCATCAAAGGGTGGTTGCCAACATGTAAATTGTATATATCGAATGTTATCAAACAGGCTAAGTATACAAATATTAATGATAATGTGGAGCTGTTGAACGAAATTTTGTGTAACTTATGTAAAAAGAATAACCTCATCTTCATAGATAATAGTAGCATAAAATTAGAAAATTTAAACGGAAGTAAATTGCATTTAAATGATAAGGGCAGTGCAAAACTAGCAGGCAACTTCAGAAATTGCATCAAAACTCATCATTTGGCGTGACTTAAAAACGTTAGTACTATTTCTGATAAGTCGGATAAAAATGTTGCTACAAGAAAAAGTCGCGATTATCCAAAAAACCCTATCCTTGCACACCTTAACATAAACAGCAAGCTTGTATGATTGCAAAGTAATCGGAGAAACAAAACTCGACGAAACCTTCTCTACTTCTCAGTTTCTAATTCCTGGCTACAAATCACCATATAGTGCTGACAGAAACGTCTATGGTGGCGGCCTTCTCGTTTACATAAAAGAATCTCTCAATAGTAAGAGAACAGAGAACTTTGAAGAAAGAGGAATAGAAAATATATGCTTTAAGATAAAACTGCGTAAAGAAAAATGGGCAGTCATTGCCGCATATAATCCACCTAGGGCTGATAATGAAAAATTCAAAAATTCTATAATAACAGCAATAGACAAAATAGCTTTAAATTATGACAATTTCATTATCATAGGGGATCTAAATTTAACTCTGGATAATCAATACCTTAGGACTATATGCTCTTCCCTGGGGATGAAAAATCTCATTAAAGAGCCCACTCCACTTGCTACAAGCTACACTGTAATCCTTCTTTAAATGATGTTATTAAAATGATTGAAACAAGCCTAAGTGACTTTCATAAACTAATTCTTACAACCTTGAAATCATCTCTCCCAAAACATCATTCAAACATTACTCACTACAGAGACTTGAGCAAATTTAATGAAGAAGCATTCTGTCGAGAATTATCACGAGCACCATTTGACTTATGTGAATACTTTGATGATGCCAATGAGACTTTTGATCATTCTTAAGCAACTTTTACTCTAACAGTAAACAATCATGCTCCTCTAAAGAGCAAAATAGTAAAAGCAAACAACAAGCCACTTGGTATATCTCACAGAAAAGCCATCATGTTAAAAATTAAACTGAAAAATCAGTGTAATGAATCCATGACCCGTGAAAGCTTTGAAAAGTACAAAAAACAAAGAAATCACTGTGCAAATCTGCGCCCACTTTTGAAATTGGATTACTTCACAAAGATCTGTAAAGATGGAATTTTAGATCCTAGAACATTCTGGAAGAAACTAAAGCCATATTTTTCAGTAAAGAAAACTCAGATTCTGAAGAAGCTATATGCGAAGATGATTGTCTTATAAGTGCCCTTTTTCGAAACAAAATTCTCAAGATACTTATGCACATACAGAAAAAATTTTTCTTCCCAGCATGCTCTATTTAGACTAATAGAAGACAGGAGGCGTGGATTGGAAAACAATAAACAAATTGGTGCTGTTTTGATGGATTTATCGAAGGCGTTTGACTGTTTACCAAAGAATCTTCTTCTAGCGAAATGACATGCTTATGGTGTGGAATACAGCTCTCTATCTTTAATAAAAAAGCTATGTCTCTGAAAGAAAGCAAAAAGTAAAAGTAAAAGGACGCTACAGTGAATGGGGCAATCTAGAACTAGGTGTGCCTCAAGGCTCTATCCTAGGGCCCCTTCTTTTTAACATTTTCATGAATGATATATTTTATAACTTAAGTGAGGGATCTCTCTGCAATTTTGCTGATGACAATACAATATCAATGACTGCAACTGACACAAATAGCCTACTATAACTTATAAAGATAAACACTAACATATGCATTGTAGTGGGTTCGCTAAACACCAAAATCGGTATGAATTGTGCATTTTATGATACAAGCATGAAATTTGGCACAAGTACAGAGTCTGATGCGCCAAACAAAATGAGAAACAGACCCAACTCAGAAAATGGCCCCGAAAGCTATTTTTAGACTGGGGTACTTGGGCCCAGCCCCCACAGAGTTTCCTTCTATAACTTGGAAACTATTTGCGATGCGCAGCTGAAAGTTAGTGCAGTTACATATTTTAATATGCTTAATACAAGGAATAACAAATCCATTCAAAAAATTCCCCCGAAAGCTATTTTTAGACTGGGGTACTTGACCCCAGCCCCCAAAACATTTTAGACAGGGCATTTTTGGCAACATTCTAGCACACTGGGTAACCGGAAATTTTAAAGTAGTTTTGGACTCTTTGGTGGTTGTTAGGTGAAGGCATAGGTCTAGGCTAAGGCATAGGTATAGGTGTAGGCATCGGCGAAGGCATAGGCACAGGCACCGGCGTAGGTGTAGATGTAGAAAAGGCATAGGCGAACACATAGGCACAGGTGTAGGTGTAGATGAAGGCATAGGTGTAGGCAAAGGCATCGCTACAGGTGTAGACGAAGGCAAAGGCATAGGCAAAGCCATAGGCACAGGTGTAGGTGTAGATGTAGGCATTGGTGTAGGCGAAGGCATAGGCACAGGTGTAGAGGAAGGCAAAGGCATAGGCAAAGGCATAGGAACAGGTGTATGTGTAGATGAAGGCATTGTTGTAGCCGAAGGCATAGGCACAGGTGTACATGAAGGCAAAGGCATAGGCCAAGGCATAGGAACAGGTGTATGTGTAGATGAAGGCATTGTTGTAGGCCAAGGCATAGGCACAGGCGAAGGTGTAGATGAAGGCATCGGAGTAGGCGAAGGCATAGGCACGGATATTGCTAGTTTGGAAACCAGGCTTGGTGGTGAATTGGAGGGGAATTCAAATACTACGGTTCACCCGAAACACAGAAAAATCCGTTCACTTTCGTGCTAAAGTACGAAGTGTGCCACTTTTTATCAGTCTTAATAGGCATAATACAGAGATATATACAAGATTACAATAACAGTAATCGATAAGCTATTTGAATTGACTTTTGCAAAGAATTTTGATTACGTTTTTAGAGCTTCAAGGTGAGAGACGCAGCTCGCAAGTTGTTACGTTGACAAATGTATATCTTTGTAAGTGCGGCTTTGTGGGATGAGCTCTCCAATAATAGCAGAGACGAGCACTGAATGATAATAATAAAAAAGCGTAAGAAAAAGGCTATATAGGATTTATAGGGTTAGTTCGCAGATTCAGATATTATCTGGCTTGTGGCTCCTATTCTGGCACAAATTTTGTTGCCGAAATATTGAACTAAAACTGAATCGGTCGATTGGCTTCGCTAAGATTCGCTCCAGTTCATTTCAGCAATCGCAAGTAGCTGGCAAGTGGCTGCGCAATTTCTTCTTGTCTTTCCCAATCTTGTCGACTGAAATTGACATACCTATTGATGATATGGAGTTTCGTCTATGCAATGAAACTCAACCCTCAATGGCAGTTCCCCTCTTTCTTTGAGCATTCTTCCTAACCAAGTGACCAAGTATCAAACTGCGCCTGTTCTACTTTTCAAAGCAGTGCCCCTATTTTTGGTATATGATTACCTTGAGATCCACTTTTTAGTCCTTAGATCTATCTAGCTCAATCATATTGCCATTCTCAGAGAAAGTAAGCAGAAAAAGTTGTGTCTTTTGCATCTTTTTCAACATTCATAGTAGTTCGGAACCCTAGCTGCATCGCAATTGAAATTACGAGCACTCTTCGTAATTTAAGGTTTGAAATGACCAAAATTAGCGTAAGTAACCGAGAACATAATGCTTTTATCCTAAAAGTAACGCTGAACACATCAAAAGAAAGAATTGTGCACGAAACGGTTAAGACTCAAGATATCAGTTTTGCGTTTTGATGACGTCACACAAATTTCGAATCGTAATAACTTCTGAGTTAGAAACCCTATAGAGGGCTACACCCGAGTACCCATGTCTAAAAATAACTTTGGGGGAATTTCGTTGAATGGATCTGTTGTTCGTTGTATTAAGCATGCCAAATATGTAACTTTGCTAATTTTCAGTGCTGTATTGTAAATAGTTTCCGAGTTATAGAGGAAAAATGTTTTGGGGCTGGGGTCAAGTACCCCAATCTAAAAATAGCTTTGGGGGGAATGTTTTTGAATGGATCTGTTGTTCGTTGTATTAAGCATACCAAATATGTAACTGTACTCATTTTCAGTTGCGTATCGGAAATAGTTTGCAAGTTATAGAAAAAAATATTTTTGGGGCTGGGGTCAAGTACCCCAGTCTAAAAATAGCTTTGGGGGGAATTTTTTTGAATGGATCAGTTTTTCGTTGTATTAAGCATACCAAATATGTAACTATACTCATTTTCAGTTGCGTATTGGAAATAGATTGCAAGTTATAGAAAAAAATATTTTTGGGGCTGGGGTCAAGTACCCCAGTCTAAAAATAGCTTTCGGGGGAATTTTTTTTGAATGGATCTGTTTTTCGTTGCATTAAGCATATTAAAATATGTAACTGTACTCATTTTCAGTTCTGTATCGTTAATAGTTTTTGAGTTATAGAAGAAAAAGCTTTTGGGGATTGGGGTCAAGTACCCCAGTCTAAAAATAGCTTTCGGGGCCATTTTCTGAGTTGGGTCTGTTTCCCATTTTGTTTGGCGCATCAAACTCTGTACTTGTGCCAAATTTCATGCTTGTATCATAAAGTGCACAATTTGACTCCTAAGCGATTGCACTATTGATTGGTTTAAAGAAAATGAAATGACCGCTAATCCCTCTAAATTTCAAGCTATTGCTACAGTTGACATCCACTATCTCGACTGCCCGCTATCTCGAACATTCGCTATCTCGAACGATTTTCTATTTCCCCTCGTTTTGCTATAAGGGTTTGTATGGAAAAGTCATCCGCTATCTCGACTGCCCGTTATCTCGAACATTCGCTATCTCGAACCCTTTTCAACTTCCAATGGAGGAAATCACTGCTCGTTATCTCGAACTTTGCCAAATTTTCTAATGAAAAGGAAAAAAGAAACATGCCACGAACGTATTTCGAAGTACAGTATCAGACGATGATTAACGCTTGTCTACTGCACAGGAAATAACATACATATATTAATCCTACAGTGTTAAAGAGCAAGATGTGTCGATGAAAGTTGTCTAATTATTATGTAAACATTGCTTTTGCAAAATGTCAATGAAACTCTTTGAACCTTCTATTATTAATTTGCATGGAACTTGCATGCCATCACCATCACCCACAATCCTTCACAAAAATTATGAGACTTCTCATCAGAATATGAGAAAATGGCCCCCCTTCCCCCTACAGAGCAATGTTGTTGGTAATCAAGTTGAAATTTTGCGGTACAATGCTTCTCCTAACAACAACATTGCTTGGAGAGGCTGGGGAGACACAAAATCGGAAAAACTGCCAAAAAATTATACAGTTCGCAAAAATTGACTTGAGTCTCAGTATATTTTGTGAAGGATTGTCTTAGAAGAATGAAAGACTTGTAATTTGGAGTCAGGATAATCTGACGTGAAGACTGCTCTCTATTTCGTAAATGACAAGGAAAAGCTATTAGCTCAACAGATTAATGGGTTTCACAATTCGGTTGACCATTTCTGCATACCAATTTGGGTGGGTGGGGATGTTTTGCAGGGAAGTACAGGGCCAAAGTGACTGTTAGGAATTTTTTAAAACAATTAGGAAAAACGTTTCATAACCACTTTCGGAAGATCGTTCTCTCTTGTGTAATAATGTGTAATAATAAAATCATCATATGTAATCATCATTAGTGTATATAATTATATAACTCTGTAATAATTTATCAGATTTCTGAGATGACGGTGCAATTCCACATTATTTGTTTTCATCGTGTTACCCACGTGTTACCCACGAGTTACTAACGTGTTACTGTGAACACTAATATGCTTTTCAGTGCGATCTGACGTGTTACCACGAGTTACTCTCTAAATATAGAAAAAATTATTGCTTCTTTATATTTTTTATTTCTTAGTAGTAACTCGTGGTAACACGTCAAATTTTACTCAAAGGCATATTGCTCTTCCTAGTAACACGTTAGTAACTCGTGGGTAACACGTGAGTAACACGTACGTACATATACAGATCCTGCTGGGAACAAGAATACATAAGCTAGTTTACTAAATATATAGTTAAGTAAAGACAAGACGAAAATAAATACACAAAACCTTTTTTCAACGTTTTTATAGGTAAGCATAATTACTTAAATGTTAGCATTCCTTAATGTCCCTAGCATTTCAAAGTCTGTGCGTTGTGATTCTCCTCACGGGTTCATATCACGAAGAAATCACGAAAATTTGCATAAAACAATAACAGGAAGTTTACTTCAATTGTCTTTCGTTTCGAGAGAGAAACTAATTGCAAGAAATTACCACAACATCTCTGCTCTCATTCTCTCTCCCAAATTGCTTGCAGTTTTTAAAGTCAGTTGAAGATTACACTTGACCTGTCTCATTCGTAAGTAACTTGGTATAGTTATTGCAATTGTACCTACTGTATAATCATTTATGGACACATATCGTCAACATCAACTGAATGCAAATGTTATCATGGGCCTAACACGCAGATTGCCTTTGTCTTTCTTATTACCACCTTATTTATACAACTCGAGGAAAGTGTAATAAAACATGTCTCAGTAATACGTCGTTTCTCCTAATTATTATCATATATTAAGCGCTAATTATATTCTGTTCCTCTGCCCTAGTACATAATAGTTGCCGAAATAGAAATTAAAAACAAAACTGCAACTCATAGAGTAGGGAACCCTTTCAAAAATTTTTTAAAATTCAGACAGTCTTAGAAGAATGAAAGACTTGTAATTTGGAGTCAGGATAATCTGACGTGAAGACTGCTCTCTATTTCGTAAATGACAAGGAAAAGCTATTAGCTAAACAGATTAATGGGTTTCACAATTTGGTTGACGATTTCTGCATACCAATTTGGGTGGGTGGGGATGTTTTGCAGGGAAGTCCAGGGCCAAAGTGACTGTTAGGAATTTTTTAAAACAATTAGGAAAAACGTTTCATAACCACTTTCGGAAGATCGTTCTCTCTTGTGTAATAATGTGTAATAATAAAATCATCATATGTAATCATCATTAGTGTATATAATTATATAACTCTGTAATAATTTATCAGATTTCTGAGATGACGGTGCAATTCCACATTATTTGTTTTCATCGTGTTACCCACGTGTTACCCACGAGTTACTAACGTGTTACTGTGAACACTAATATGCTTTTCAGTGCGATCTGACGTGTTACCACGAGTTACTCTCTAAATATAGAAAAAATTATTGCTTCTTTATATTTTTTATTTCTTAGTAGTAACTCGTGGTAACACGTCAAATTTTACTCAAAGGCATATTGCTCTTCCTAGTAACACGTTAGTAACTCGTGGGTAACACGTGAGTAACACGTACGTACATATACAGATCCTGCTGGGAACAAGAATACATAAGCTAGTTTACTAAATATATAGTTAAGTAAAGACAAGACGAAAATAAATACAGGAAACCTTTTTTCAACGTTTTTATAGGTAAGCATAATTACTTAAATGTTAGCATTCCTTAATGTCCCTAGCATTTCAAAGTCTGTGCGTTGTGATTCTCCTCACGGGTTCATATCACGAAGAAATCACGAAAATTTGCATAAAACAATAACAGGAAGTTTACTTCAATTGTCTTTCGTTTCGAGAGAGAAACTAATTGCAAGAAATTACCACAACATCTCTGCTCTCATTCTCTCTCCCAAATTGCTTGCAGTTTTTTAAGTCAGTTGAAGATTACACTTGACCTGTCTCATTCGTAAGTAACTTGGTATAGTTATTGCAATTGTACCTACTGTATAATCATTTATGGACACATATCGTCAACATCAACTGAATGCAAATGTTATCATGGGCCTAACACGCAGATTGCCTTTGTCTTTCTTATTACCACCGTAATTATACAACTCGAGGAAAGTGTAATAAAACATGTCTTAGTAATACGTCGTTTCTCCTAATTATAATCATATATTAAGCGCTAATTATATTCTGTTCCTCTGCCCTAGTACATAATAGTTGCCGAAATAGAAATTAAAAACAAAACTGCAACTCATAGAGTAGGGAACCCTTTCAAAAATTTTTTAAAATTCAGACAATCCTTCACAAAAATTATGAGACTTCTCATCAGAATATGAGAAAATGGCCCCCCTTCCCCCTACAGAGCAATGTTGTTGGTAATCAAGTTGAAATTTTGCGGTACAATGCTTCTCCTAACAACAACATTGCTTGGACGGGGTGGGGATACACAAAATCGGAAAAACTGCCAAAAAATTATACAGTTCGCAAAAATTGACTTGAGTCTCAGTATATTTTGTGAAGGATTGAAGGTTAACTGGCTTGTCCTTTACAATAATTTACAAGTAAGTTTCAATTCAAATTTGTGGTTAGGCCGAACCCTTAGCATAGCAAGATAGGCTTTAGCATGTTATGGCATTTAAGGAAGTATATTTGTTTTTTTTTTTGTTTCACTTGGTATCTTTTCTTACATATTAATATATCCTAATATGATAAAAATTTAAAGCTTCTACGTTGTTAAGAGGTGCTTTTCATATCATGTACCTAGTCTACTCTATTTTGTTTGTTGTTCATGATGATTGTTTTAGACAAGAGCATCCTGACACTTTGTTTTACTATCTTCTTGGCATATTATGACTCTGTTCATATGATTGAGTAGTCAAAATTATTTATTTTTGTAAAATCTTATTTTCAGAGACTGGCAGGAAGACTTTGAGAGATGGAGCAGTGCCAAAATTGAACCTACCAGAGAAATCTCATGAGCCAAAGGAGGTTGTGGAAAGAAAGCACAGAAATATTGTTAAAGATGACCAACAACTCAAATCTGATCAGAAATCCCCATTGTATAAATCATTTGAAGAGTTTGTAAATCGAGTCAGAAAATTAAAACTGAGCTCGTCTGGTTGGTGTACTGAAGAATTTCCAAATAAAGTGACTTTCAAACTGTTTGAAGAACAATTTGTTTTGCCCAAGTTTGAAATTCAAGTTAACCAAAGTTTAACTTACACATGTGCCGTGTATAGAGTGTTTTCACTGACGTCATAATCGAACAGACTTTCTGATGCGCGGCCTTATTGGAGGTACGCTGAGTAGTGGCGAGTTGTGATCAGCCGAACAATGTTTTTAACTCAACAAATTTGACGAAAGTATCATGTCTAAGGCTTTTAAAAAGCAGTCCGATGCAGCAAAACAGTATAGGGAAGGTTTAGAAACTGATGAAAAAGAAAGATATGCTAGAAAAATCGAATTAATCGGGGGTCAAGATCCGTACGAAGTGACCGATTTGTCTTCTGACTGGAGCTTTCTACCGAAAGTGGCTTACCCTGATATTGTTAATTATTTATTGTTTACACCAAGTTCATACACTGCCGAAGATCTCAAGTGTTATAAAGGCCTTGAAGCCTACAATCAGATGGTCAGTGGATGGGTCAGGGATGTGCAGTCGAAAGAAATAAATGGAAAATGTCTCCTAAAAGCAAAGGTAAGGTAGGCCACTACATATTCACAATAATGCTGTTTTTCGCAAGAAGGGAAATGCAACTTGTCAACTAAGGAGGATGATGACAATGAATTTATTCTTTTTGCATTTTTTCCTCTTTTGTGAAATATGCTTTAGTACATACTGTAACAATTTGTTTTTTTTTCACAGGTTCTGCACTCCCAGAGACTACGTGAGAAACATTTAGAGCCATGGATAATTTCAGAAAAAGAAGGGAAGATCTTAGCATGTCATTGTACTTGCATGGCAGGACTGGGTGAGACATGCACCCATGTATCAGCACTACTTTTTGCAATTGAGGCCATGGTAAAGCTACGTGACTCGAGAACAGTGACACAAGAGAAAGCCTACTGGCTTCTTCCAAATTGTATGAAAAATGTGGAGTATAAAGAGTGTAAAGATATTGATTTTTCTTCTGCAAAAGCATTGAAAAAGAAACTTGACCAGAGCATAAGTGAAAGCAGCAGTGGTGCCAGCAATTCAAGAGAGTATGTCATCTCAAAGAAAAGCATCACCGCAAAAACACCATCACCAACAGATAATGAACTAAATGACTTTTTTAAGTCTTTAGACATTGGTGGTGCAAAACCTGGAATTTTTTCACTGGTTGAGCCATATGCAAACAGTTTCATTCCAGAAGCAAAAAGTGCTGCCTTCCCTGTTCTTCTGACTGATTTACGAGATGAAGGTGCTTCTTCATTGAATTTTGCAGAACTTTTGAAGCTTTGTCAAGAAGTTAAAAAAAAAATTATCGTAACACAGCAGCAAGCCAAATCAGTTGAAAAAGCAACACAAGATCAAGCAAATTCTAAACTATGGTTTCGTTTTCGTGCAGGATGCATAACTGCTTCAAAAATGAAGTCTATATGCTGCACAGACCCAGCATTGCCTTCACAAAGCCTAATAAAAAGTATCTGTTATCCGGAATCTCAATCTTTTTCATCTAAAGCTACTAGGTGGGGATGTTCACATGAAAAACAAGCTCTAGAAATTTTTCAGGCAGAAATAGTGTTGGTCCATGAAAATGTCCAGATTTTGAACAGTGGCTTATGCATCAACCCATCATTTCCCTATATTGGAGCTTCTCCAGATGCAATAATGTTGTGCGACTGCTGTGGTAAAAGAGCTGTAGAAATAAAGTGCCCTTTTTGTAAGAAGAATGAAGACTTGATAGTTGCAAGTGAAGACAAGAAATTTTATTTGAAAAAAGACAGTAATGGGGATCTAAAGCTTGACCATAATCATACTTACTACTTCCAAGTTCAGACACAGTTAGGTGTCTGTAGTCTTGACTCTGCTTACTTTGTTGTTTGGACAGAGGAAGACCTACACCAGGAAGAAATTACATTTGATGAAATATTCTGGGCAGAAATAACACAGAAGTCAGATCATGTGTTTGTCAGTGCTATTTTGCCTGAACTTGTTGGAAGATTTTACTCTCGTTTGCCAAATGTTGAACCAAAGCAAACTGATCCTGTAGAAAACAAAAGCATTGAAAGAAAAGAGGTATGGTGTTACTGTCGTCAAGGTGAGGCTGGAAATATGATTGGGTGTGATAACATTGACTGTCAAATAGAATGGTTTCATAACTCGTGCGTAGGAGTAGCTTGTCCCCCAAGAGGAAAATGGTTCTGCCCTGATTGTCGGAAGCTTCGCAGTTCAAGCCAAAGAGAAGGAAAATTGAAAAATAGAAATTCTGACATAATACCACATTATAAATGAGAAAGAGTAATTAATGTTCAAGGATTCTTCGTTTCTATTGAAAATCTACAACTGACTCTGAAAGATTAACACAAGCACAACATACAAACACTATTTTATCGATTAATGGCAATACATCGTTTTCTCTTTTCATAAGAAAGTCTATTGGTAATGGACCATTAAGTATGCAATATTTCTGTCTGACACAGCCAATGACACGTTCCACATGAATCCTTACAGATGCTATATGCCTGGTATCTTCCACATCCACTGGACCTAATTGTGATTTTCCTTTAGTAAAGGCAGGTATTTTAACATTGGTCATCATGCACCGGAGAGTATCCCCAACATCAAATGCTCTATCTGCTGGAACCAGATCTCCTGGAAGAATTATCTCAAGAAATCCACAGTGTTCTGTGACATACTTGTCACTTGCTATTCCTCCCCAGCTGTTAGATATGTAAGGCACTGTCCCCTGTCGGTTAATTCCTATCAAAAATTTTATAATGTTGTGGTGCTTATAAGAAGACCATGTCTGTGCAAATCTTCCCGATGGAGCATCAAGTACAGAGACTGAGAATTGAAGTGGCTGCGATTAAAGAAATGATTGCACGAAAAGAAGTGTTGATTCACTGGATACCAAGAACAGAACAACTGGCTGACTCATTGACCAAACGAGGGGCTTGCACAAGAAAACTCATTGATATTCTCACGTCTGCAAAGTTAGGTCAATGATAATCCATGGACATTACCTAAAGCACAAACTTGCACACTAAACATTTGATCAACATTTTATTTTATTTGCTTCTTGTTTTGTTAGTTTGTTCACTGTTTATTTCATCATGTTCAGTTCATTATATAAAAGAAATAGGGAGGAATCTGTCATGTAATTATATATATTAAATATTGTCATTCTAGGTATTGAGTATATATGAATAACTGGTGGGTGTTATCCCTATTCAAAAGACTTGTTTATCTGTTTTTACATCTTCCACAGAGCTTCTCTAGTTAGCCAGATAATAAATGGCTTCATTCTTATAAACATGACATCTATTACATCAGATACGACACGTGTGACTGTTGACCCTGATACACTGAACAAGTAGCCAAGAAAGGCATTTGAAACATTAAGTCTTAACCTCATCAGAGTAAGAATGAGCATCTGAAAGCCATTGAGAGATTTCTTCACAGGAAAATGTGGATGAAGATATTCATAGAGTGTGAGCATTATGTGCCATGATTGCAATCCTGTGAAAAACAATACCTTTTCATTGTTATCTTTGAATGCTTTGTCATCAAAAGATGCGTTGCTGGCATTCAATTGTTTTTTCAAGTCAATGTTTTCAGCCCTCAGAATCTGTATTTCACTTTCCATTGCACTTATCAGATCTGCAGTCAAATCTGTCTGAACTTCAGTGCCACAGTTAGCATCTTCATGTTCACCACTGTTTCCCACTGAAAGATTCTCCCATTCTAAGGCAGTATCCAAAGCCTTTTTCCTTTGGGAACGATTCTGGCTGCGTTTGAATCTGTCTGTAGCTGATCTTGGATCTTCCATTCTTTCAGACAGGTAGCTTTGGGGCATCAGGTGCAATGAAGGAACCCAATCTGGATCATCTCTCTGATAAAGCTCTGCTTTTTTACCTGCAAAATTTTTTTGAATAAATTAAGGCTTTTTCAGTTTTTCTTATTGTGCACATCCTGCTTTTTAACCAAATGGTAACAGATCATACTGCAAGAGATTAAGACTATTTCAAAAAAAGCAAAATACTGTTAAAGCTCTATCAACAAGCCACCACCCCCCCTCTCTCAAGTCTGCATCTCTTCTTGGAAGCCCTCTTCTCCAACTCAAAACTTCAAGGTAGTGTTTCCCCTTAATTGAGCCTGAAGAGCATATTAAAATTGAAATTTTAAAGTTGATGATTACCTGACACAAAATGAACAGAGCAAACCCTGATGTTATCCAAGTTTTTTCCTTTGAAGTCCTGTTTCAAGCATGCAAACCAAAGCCGCCGTCGCTCCTCACTCAGTTTAAGTGTCTTTTCTCCTTGATTTCGGATTACTTTAGGCAATCTATAAAACTCAAGATGTGACTCTCGATTTTGCCTGTTATGACAACCGTAGACACGACAGTAATTCACCATTTTTGCCAATTAACTTCGGAAATCTGCACGCAAGATATTCTACACACTGCTCGTCTGGCCTCCAATGCCTCCAATATGGCCGACGCAAGATTAATGACGTCACGTGAAAACTCTCTATGGTTGGGTTTTGCCTGTTGATCACCAACTGTACAAAACATATAAGCGATCCATCAGAAACATAACCATATCAGGGTTACTATCTGTCTTTAAAGGTACAAAGCTGTGTGCAGGAGTTAATGAGTTGAAATCAGGGCAACTTTTGTCCGATTGTGTGCCATGTGAGCTTGACCTTGACCAAGAATCAGAACAACCACAGCAAATAAATATTTACTCAAGATGCTTCTTAAAATGAATGAAGGAATTTGTCTACCTTGCAGCAGCTTTGTGAATGATTTTACCAAAAAGGAGAAGTCAAGGGAGAAAAAAATTGATAAGCCTGCCCAATTAAATGCACCATTATCCAAAACAAACCCCAATCGCATAAAATTGGCATTACAAGAAGAAAGAAGGAAAACATCGCAGCTGAAGGGACAAATTGAGCGCATGGAAAGAGAAATAAATTTAAAAGGCATTAAAGTTGATGATAATCTGTCAAATGACATATCTACAATCATGTCAAGTAACATTGAAAGTGCATCTCCTTTTATGTAATTGTTCTGGGAGCAGCAAAAATTGCTTGCCGAAAATGGTGCTAAGAAATACTATCCAATGATCATTCGATTCTGTTTGTCGCTAGCATCTAAGTCTTCATCAGCATATGATGAAATTCGTGATGCAAAGATCCTCACCCTTCCTAGCAGAAGAACGCTTCGAGACTATAAAAATGCCATAAAACCAAAAGCAGGCTTCAATGCGGAAGTTGTTAATGAACTTATAAGAACAGCTTCTTCATTAAAAGGAGTTCAAAGGTATATTGTTTTGTCTTTTGATGAAATAAAAATACAAGAAAATTTGGTGTATGACAAGCATTCAGGAGAACTAATTGGCTTTGTTGACTTGGGTGATGCAGAACTGAATTATTCTTGCTTTGAAGATGGTGCTGGTCAGTTAGCTAGGCATGCCATGGTTTACTACATCAGAGGTTTGGCATCTGATTTGAAGTTTAGCTTTGCATACTTTGCCACAAAAGGAGTGCTTTCTTTCCAGATAATGACCACATTTTGGGAAGCAATAGCTATCTTGGAGTTAACTTGCCATTTGCCAGTCATTGCTACTGTGTCAGATGGTGCAGCACCAAATCGAAAATTTTTTAAGATGCATTCATTGCTAGATCAGAAAGTTGATACAAAAGTTGTGCATCAAAGCATCAACTTGTTTGCACCAGAAAAACGCTTCATATGGTTTTTTGCAGATGCACCATACTTAATGAAAACTACTAGAAACTGTCTTTTGCATTCAGGTACGAAATTTTTATATACAATGATTGACACTTTGGCAAAATTGGAAGGGGGCAAACCTACTGTTTCAGTGAAGAAGCATTTTTCGTTTTGTATTGCTTTTGAACATAAGGTCTTTGTTTTATTCAACATTGGGGGATGACTGCCCCCTGACCACCCAAAGTGTCAGCTAATGTTTATAAGTGGTTAGCAGGACTGATCTGTCTTGTGATCAACTTCATCAAAAGGTTTGCAATCAAATTCTTGTTGTAATTATAATCATTTAATTTACAGGTGATGGCAAAGAAACAAGGAGCCTGTGGAACAATGGAAAACAAATAGTTTGGAACCATTTTTCAAGGATTGTCTTCGATGACATAAATTGTGGCCTTAAGATTGCTCCAAAACTAAGCCTAGAGCATGTTCAATTGAACCCATATTCCTGCATGAATGTTAGGCTTGCTGCTCAAACACTGAGTAGCATCGTTGCCAATATTTTAAAGGAATATTACAGCAAGGACACACTGGGAACCTCAGAGCTATGTGAAAAAATGGATAAGTTTTTTGACTGCCTTAATGTTCGCAACCAGGTTGAAGGAACCAGGAAACGCAAGCCATTTCTGATGCCATATTATAGCATCAATGATGAACGATTTGAATGGCTTCAACACTGTTTCCTTGGATATCTAGCTGATTGGAAGGAAAGTGCAACCAATTGTCCTGGAAATTTTTCTCAAAACGACAGAAATCCAATGTTTCTGTCACGTCCAACGTTTGAAGGTCTCCAGATGACTACGTTATCAGTCATTGAAGCAACTAAATATCCTCTTTAGAGTGGAATGGAGTTTGTCTTGACGGAAAAATTCAATCAGGATGTGGTTGAAGAGAATTTTGGGAGACAGAGAAGTTTTGGTAGAAGAAATGACAATCCTTCATTGTATCAATTTGGATACAATGCAAATACAATCAGGATGCAAAGAAGCATTGCTCCTGTTACAGGAAACACAAAAGGAAAGCAAAAACAAAAGCGAAGAGTTTCATGGTACACTGTTGATGAACAGCCATTAAAAAAACGTTGAGATATTCAAAGGAGTTTATAGTGGTTTTTCAGGTTAACTTAAAAAAGGTTTTTTAGTGAACAATACTAGGTTCATCCATTGCTTTTTTGATGTCTTTTCTGAGTGATTTGCTATTTTTTCTTTTCAATGCCAAGTGTTTGTCAATAACATCCTTTGCAAATGAAAAAGCTCTTACTCGCAGATACAATTTCAGCATGTTTTCTAGCAAGTTGTCTTTCACTTCAGGATCAATTTTCACTCCAGAATTTTCAACTAGACTGTCATATAAACTTACAACTTGAGTGTTTATCATAAGATTGTTAGCTATTGATTTTGTATCAATTTTGAATACTGTATTTTTTGGATTCCAGACCAGTGTTTTTTCTATTGACTATGTTCTCAGGAATCAAATGATGTGGAGATAATAACAGTCTTGAAGACAATGAAATCAATGAACTGGACTCAGCTGAACATATTCTGCAAGGCCATCAGTCACAAATCATTCGACCATGCCCGGCTCCTTGAAAGTAATTTGACAATGAAAAATTTGGCGCTTTGGTAAAACAATAGGTCAACTTAGAAGTAACCTATTCTGTTGCTCTAGCTGCATGAATGTTAGTCATTGCCTATTTTGTTATGAATCAAACCTTTGACTATGTTGATGCAATAACAGCGCAATTTTAATCTTATGGCATCTGAGAAGCAGCAATCTTTTGAGGCAACTAATATCAGCACAATTGGCATAGCAGCATAGCAGCATTTCACAAACAGTAAAAGTTTTGCGGACTGATAGTTGTATTAATTTTCGGTGACTTATTGACAATAATTGTGTATAATTGATATGCTCCACATTAAGTACTAAAATCTTGCTTCTGTTTTAGTTATTGTTACGTATTTCTTGCCTTTTGCTTGAAGAAGAAATATTATTGCTTACTTTAGTTTGATGGATTTAGTAACTGATGCATCTGCCACTTTTAGGTTTACTTTTCTTGAAGGACTTGAAATAAGATGATGAAATCTTGCAGGAAAAGATTCAATATTGTACCCATTGGAAATGCAGAACCAATAAAAACCAATGGCGATAGTAAATGTTTATATCAAGCCCTAAGCAGAATTTTAAAGGGAACTAGAAAGCATTGGGTAATTTTGAAGGTTGGTGTTTTTTCGAAAGGTGTCATGGAAGACTGCCTGATTGTAGACAAGGTAGTCTTACATTACAAGTTCTCTTTCATTGCTATTTAAAGTTTAAAATTATGTCTCCAGCTTTGGCGTCTTTTGAGTCTCTTTCAATTTGAAAAAATTGCATTTGCGGAGAATTTTGCTATGTGGATATCTCTTTTCAAATTTAAATACCTTTTTAATTTGTTCATTGATTTCGGTTCGTATTTTCTTAGAAGGTGCTCCTCTTCTGTAACAAGGCAGTAGGTTTGCACTAATTTAATGTTTATGTAGCAATTTTTCACACTGATTTGACTATGTTCATTATTATGTTAATTTTGTAGCTGCAAAATGGTATAGATGGTTTATTTGAGACGGATATGTTGGAGAACATAATCAGTGTTTCAGAGTGTATTGATAACATTAGCACAGAGTTAAGTTGCAAAGAAAGATTGCAACATCTACTTGAAAATGACATTTATGGTTCCATCGAAGATGGCAAAGCTGGAGGTTAGAAGGCTAACTATGTTCTTTAATCATTGCAATCAAATGCTTCCAACCCAATAATGATGGACGTTTTGGATAACTGGTGTCTCTGCAAATGAGATCTCGAAGATCACCATGAACCAGTATACACGTTTTTTGTGCAATGTTGTGCCAATAGTGCTTCTGATTAGCAGTAGCAGCATCATTCGCACATTTTCCGCACACTATTTGCTTCGCTTGTCATGTTTTTTCATCATAGGTATTTTACACATCTATATGACTGCAAGATTTATAAAGAAAGATACAGAACTTCATTGCTTCAACGAGAACTTTTCTTTTGGCAATAAGATCTATCCTGGCATCGAAGTCAGATCAGAACGTTTAAGATTGTGTTTGGTAGCACTGCACCCAGAAAGGGGAACACCAGACCACTTTGTTCCACTTTTGGACTTCAATACAAAATCTGATCATTGCCGCTGTGATACAGGCTTGCACTGTATGCTGAAAAATCGCACCCTCAACAAGGTTGTCTGCAAATATTGCCTGTTCTGCTACCACAAACCTGTGCAACGGAGCACGATGGTGCTGAAATAATATATTTGTGTGGCTGCTCAAACATAACTGATGGGAAGGAAAGGTAATCATGGGAAACAAATTCTTCGATAGAATTAGAATAAACTTGTGATTTTTTCGTCTCTTTTTATTGCACGTAGCTTGCACATATATTACATACAGTTTGATTAAAAAAGTTATCAATACATAGATATTGATTTGTCTTCTCGTGTATATTATCAGTGTTGTGGCTGAGGTACCCTTCAATCCTAGATTCTTGAAAATTTTAAGAAACATGTGTTATTATTTAATTTTCTCATCATAACATTTCTGCTATATGTATCCTTTGTGGTTAAAATTTATCTAACGAGCTTATTATCAACCAAAGGGTGCTGAAACTGGCTAATGAATCTTCGTTGTACAAAGACTTTTTGTTTTCTTGTAAGGCAGATGTTGTTGTGAGTAGACTTGTTTCTGTTATTGTTTCGTTTCATATTTTGAGTCAATTGGACTGCTGAGCTGGATATAATAACAATAATATATTTACGGAAATTTAGAATAAAGTATTGCCCTTATGAAGATAAACCATGTTAGCTAAAGCTCTGTCTTTTTGCCTTTTTCAAAGAGCCATCTGAAAGGACTGTACTCTGGCGATATTCCAACGTGCAGATATACTCGCAATCAGAAGGCGACTTTCGAGCTGAATCAATTTTGGGGGCGCGTTCCAGACGCTGTAGTAAGTAGACATAACTCTTATGTATGCTAAAACACAATATCAAAGTTCAACTGCTTCACTGGGCTTCTCGTGTGGAAGGGTTAACCTCTAAAGGTTAACCTTTCGTTATCCTCTATTTATTCCTTTCTTTTATTGCCACACCTAATGTTAATCTACTTCTGAATGTTTACATGCATACTCTCTGCGGAGAAATTTTCTTCTCTAGGTTTTTGCTATGTTTATCATAATTTTTTGCTACATCGTAGGTGCAGCAGTTGATAGATAGCCTTTGCGATGATTGGCTTGAAGAAGTCCCGGCAGAAGATCGGGCATCGAGGGGAGACAGTTTCTTTTTGAATGTAGTGATGTATGAGGTGCATTTGCAGTTTAAATGTGTTTCCACAATTCATTTCGCATACCTTTCGGTTGTCTCGCGTTTGCGGGGCAAAGTGAACTATGTACACTACGCACACATGAAATTTTTAGCAATTGTTCTTTTAATGAAACCATATCGCTTAGCCGTGCTTCTAGGTATTATGCTAATTATCTGATATCATTGGTTTTCAAGGTGTTCATTTTTCTTGTCAAGAAAGAAACATGCACTTCAAGACTGGCATACAAGAACTCTGTTCTGCAGATTGCTGCAAGAGGTACAAGTTGTTGCGGACAAGTTGTTGCACATTTAGAGCTTTCATTGTATTTTCGTTAATTTTGGAGATGCATTTTTAACAATTCTTAATTACAGTTGATTTATATTGACTACAATTGAGTTCTATGCGAGTAACATGTTGTTTACCCTCTTCAAGATATCAAGTTAACACAATAGGGACATAATTAAAAAAGTTTGACATTGCGACTCGAGTAGTTTTGAAAATTGTGAACTTTGTCTTACAATGCCCCTCTCCGAATTGTTCCTGTGTTGCCTTTTCTAATTGTAACCCCCCCCCCCCCATTATCAGAAAGATATTCCTTGTTATGCCTTGAACACGGTCAAATATTTATACTGGCACAGCAATAAACACACATAATGTTCCTTGCTTAAAGCTCCTATATAGATACCCAACATTGCGTCATTTCATATTCTGATCAGGGATGTTGTATTTGAAGATGCGCTGTAGGATCCACCCAAGGAGATTATTGCAATAAGCCAGCAACTGCAATAAGCTGCATACTAGCTCTCTTATTGGAATATACGTCAATTCTCACAACAGGGTTTTTGGGGGTCTGCTATCAAAATTTTCATGTTTTATAGAAATCTATGCTTATTGAAGTTGATTTCATGAAAACCCCCCATATGTATGCAATGACTATACCTACAATCCTGGTAAAAACTAATTTGATTTTTACAGATTTTACAAGAATAAAATTAGGATATAGAATTATACAGATTTTAGAAGAGAAATTTATGTAATGAAATGTTTGCCACTCCCCTCTGTCAATGTTGTGAGTGTAGCCAGTGGCTCTGAAAGTTAACATTGTAACTTCCAAAATATACTTGGAATTCCAATGGTTTTAGCCAGGATTGTCTGTGAAACAAACAATCTGGAATTTATCTAAAAAGGCAGCACACAAATCAATATTTTAAAATCTTTTTTTCAATGCCTCTGCAATAGCAAGAATGACGAATATCTTATTGAATTAAATCTTTTAGCAACAGTATCAGACATACGTTAGCAGCCTCATTTTGGCAAGTTTTTGGCGATTTTAGGCGGAAAGTATGAAGACATGAGAAAATTGTTAATTGTGATTTTGCAAGTATAGCACATGGTTCTTGTTCTTCCATTACATTTAAGACGGAAAAAAAAGATTCTGATGACTTACAGCTTAGTCAAATGAAAAAGAACCAAATGAGAAGAGCATATCTAATTACATACAGCAAGGCTGACCTACAGTTATTCCACACTAGAAAATCTTTTGGTCTTGCTATTGCAGATGCTTTCAGTGACAGTGCTGGGAAAGTTGCCATAGAGTATTTTGCCTTTGCCTTAGAAAATCACCAGGATGGGGGCAAACACTATCATGCGACTGTGAAGCTCAGTGGGCCAAAGCGGTGGTTACCTGTGAAGAATGCATTGATTAAAAAACATCATATTGTTGTTAACTTTTTCCGAATCATATGAGAATTACTACAGTGTATTATTATATTATACAAGTATATTACTAAATCGGACACTGAAGTGTTTATAGTAACGGGCACCCAGACCTTACAGAAATAGTTCCCCTTGAACTAAGAATTTAACAAAAGCGTATAGGCAAAACGAAAATCAGCAGGTGTTAATGAGAAACCAGGGCCCAGCAATGCAAAACAGGTGGCACAAAGACTGAGCAATTTGATGTCAGTCAATTCCTCGTCGAAAATAGCCTCAAAACTGTCACACAGCTATTTGTAAAAGCTCAAGAACAGAAGAAGGCTGGCAAGTATGATCTTGCAAACTTTATTCTGTCCAAATTGTTGAAATCCTTGAGTGATCTAATATCCAATACTTGAGCAATGGAGGGGGCAGTTGCAAAGGTAGCCCATGGCAAAACTACAAGAATAGAAATGCTGAGAGAGAAGGCACAAGAAAACTGCACTGGTGTTCGGCTCCAAATGGCTGAACAAGTGTTGAGGCAAAATCACATCCATCCAATCGTTTTTGCTGAGGCTCTTAGAGAAATGGAGATCAAAGGACGTGGAAAACACAGAAATGTGATGATAATTGGGCCAGCGAACTGTGGGAAGACATTTCTTCTAAAGCCTCTTTCTGAAACATTTGAAGTGTTTTCAAACCCGACCGACAACAAATATGCATGGGTTTAAGCTGCAGATGCAGAATTTATTTTTTTCTGGAAAGAGTTATTGTTATGGCTTCAAGGGCAGCCAGTGCATTTCCCTACTCCAAAGAACCATTATTCAAAAGACATCTTTCTCACTAAAGATACACCAGTGGTGGCAACTTCAAAAAACCGCATTAAATATTCCATGAATGGCAACAGGGATGTTCAGAAGACAAATATGCAAAATTTATTTACTAATTATTTGCCGGGACAATGTTTTGTGTTTTCGAAAACAAAAGCTTAATTAAGTGGGTTATTTTCTAATTAGAGTTGTTTACGCTATATCAAACAAAAGGTACTTTTGCAAAATAAGATTTTGTGTTAAAGGGCAACTCAGGTCAATTGCGAATCTGGATCATTCTTACACTTTAAACTAAGCAGAATCCGAAAAAATTATTGAAACACTTTGTTTTTCACGTTTTCGTGCTGTTTTCCAGCTTTTTTTCGGGAGCAGTCATTGAAAAAGCGGCGCAAAAAGGATGTTTGGGACTAGCAAGGCTGTGACGTAAAGAGAGGAACTCCTACTCCTGTGTCCTCCCTCTGTTGTTTGATCTGATCGCTGCTTGCTCTGCAAAGTCGTAGTGCACGTCCTTATTTAATATTCAAGTTTGTTTCCATCAAAATATGTCAGACATAAGCTTATTAGAAGATTCTAACAGTGAATCCAACAGTTGGACATCATCACCATATTCTTCAGAGGTCAAAGACCTTGAACAAGAAGATCAAGCAAGCGCTGCTGATGGGCCTAGAGCAAGAAATGACGTTGGTGGCGTCGAACCCTATGCAGATGAGCCGATGGCAAATGCCGAGTGGGTACAAAATTACCAAGAAGAACAGCGTCAGGAGAATGAGTTAATGGAAAGGTTGACAATACGCTTAAATGGCGATTTACCTCTTGATGCGTGGTGCGTGTGTTTGAGTTATCTATGTATATATTCCCATGGCCATGCTCTGCTTCTCTCTTTCTTGACAACTCAAACTTTTGATAGCCTTCTGATACATACTAGTATTGAATCATGCTCAACTGACCTCAGCTTGAAAACTGATTTTTTTGTCAAATTTATCATTTTATGTGTTTTCCTTATTACTTGTTGTCTTAAGTTCTGTGAAAAGGAAAGACAAAGAAGGAAGGAAATTCAAATAAAAATATGTGCATGCACAAATAGTGCCAATTTCAATTGAATAAAGCAGTTTCACAAACCAACCTATTAATTTTAGGCGAATTCAGTGTTGTATTACCTTATATATACAACATTACTTCCATTTCACACAAGTTATATACTTTTATGTATGACATACAGCTTATCAAACTTCTTCTTATCAAGGTGTTCTTGTTGGCAGTGTCAACTGCATCTTCTGGCAAATGCAAAGGAGTGCATGTGCTGCACTGAAATCCCAGAATGCAAAGAAGCACTTTAAGATAAATGGGTACTTGAAGATGTTGGGGATGAAACACCCTTATTGTGCATAACAGAACACCCTGGATTTAAAGTAGTTTGTCTTGAGCGATGGTCATTAAAGCTGGCAGCTGATAAATACAAAAAATTACAAAATAGAAAGTATACCCAGACTGGAGCAGAAGAAAGGTATAAACAAGTATTAATTTTTGCTCTTTTCACTGATTCTATTCTGTCATTCTGCACAGCCACCTACATCCCAATATTGCAGGCTTTTTCAAGGGAAGGATAAACTGCACAGTGAACCTCTTTTCACAAATGCCTATGAAAAATGCTATGATATCTGAAGTTATAGTGTTAATTTACTTTTCTGCAGATTTCTACGGGCTGTAGCCTACAGAGAGTTTACCCGACTAGTCCATGGAAGGTTGGGAAATAGAAGACTGCCACTGCCAGCATGTGTGTATAACAGTATCCGAAAAAAATTTGCTTTGCAAAATGAAAGACTTACAGGATTTGAAGAAGAGTGACACTGTGGTTTGTTCCCCATTTTAAAATATAAAATAGGGAAAATTTTAATGTTAAAAGTTTATTATATACAAGACAAAAGAGGTGAATCTAAATGCTCCTATCTTCAGATGTTGGAGGTACAGCCTCTATCACCATTTCTTTGCGTTTCTGGAATCTCCTAAGAGCTGACTCCCTACTTTCTTTTTCGAATGTGCTGCAGAGTGGTGGTGGGGCTTTACCATTTAATTCTTTGAAAGCATCACTGAGTTGGCTGTTCTTTAGAACATCAAGCAAGGTTTCAAAAATTTCATCAACATAATCTGCCAACAAAGATAGAGATTGATATGTGTGAAAATGAGAACATTGAAGATAATGTGCATTGATTGTACACATAGTCTTTTCAAGAATACTAACCAAAATTTGGTTTCACATGAATTTCTTTTATAGTGGCTTCTGTTCTTGATCAGAAGAAATTTAAACGAGAGTAAATTGTTAAAAATTGGAAAATTAAATTATCTCCCACAAGTTGGTTTCATACCGGCAGTACATCCCAACGAAGGAAAAGCCAATCATTTTTGGGCAAAAATGATTGTCCACGGAATGAAAACTTTCCAAGCAGCTGGTCTGTGACAGAGGTGATGCCTGTTTAATTCCATTCTGAAGGTTCTTATTGTTCAAAGCAGAGGCGACTTTTTCAGATAAATTAGTGTCTGAAAAAATCAAATGGATTTACAAGGATGGTGGATAAAAAATTTTTCATCAAAATACACTACAGTGTAAAAAATCTACACACACCTTTTGATAACCATGTACGATCAACAATATCATCACTGTGAGAGCATTTATTAAACAATGGATCGGGGTGATTCTTGTCTTTGTTAATAATGTGGCCAAGAAAGGAATTAAACTTTGCAAGTATTATTCTTCCGTTTCCACTTGGTGTTGTTGTTGCACTCCAGTGGAGATGATTCACACAAGGTTGGATCCAGTCTCGAAGTGATTCGAAGCCTTTGAGAGATGCAATTTTATTCAATACCTTGCGAATCTCTGAAAGCAAAAAAATTGGCAGCTCAGAACAGAGGATTGAATTACATAATCGGAAGAACCAATACAATTATACTACACCAGCCTTGATACCCCTCGTTGGGATGAAGTTTCTGCAGCGAAAGGGTTTCTTGGGAAATGATTTGAAGAATACAGTAGATAAACATGTCTACAGTGCTCGTTATTTGAACATAAACTTTCAAATGAAAATGCTGATTCCAAAGATAGTTTATAGTTTACTTGTGCATGGACTGGAATTTGAGTTATAAGCAAACATATACATAAATATTATACAAACTTAATCACATACATTTCTGTTTTATCAATATAGATACTTGAAAAATTTAGGTGGAATCTTACTTTTTTTAAGGTGCCACAAGTCAAAGTAATGGGTTCTTTCAGCAAATTCTTCACGCATGTGCTTTATAATGGACGAATGTCTGTCAGATACAAAAACAAATATTCCACAAGGCTGCTCTAACATTCTATTCATTGATCTCAAGAATCCTTCCAATTCCATTGCAGAACTACTTCCAACTTCATTACGCTAAAAATAGATCAAATGAGAGGGTACAGCTTCTCCTAAAATTAATTTGAAAGTAAATATTTATATTGGCTACGTATACTTGATTAAAAGATTTACAACCTCAGAACTGTATAATTTTGGAATAAAGTGCTCACCCTTTGATGTTTGTAATAAGTAGCAAGTGAAATACAAGACAGTCCAATGTGTCTGAATATATTAAAAAGTTTTGTCGCTGATGCACCTGCAAGAAGTGTTCCAAAAAAAGAAGGAAATTTCCGGCTGGGATCTTTGTTCCAGGCATATCAAGCTGACCACGCCATACCCTTGTTTTTTGCAGACATTTAGGATTTGCACGTGTGGTTGTGACTTCAATTATTGTTCCAATTCTCCTACACTGGGTTAAAATGCCATCGATTTTGCAGCTTGGGCAGATTTGAAATAACACGAGAAGCTGAGACAGGAACACAATAAACTTTGACTCAGTCTTTACATTTTTGCTGCAAAGATAAAGGGAAATAGTTTATAATGAAACAAACACATTTAACAATATGCCAGTTAAATAGTATACAGAAAAGTCATTCAACAAATTTCACAAGGCAAAGGAGTGAAGTTGAAAGCTTGAAAGTGAATTATATCAATGAATACTTTTGCAACAAGGGAAAGTTTTACGTACCTGCCCTGTTCAGCTAAATCTTCCTCCTCATGATCTTCATCATATTCTTCCTCCTCAAACACATACATCTCCTCCTTTTCTATTTCAATATCTGAGCTTTCCTCCTCACTGTTGATCTCAATATCATCTATTTTGACAGAATCTTCAGCATCTTCTTCCATTTCAGATTCTTCTTTGTCTTGATTTTCATGCTGTAACTTATCTACAGCAATAGCACACATAATACAGCATGACATACAAAATGTAAATTTGTATGTCAAGGTGTAACTATTTAACTTCAATCTGTTTTTCTTACCAATTGTCCTTTGAATTTTGACTTTCTCTTTCCTCTCACACTGCAGCTTGTGCTTTGCACTTATCCAGTTGCTTTTAACACGTCTCAATTGACCAGTGAGATACATGCATCCCACACAATGTTCAGTTTGTGTTGAACAAACCTTGAACTACAAAAAGAGGGATTGAGACAGAGTTGCCAACAAGATTTGATGGATGACAAGGGGGTGTGGTTAGGTAGAAACCACGAAACCTGAATGGGACTGAGGTGTGGCAAAATGTATCTCACAGCTTTGTTATAATTTCATTTTCTAGCCTGTGAACATACTTGACCAATATCAAACTTATTTGGGTCTGCATGAAGGCTTATTCCAACTACGATAAACAATAAAAATCTATCTAGAAATTTAAAACTTTGAACAGGCTTAAACATACATACCGGTGAACTATCTTCACCTTGTTGATCCTGCCCTTCACACCTGCCTTGCAATTCTTGGATTTCAATACCGCCAGCATAGTCCTCATCAGGTCCATCTTCATCACTATCACTTTCAGCTGCTTCTGTCGTCGTCGTTTGACTTTCCCGTAAAACATTACGAATTGCCTATAAACAAATGAAGCCGGCTTGACAAGGGTGAAAATAACTGCACTGGTATTACCAAATAGCAAAATGAAATAGATATTAGTAATCTCAAAATATAAGCACCAGACGATGACTTCGTCCCTGTGAAGTGGAGCCACTTGCACTAGGCCCACCTGCATCATCCTTCTTAGGGTAGATTGTTGGGAAAGCAATCGTACCAATTGCATCAGTTCTGAGAGTTCTCAGAAAACTTTTCTGGAAGCCAGGAAGTGAAGAAGATGCTGCAAAGCACTGCTCATAATCTTCGGTTTTAAAATGCTTGGAGCAAACGCAAGAGTGTTTTGATGGTTCCCATTTGGCTCTTGTCTTCTTGACGAAATCGACCCACCTCTTCCTTCGCACCACAGCTTCACGTCGATCGTTGTTGTAAAAAGGGATTAAATGGACAGAAATGCCTTCATCATTGCTAGGCACTGATCCACAACCAAATACTACACATCTCTTTGGCATTTTCTTTTCTAAGAATCGAGAAACACTGACATAAGTTTTCATACAACATGGATGTGACAACAAAACAACCTTACTCAATCCTCTCTCGAGAAAAACATTGTTCCTCTTATTACGTCACTTTGTTCAGCTTATATTGCGGTTTTGAAAGTCCAAATTGAAAAGCGATTTAAAATTTGAATTCGTAGGATTAAAAATCCATGGGAATAATGAAAATTAGTGCTTGGCTTGAGTTGACCTTTAAATTGGACAATGCACGGTTAATTAAAAACTTCTAATTACTGCTTAGAGAGTACTGTTTTCAAATCTCTTGCCTAATGGACAATAAAACAAGTGACAATATTTCGAAGTTGTTTACGTTGTTAAAATTGTATAAATTAGGTTCGTATTTGTAGTTATTTAGTTGAGTTTTAGCCTTCGGGCTAAGAGCATCGTAACTCGTGGATGGTCTTCCAAACATTTGGTAGCAGAGGGTAGTTACGGCTGTGGCTAAACATGGGCAAAAGGAAGGTCTATAGACAAAAAGAATGGCTTCAAACGAGGAAAAAGAAGTAGTCTAGAAGATAGAATCGGGAGAAGAGAAGACATGGAAAATTTGGAAGAAAGTTTGGAAAGCTTGAAGCAAGAAAAGGTAAAAGAAAAATAGGCATTTACAGGTGCAAGAAAGCAATTATTGCAGTTGGTGGAAGAAGTGGATTTACCAAGCAGAAGCCAGGTTCGAGATGGTCGAGCGAAATTGGGCATAACTCAAGAAAGGGCACTGAAAATCATGATCACACTGTCCGAGCGCTATCCATGGCAGAAGAATGGAAGAGCGTGGCAGAAAATCACTCAAGAAATGGAGCAGTTGGGGCAGGAATTCAAAGAGGCCCACAACAGAGCACAGGAATATCTGGATGAAAGAAAGGAATCTGAATCGAGTAAAACAGTAGGATCTTATCATCCACGAGAGGAACAAACAGGAGAAGAAGACGTACATCACAAGTCAATCAATGCTGAGGATGACGAGAGAAAAAGTCAGTTTCTAATAAACCCAGAGGAACATTCACAGCAATTGCCCCAGTCAGTCAGTTTTGGAGATCATTACAGACGATATTCAAAAGAACAATCACTTGGTCAGGACATGTGGAGACAGCTGCAGCGTGTAGCGATTCCTGTTTTCTCTGGTGACAAGCAAAGTATGAAAGCTGGAAAGCTGCTTTTCTGGCCTGTATTGATAGAGCTCCTGCGACCCCTGAATACAAGCTGCTACAGTTGAGGCAATATCTATCTGGCACTGCACTTGAAGCGATTGAGAATCTTGGTTTTTCTAGAGCTGCATATAAAACGGCAAAGGAGAGACTGGAGCGAAAATTTGGTGGCAAGAGAAGAGAAATCGCGATTCACTTGGAGGATTTGGACAACTTTAAACCAGTGAGAGATGGATGTTCAAATGACTTAGAGAAGTTTGCAGATCTACTTGATGTTTTGGTGGTAAATCTACTGGAGACTCAACATCACGAAGAATTAGGGAATGGATCTCTCTACCTCAAGCTGCTGAAGAAACTGCCAGAAACACTGCTGATACAATATAATCGATGGATTTTTGAGAATCGAAGAAGAGAATGTGTGCATAGGATTTCCAGAAGGTAACAATGCTCATGGTACTTTCTGTATGACGACTTTGTTCACAATCAATAGATCAGAGGTCGATGAAATCTACTCAACAATGAAGAAATTTTGGGAACTCGATTCAGCTGGAATCTTCGCTGAGACAAAAGTGGTAGATTCTGACAAGACGGCTGCATTGAAGAAGGCTGAGAACTCTTTCAGATTTATAGACGGTCGATATGAAGTTGGGATACCATAGAAAGACGACATTCATCAAATCATGAACAATCACAGAATGGCGATGAAAAGACTTCAAAACACTGAGAAGCGTTTGCTAAAGAATCCAGATCTGATGAAAGCATATAATGAAGTTATTGATAACTATTTGGACAAAGGGTATATCAGAAAAGTTCCAGTCACCGAGAAGCTACCTGAAATCAAGTGTTATCTTCATCATTTTGCTATTGTGAAGCCCAGTAAAGCGACTACCAAGGTCAGGATCGTCTTCGATGCTTCAGTAAAGTATGAAGGACTTCCCTTGAATGACATGATATATTCAGGCCCAAAACTGCAACGTGAATTGTTTGATGTTTTGCTACATTTCAGATGTCATCCTGTTGCTGTAGTCTTTGACATTGCTGAGATGTAATTGAGAATTCAGATTCCAGAAGCTGACCCTGTATTTCATTGATTTCTTTGGAGAAGATGTGACCAGGATAGAGATCCAGAAGAGTATGAATTCAATCGAGTGGTGTTTGGGATAACGAGTTCACCTTTTCAAGCACAGTTTGTGATTCAAAGGCATGCCGAGTTGCACAGATCAGAATATCCAATGGCTTCCGAAACTGCCTTCAAGTCAACCTACATGGACGACAGCCTGGATTCAGTAAGAGATGTAGAAGAGGGAATCAAACTTTATTGTCAGCTTTCAGCTCTATGGAACAAGGCAGGTATGCATGCACGAAAATGGCTCTCTAATTCTCCAGAAGTTCTCTCTGCAATCCCAGTAGAAGATAGAGCATCTGAAATATATTTAGACGACAGAAAATTACCAACTGTAAAGACACTTGGGATTATTTGGCAAGCGAAGATTTTCAGTTTCAGTTTTCAGTTTTCACTCAAACCCACCTGAAGAAAGTGAAATAATTACAAAGAGATCGTTTCTGAAAGCTATTGCAACACTGTTCGATCCTCTTGGTTTCTTGGCACAAATGATTATAAGAGCAAAGGTGGTAATGCAGGCAATATGGCGAAAAGGCTTTGATTGGGATGATGAACTGGATGGCGAGGTGAAGTCAAATATTCAAACTTGGTTCAAAGACCTTCACGAGTTGACAAATCTCTCAGTGCCAAGATGCCTTCACATTGGTAAGCATGAAGATGTTGAATCAATGCAATTACACGCTTTCAGTGATGCAACAGAAGAAGCATATTGAGCTGTAGTTTATGCGAGGTATGTCTACGTTGATCATACAGCTTCTACTACAATGGTGCAGCAAAGTCACTGTTGCACCGTTGGCAGCTATGAGTATTCCAAGGATGGAGCTAATGGGAGCACTCATAGGACTTCGATTGGCATTATCTGTAGCGAATGCATTACAAGTCCCAGTGAAGCAAGTCAAATTCTGGTGCGACAGCATGAACACACTATGGTGGATTAGAGGACATAGCAGAAATTTCAAGCCGTTTGTTGCAAATTGTGTTGTTGAGATTCAAAACCTGACAACAATGGCTGCCAAATGTAGTTGGAACGCCCAAGATTTTTTGGGTGAATCACTGACATTTTCGGTAAATCTAGCATATTAACGAGTTTAAGCCCTCCCCTCCCCCTCAAACAATGTTGAGACTATGGATGATTCTCTTTGCAATCGTGCGAGGCCAGAATTAGCTGGAAATTGTAGTGTTAAACAACATTGTTTAAGGGGGAGGAGGGGGAGGGTGAAGCAATAGTAGGCAGTGAAAGAGAATTTTAGCACAGGCGTTCCAACACTTTCGGCAGCCATTGAAGCCCTGAACAATTGAGAAATGTTCCCACGAAAGATAATCCTGCCGATCACTTGACAAGAGGGATGACAACATCTGCGTTAACCAATAGTGAGCACTGGTGGAAAGGACCAGAATTCTTGCTAATGGCTGAAGAAGAATGGCCTGAGAATCGATTTGAGATGTCAAATGAAGCGGCATCTGAGCAGAAGAAGTCTAGGCTCTCAAAAAGGGAAGAGAAACACTTATTGTTTGCTGATTCAGAGAGGACAAAGAAATCTAAGACTGAGGATCAAGTAAAAAAGAAGTTGCTTGAAGTTCATAAAGAGAATTCCTGGTATTTGAATCCTTCCCGTTTTTCAAGCTGGCTTAGACTTACAAGGCTTGTAGCATGGGTTTTCCGTTTTTTGGATAACTGTCGAGTAACAAAAGAAAGAAGAATTCACAGAGAATTGACTGTTGAAGAAATTAAAGACACAGAAACTTATATCATCAGAGACGTGCAGCGTGATACATTCGCAAGTGAATACCGGCAACTATTAAAAGGAGAACAAGCAAGGAGTGACAGCAAGTTGGTGGCTTTACAGCCACTTATTGACGAAGATGGACTTCTATGCTGTAATGGAAGACTGAGGTACGCTGACTTCCTGCCCTACGATGCAAGGCACCTTATCCTTCTACCAAGAAAGAATTGGGTTACAAAGCTGATCGTGAAATTTTATCATGAAAAGGACCATCATGTAGGTGGAACAAATCAGATATTGGTAGCTATCTCGAGTCGCTTTTGGATCATTTCAGAAAGAGAGGAGATAAGAGAATGGGAGAATGAATGCAACTAGTGTAAAAGACGAAAAGCAAGAGCTTGTAGTCAGATCATGGCTCCTCTACCAAGCAACAGATTGGCAATGTCAATACGAGCCTTTGAAAGAATAGCTGTAGATTATGGAGGACCATTCATCACCACTCAAGGGAGAGGTAAGTGAAGAGAAAAAAGATATCTATGTCTTTTCACATGCTTAACTACCAGAGCAGTACACCTGGAAATGGCATTTGCCCTGGACACTGATTCATTCCTGAATGCCTTTTATTGTATGGTGAGTCATTGTTGGAAACCTGAAGAAGTTGTTTCTGACAATGGTGGCAATTTTGTTGCAGCTGACAAAGAGTTACAGGAACTAGTTAGAAGATTAGATCAGGATCGTATCATAAAGAGTGTTGCAAATAGTGGTATCAAATGGCATTTCAACCCTCCTTTGTCACCACTCTTTGGAGGAGCTCATGAAATTATGATCAAGGCAGCTAAACGTGCGTTGAAGGCAATCCTGACATATGCGAATGTGTCCGATGAAGAGTTGATGACTGCCATCACAGGAGCAGAATTGTTGCTGAATTCAAGACAGCTGACGTACCAAACAGCAAATGTGGATGATAATGTGCCTTTGACCCCAAATCATTTTCTGCATGGCCAGATGGGAGGTAGATTTGCACCAGAGACGGTTGATCAGACATTGTTCAGTCCAAGGAAACGATGGAGACGTGTTCAAGAATTAGTGAAGCATTTCTGGCAACGATGGTTGAAAGAATGGCTAGCAGGTCTAAATCCAACAACAAAATGACACAAAGAGAGACGAAATTTAAAGATAGGAGATATTGTCGTTGTTATCTCCCATCATAGCCCTAGAGCTCACTGGCCACTTGCAAAAGTCGTCCAAGTATTTCCTGGAAAAGATGGAAAAGTGAGAGTGGCACAAATACAAATGGGATAAAAGTTATTGAAGAGATCAGTGAAAAACTATTGTTTTTGGAACATTGTTAAATTAGTGCTGTTAAAACAGTGATGAAAGATGAGTGTCGATGTGGGCATGAAGATGTCATTGGATCAGGGATGAAGAGCTTTCAGTTGACATGCATAGCTGTCAAGAAGGGGAGGATGTTCAGAAGACAAATATGCAAAATTCATTTAATAATTATTTGCCGGGAAAATGTTTTGTGTTTTCAAAAACAAAAGCTTAATTAAGTGGGTTATTTTCTAATTAGAGTTGTTTACGTTATATCAAACAAAAGGAATTTTTGCAAAATAAGATTTTGTGTTAAATTGGACAATGCTCGGTTAATTAAAAACTTCTAATTACTCCTTAGAGAGTACTGTTTTTAAATCTCTTGCTTAATGGACAATAAAACAAGTGACAATATTTCGAAGTTATTTACGTTGTTAAAATTGTATAAATTAGGTTCGTATTTGTAGTTATTTAGTTGAGTTTTAGCCTTTGGGCTAAGATCATTGTAACTCGCGGATGGTCTTCCAAACAAGGGATGACATGGAGAGCGAGATGATAGATGCACGCTGGGAGTTTTTGAATTTTCCCATCAGATTCCAGCAGATGAACAAAATGAGGTTACACCGTTTGAACGACGTCTCACAAAGTTAATTTTGATGGGTGAAATATAGACCATTCTGCCATCACCATTTCAGTTTCCTTGTGTTCTCAATATTTTTATAACAGGTATTTTGAAGAGTGTAAGTATTTTGAAGTTGTGTAAACTGCAGAATTAATGTTACTGTCTAACATCGCGTAATACTACGCATAAGACAACGCTTAACACTACGCGTTGTGTTTCACATAGATTCATATACAAAACTAATGTTACATGCAGTGTTACACGTACTGTTACGCAGTGATATTGGTTTTTTACTGTAATTAGCTCTGTGGTTGGTTCTCATTACTTCAAGATACTTTAACTGGTAATTATTCAATGATTCAATGGTTGTAACATAGAAGACCAGTAATATAGGACATCACTTGACTGTTTCACAAACCTTATTTAGCACAAAGTTAATGTTTTGTTTGCATTCCCTTTTCTTAAAACCATGTCAATCCGCCTTGGCATTTAAGTCGATGGTGCGATCAATAATCTCTGCACTGTAGCCAAGAATGATTCGTTTCACTCTACTGCAAGACTGCTGAAAGGTCTCTTTTGTAATTTGTCGCTCTACAGCATCCTTGTTCACCTTTTCCCGGATATTATGGAATGCACTTTCAATGGGGTTCAAGTCAGAACTTCTTGGAGGTATGGAAAAGAGTAGGACAGCTAACTGTTTCCATTGAATACCTGGAAAATGCTCCAAAATAAACTTGCCGAACACTTCTCCATCCATTTGACCAGTGTAGGGATGACATTTCAGAAACCCATGACCATTAGAAATGGCACACATAAATTTGGCAACATGTCCACTAACTCCCTCCTATTTACCCTTGCTGTGCAGTGCCTATCCAGTGCCTCGCCTTTCTTCATCAATGTGCAGGTTCGTAATGTTAGTGGAGGGAAATGGTGCAAAAGACAGTCACATTTGTGCTATTGGGGGTAAAAGCATGAAATTTGGTACAGGGGTAGTAAATATGAAATATGTCAGATTTCAGCTTGGACCCACCCAAAATTCTTGTGCTGGTATATTTTACGGACCAGAATGCCACGCCCATATGGAAAAAATTAACCTCATCAAAAGTTTAATTTCTTTCATAATTGTAAAAGAGTATCATAAATAGAGCAAAAAATGTTTTGACAAGAAATTAATATATTCTATAATAAGCGAGTTAATCAGCTTTGAAGTTTCGATAATCCAGGGGGAAACACGGTAAAAATGATCGAGTAGTTTTTGCATTAAGCTTTTAAAAATAAGAGTTTTATTGTAGCAACGGATTTAGATACAGTTAATGATAGATAATATGTTAATTTTACGAATTTCTCGGTAATATTTCCTCTAAAATGTAGCCATTGTCGAGATAAGCTACCCCCTGGAATTCTTGTTTTAATGCTTATTTTCGTATATTGCTTTGTTTTTCCTTCATGAAACCATAAAATATGGACAAATTTAATATGTTACTTCTGTTACCTACTTGGAAACAACTAATACGTGAGAAATAATGAAAAAACTTTGCAGTAATCTTTTTTCTACAAATATCTTACAGTTGCAAACAAAACAATGGACATGATTTAATGTCTAATTGTATTTCATGACCTCCTTGCATCATCCTGATGCTGCGCGACAGGATACTACGTACATACACGTAGGTGGGCTACCTATATTTAACATAATACGACATATAATTAAAAATATTTCATATAACATGTATGAAATCCGTATGTCACGTTTTTACAGCTACTTTCAATAAATTCATATTTCTAATTATAGCACTGCCTTTTACATAAAAGGGGTTTCTCTGTCATGTTCAATCAAATACATAGCTAGTTGGTCACTGCAGCCTTGGCTATCCTGATTTGGTCTCTAAAATATTTTAGTTTCTCGTTTTGTCATAATGTAACATTACGAGATGTCTAAGCGACGGCACAGTGATGATTCCCTTTTTGGATCTGATTACAAATGGGAGTTATGTTTGTATTGACAAGTTACGAAGAAAGAACAGCTACGCTGTCCTGGAACCTTGGAACGAGAAGGACACGACCCTGCAGTTGTCTATGGAAAAATCGCAGGAAATATAGTCAAGTTTAATAACTTGAGTCAATCACCAATGAATCTTTCATTGCCAGACCACGAGAATGAAACGGATTTGAAAGAAATGTTTTTTAGAAACAAAGCAAAGTTTCACAAAACATGTGGAAATAAATTCAGTGATCTGAAATTAAAAAGAGCAGAAAAGAGGGCAAGAGTCAATAATGAAGATGACAATGCGAACAAAACTGGCGATGAAGATAGAGTCCTTACCAATCCCAGCAGTCCACCGATTAGAAGATGTTCATCAAGGAGCGACAAAACAGATGAAAAATATCAATGTTTCTTTTGTGGCTCGGTCGAAGGTGATCTTCACAGAGTTCTTACATTCCAGTTAGATAGAAAGGTTCAGCAATGTGCGATACAACTCGAAGACACTATTTTACTAGGAAAACTAAGCTCCGGTGATATGATTGCTCAGGATGCGATGTACCACTCAAAATGTCTGCTATCACTGTATAAGAAATCAACCCAGGAGGCATCTGATGGTGATCTAACTGACTGCAACAAGCAAATTCATGGGCAAGTGCTTGCAGAGCTAGCATGTTTTATGGAACAAACAGCTACGGACGAAGAAAATGGAAACATATTTAAGCTTTCTGATCTTGCAGAAATGTAAAAATTGAGGGTTATAGAACTCGGTGGACATACTCCTGAGAGAGTTCACACAACAAAACTAAAAACCCGGCTAATGTCTCATATGGAGAACTTAAAGGAGTATAAAGAAGGAAAAAACATTTATTTGGCTTTTGATAAGGCTATTGGCAATGTCCTGAAGACCGTATATGAAAAAGATTATGATGAAGAAGCTTTCATCCTGTCTGAAGCTGCAAGAATATTACGACGTGATATACTTGGAAAAGAAAACAAAGAGTTCAATGGTAATTTTACTATGAACTGCCAACAGGAATTTGTGCCACTGTCTCTTAAATCGTTTGTTGGTAGCATTCTGCAAGGAGGTGCAATAAATAGCACCCACAAACATCTGGAGCAGTCCACACTTTCTATCTCAAAAATGATAATGCAGAATGCTGTAAAGCGTTTGGGAAAAGGAACAAGGGTAACAACAGCACCCTATCGGTCAAAGTCAAGAGAAAGTCCTTTAGGGATCTACTTGGGAATGATGTTGCATGCAAAGACAAGGAAAAGGGGGCTAATAGAAAAACTTTATCATCTGGGAATTGCAGTCTCGTACAAGAGAGTCATAGAGCTTTCTACTACCGTTGGAAATACAGTGTTGTCGCAATATGCAGCAGAAGGGGCTGTCTGCCCACAGTCATTAAAGAAGAACTTATTTACAACAGCTGCAGTGGATAACATTGACCACAACCCCAGCTCCACCACTGCAGAACGATCTTTTCATGGCACGGGAATATCAATTTTTCAGCACACAAGTATCGAAGAGCCCAGAATCAAGCATGATAAAGAAATTTTAGATGTGGGTAAGAAGAAATTATTAGCTCTCCCCAGTGTTTATGCAGACATTCGTCCTGTATCAAATTTAAACAAAGAGGCTCAGCTGCCACAATATGTGCACATAAACATATCTAGTTCAACAACAGGAGATGTAACACAACAAGAATATAGGTGAGACCATTTTCCTGTTGTAATACCTTAAGTTATACATTTGTATTACAAATACGAGTTTGTAAAGATATTTCATTGAATTTCCTTTTCAGTTGGTTGCAACACGTTGAAAAGCAGAGGACACAAGTATCCGAGAAAAGCCCAAACATTTCTTGGTCCACTTTTAATGCATCTTTGTCTTCCAATGAAAGAAAATAGACAGCAGATATATCTGTTTTGCTACCATTGTTTCAAGAGTCCTCTAAGTCCACTGCAATGATTAAACATGCAATGGATGTAATTAAGCAGGCAGTCTCTATTGTGAATGGTAACCAAACGCCCGTTATAGCTTTCGATCAGCCACTGTATGCAATAGCAAAAAAATACAGTGGAATTGGAAATCATTCTATGGAGAAGATAAATTTGTTGTCATGATGGGTTCAGTACATATTTAAATGGCTGCATTGAAGACGTTAGGTGATTGGTTGGATGAATCTGGTTGGTGTTCAGCTTTAGAAGAAGCAGACATAGCGTCAGATGGAACAGCCCAATCATTCATTTCTGCAACCCATGTCAGCAGAACACGACAAGCACATCAAGTAACAGCATCTGCTTTATTCATATTGTTGAAATAAGCCTACATTAGATGCATATCCGCTTCTGAAAGCAATGTATCTTTTGAGCAATGGCGAAAAGAATGCGAAGAAAACTACGCCCATTGGCTTTCTGTTCACTTGCTTGATATGGTGAACCTTGTACATACCAATCCAAGTGTGGCAAACAGTTTTGAAAAGGCATGTTCGTTGTGTCAAAATCGTCGCATCCTTTTTCTTCTATTGGTATTGATCATGCTCATGAACAAAACAACAAGTGTGTTAAAGGCAATGGAGGTAATATTTTCTTATCTTGTGTACGTTGTCTATATTATAAATTCATCTGTGTTTTCAGTAACATTTGCCAGTCAAGTCGTTTTTACTAAATGTCTTTATTCTAAAACCCTGCAGGCGCAGTTGGCCTGACTGAAGATTCTGTACAATTACTAAGATGGATGGTGTGTGGACCAGAAATAGCACGATGTGTTAATGAATTTGAATCAAGCTAACCTTATTATTTTATGATGATAACGATGAAGAAAATAATTCACAGGATAAACATCATGAACAAACCGGCAGCCGACAAAAAAGATTCTCTGCACAAGTGGAAAATTTGGTCAAAGTGATCTCACGAATGGGAAACCCGTTCTTGGAGCAATCCAATGATCAATTGGCTCTTGATAGTCGTAATGTTGTCGTAACGTCATGATAGTCGTAATGTTGTCGCTGAAAATGTTGTTAGTACTGTTCGCTCAATAGAATCATTGGGAAAAGAGCAGCTTCAAGATTTTGTTGAAATTCGCTTCAAGTCAAGAGATAAGTCACTGTTTGATCCCATTAAAGTCAACAGGCTTCCACATTTCAGTCGCTCAACACCAAAAAAAGCATCCAGTATGCAGACTCAAGTAACAACTCTCAAGAAAAGCTGCCAGCTGTTTTCACCACTGTATATAGCATGCCAGGTTCGAGAAGGAAACCTTGAGGATTTCTTCCGTCATGAAAACCAGCCTTGTCCACCTTCTTTAGCCAAGAATGGAGACCTGCGCTCATTTGCTGCTATGTTTGGAAGACATTAGTCCTTGCGCTTCTTCTAACCCTAACCCTAATTCATGTATAATTACTGATGGGCCAGCAGTTATAATTATTCTATCACCTAGTGGTGCTGCTACATTCTCTAAGTACTCATCAAAAGTATTTATCCCTTTTGTTCAGCGTCAGCTACAAGAATCTACCCGTGTTGATATCGTTTGGGACATTTATCTTGAGAATACGCTTAAAGCATCTGCCAGAAGTAAACGAGGCCAAGGGATACGTTGAAGAGTACTTCCAGACTAAAAAATTCCACTCAATTGGCATTCCTTTCTGCGTGTTGATGAAAACAAAGAAGAATTGTTTAAGTATTTGGCCACCGAATCTACCAAAGTTGAATCTAACCCTAACCCTAACCCTAACCCTAACCCTAACCCTAACCCTAACCCCAACCCCAACCCCAACCCCAACCCTAACCCTAACCCTAACCCTAACCCTAACCCTAACCCTAACCCTAACCCTAACCCTGGAAAACATCACCGTTATATTCCCATCCACTCATTAGCAGGAAATCTTGGTAACCTGAAATCGTCCTGTTTGCCACTATTTCACGCATTAACTGGCTGCGACTAAGTTTCTTTTTTTGCCGGAAGACGTAAAAAGATTGCCTGGAGAACCTGGAAGCAGTATGACGAGTTGACTAGAACATTAAAAGACCTATCATATTGTCCATCACTGCATGATGTTTCGGCTTCTTTACCTGTAATTGAGTGGTTCGTACTATTGGTGTACGACTGTACAAGCACTTCTACAAACATAGATGTGTGTCGCAAAAATTTATTCGCCAGAAAAGGACGCTCTCTAGATGGAATACCTCCAACATCTGATGCACTGGCTTTGCACCTTAAAAGAGCAGTTTATCAACCTAGCTATTGCTGGGCAAAAACGTTATTGAAAAATGCACCACTCCCATATCCCAGTGAATGGGGATGGAAAATGTCGAACAATAAATATGAGGTAGTATGGATGACTCTTCCAAAAGCAGCGAAAATCTGTCGAGAGTTGATTCTTTGTGGATGCAATAAGGAAAAAGGTTGTCGAGGTAACTGTAAATGTTTTAAGTCATCATTGAAATGTACAGCACTCTGCAACTGCGATGGAGACTGTGAAAGCTTGTCTTAGTTTGTATTCTTCGATATCTGTAGGACAAAGATTATTGCAAAGTTTTTTCATTAGTATTCACGTTTAGTTGTTTCCAAATGGTTAACAGAAGTAATATATTGTATTTGTCCATATTTTATGGTTTCATGAACGAAAAACAAAGCAATTTATGAAAATAAGCATTAAAACAAGAATTCCAGGGGGTAGCTTATCTCGACAATGGCTACAGTTTAGAGGAAATATTACCAAGAAACTCGTAAAATTGACATATTATATAGCATCAACTGTATCTTAATCCGTTGCTACAATAAAACTCTTATTTGTAAAAGCTTAATGCAAAAACTACTCGATCATTTTTACTGTGTTACCCCCTGGATTATCGAAACTTCAAAGCTTAATAACTCGCTTATTATAGAATATATTAATTTCTTGTTAAAACATTTTTTGCTGTATTTATGAAACTCTTTCAGAATAATGAAAAAAATTATACTTTTGATGAAGAAATTTTTTTCATATGGGCGTGGCATTTTGGTCCCTAAAATACACCAGCACAAGAATTTCGGGTGGGTCCAAGCTTGAATCTGACCTACTTCATATTTACTGACCCTGTGCCAAATTTCACGCTTTTACCCCCAATAGCACAATTTTTGCACGAATTCCCCCAACTATGTTCTCGCATGTTCACTTGGGTTTGTTTTGTGAACAAAAGATGCACCATCCAGGTAAAATCAGATACCCTCCTTCCAAAAATTTGCTGGGAGTTGTTTACATTTTCTTGCAAATCATAGTCTTCTTTGCAAATCTTCTTTTAACAAAATACCTTTGCGACAACATTGCTTGAAACTGTAACCCATTTCTTGCAAATATATCCTAACAGAACGTGCAGACAGTGCTGACTCTGGTATCCCAGCTTCACATTGAATGTCAGTGGCTGTCAGTGGCTCGAACTGTTTGCCGCAGTTTCACCAATGCACTAACCAGTTTTCTTTTGTCCCGGCTAGTTGCTTTAGGTGGCCTGCCACCCTTGTCACGAGGTGTCTCCTTGGTAACTTCCATAGCTCCCATAGGTTTCTTAATATGACAATATATTGCTGTTCTTAAATACTGTGGATATAGTTCCTGAAGATAATGTAAAGTTTCACCCTTTTGTTGGTGCAAATACCACAAATAACTGTGACATGCATGACAGCATCCTTGTATAAGCCATTGTTATGAATTTGTTCTGTTGCGTTAGCTGTTGATATCTATTTCTGAAAAAAATATCAACCATATCAGCTATTTGTTGATTTCAAATTTAAGGGCCTAAAGTTCGCTCCCAATTATTCTCCCATTTCTCCTCCGCAGAGGCCAAACAGTCTGAAAATTCAGCTCAATTTATCAATTTCATATGGTCCTGGCTTTTATGTAGATAATTGAAAGAAATAAAGGCTTGGTAAAAATTATTGGAAAAACTGTATAGGTTTCCAAACTTACAGACAATCTTAGTCAAAACTAATTTGAATTATACAGATTTTAAAAGAATAAAATAAGGATATAGAATTATAGAGATTTTAGAAGAGCAATTTATGTACTGAAAGGTTAGTAAAGGAAAAACACCACTTTGGGTGCACAAAGGATGCCGCCACCACCTGACTTGTCAATCAAATTCAAGTGATCTGTCGATCATGTGATCTATCAATCAAAACCTCACTTCCATGAAGCCTCATTTTCAATAAGTTTCGTTTTGAAATAGCCTCGTTTTCCAATAAAAATTCTCGTTTCCACGTAGCCAAACTATGATTTTAATCTTACTTTAGTGTTGCCCATCGAACCATAAATGATAACCTCATTGTGCAAAAAGCGTAACCAAAAATGATGGACATGCAGCGAGAGCTTGCACGTATGCCCGAGATGGGGAACATAAACCCGGGTCATGTAGAAGTTGTGTTGCAAGGGTTGTGATTGGTGCACTTAAAAGTTCTAATTTGCATAACAAGAGCAACATTTAACTCAAATGCAGTATCTACAGTATCTGCTCGAAACCATTACATGTGCTCTCTTAATAAAGTATTTGTGTGTGTGTATATAAGATATAAACACAATGCATTAATCAAGTATATACTATGCGGTATGCCAATGCTCCCTTGTTTATACTAAAAATATACTATATCATGTACAGCCAATCCTCCAACACTGTATCATAAAGTCGGAGAAGGACTGAAAGACCAGAAAAGAAAGAAAGGTTAAGCAGGTTACAAAGACCATTGCATACAAGAGCAGGCACGACAGTGCCTAACGTAGCACACCCCCACCCCTTGCATCAGTGTAACAAGCGTAACAAGTGTAACAGGCGTAGCAGCCACGATAGTGCATACAGTAGCACACCCCCACCCCTTTTATAAGTGTAACAAGCGTAACAAGTGTAACAGGCGTAGCAGGCATGATAGTGCCCACCATTGCACACCCCCATCCCGTGTATCAGTGTAACAAGCGTAGCAAGTGTAACAGGCAAAGCAGGCAAGATAGTGCCTACTGTAGCACACGTGCACCCCGTGTATCAGTGTAACAAGCGTAACAAGTGTAACAGGCAAAGCAGGCAAGATAGTGCGTACTGTAGCACACCCCCACCTCGTGTATCAGTGTAACAAGCGTAACAAGTGTAACAGGCATAGCAGGTATGATAGTGCCTACCGTAGCACACCCCCAATCCGTGTATCAGTGTAACAAGCATAACAAGTGTAACAGGCAAAGCAGGCACGACAGTGCCTACCGTAGCACACCCCCACCCGGTGTATCAGTGTAACAAGTGTAACAAGTGTAACAGGCATAGCAGGCATGATAGTGCCCACCGTAGCACACCCCCACCCCATGTATCAGTGTAACAAGCGTAACAAGTGTAACAGGCGTAGCAGGCACAATAGTGCCTACCGTAGCACACCCCCACCCCATGTATCAGTGTAACAAGCGTAACAAGTGTAACAGGCGTAGCAGGCACGTAGCACACCCCCACCCCGTGTATCAGTGTAACAAGTGTAACAAGTGTAACAGGCATAGCAGGCATGATAGTGCCCACCGTAGCACACCCCCATTCCCTGTATTAGTGTAACAAGCGAAACAAGTGTAACAGGCGTAGCAGGCATGATAGTGCCTACCCTAGCACACCCCACCCCTTGCATCAGTGTAACAGGCGTAAAAAGCGTAACCAGCATAAAGTGCATGCTAGTTTTTTTTTATCTCCTTCTTTTAAGTGGGTGATAAAATAGCTATATTTGCAAGTATCTAATACAGACCAACTTTAGAAATATTTTGAGAATAAGAGACAACCTTGTAGTTTTTACTGACTCTTATTAGTAAGAAGCACTTCTCAACAGAACATTAGGCCATATAAAGCAAAAGGGTGAAAAAGAGTCATGTGGTAACAGCATGTGAGCAAAACAAAAGGATCATAATTAAGCATAAATTATTATAATATTTCCAACAAGAATAACGGAAAGAAATTAAGAAATTAGTGCAGGACATCCACACCCCTTGTAACAGTGTATCAGTGTAACTGTTTAAAAATAGAAAACAAACAAAACTAAAGTGGAAAACACAAAAATACTTTACTTTTAGCTTAGTTTTGTTTGTTTTCTATTATTAAACAATTCTCAAACTTGGCCGCCAAATTTGAGAATTGTTTAAAAATAGAAAACAAACAAAACTAAAATTTATGTAAGGAATAGAAAACACAAAAATATTTTACTTTTTGCTTAGTTTTGTTTGTTTTCTATTTTTAAACAATTCTCAAACTTGGCCGCCAAATTTGAGAATTGTTTAAAAATAGAAAACAAACAAAACTAAAATCTATATAAGGAATAGAAAACACATAAATACTTCACTTTTAGCTTAGTTTTGCTTGTATTTTATTTTCATAAACTGCAAAAATTGCAAGTGGATAGGTAAGTAGTCCCAGGCCAGGCATCTAGTTTTTGTTTGTTCTCTATTGCTTTGGCATGGATTGAGTGACTGAGGCATGTAACAAGCACAACAGTTCTTGAAAGAAGAGCAAGAAACTATGATTTGGATGACTGCTCACTTGGCCTAAGCAACAGGAAATTTCGATTCAGTTCACGTCTATTTCATTCAAGAAGAGGTGTTAGTTTTGTTCTTTCAAAACTGTTTTGCTTTTTTGCTTCTTTGCAAAACACAATGCAGAATTTATTTGTTGTATGAACAATGACACAGATTTTGCACTAAAATTACTCCAACAGTCCTTTGGTTTGTTCTGTTTCAAGGTTTCAATGTATTACTGTCCTGGCTAGACCATTTTCTATTACCCTTCGGTTTGTGTTGCTTGGGAGCTTTTGTTTGCTTTCGATTTTGGTAAGGGAAATCTTAATAACTGTCAACAGAACAAAGTCTAAAGCTGATTTTATTTCATAAAATCTCGGCTGATCTAATACTGGATTCAAGTCCATTCTCCTTACATATTGGAGCCCAGACTCCCACACATTCTCTTTCAGCTCTTTTCTTGGCCTATGGCGGAGGAATTTTAGGGAGCTCAAAGTAACTGGTGTAATCCATTCACATTTGAATGGATAGTGAAACTGAATGTGAAAATGACCTACTGGCACAAACGAAAAGCCGTGTAGGTCAAGAACCTTATGTCATTGAGCGAAAATTGTCAGGTTCTTCCTCACTCACAAAATACAAAAAGAAAGAGGAAGGTGAAGCCTCGTGCAAAACATGATGGGAAGCTTGTGTGTCTCGTCTAATACTGACGTTTCAGATACTTCTGATGGGTCTGATGACAGTGAAAACGAAAATTTGTCATCAAAGTTACCTGCAAGGGAACCTCCAATTAAAAGAAGAGGTTGGAAGCTGTGGCTGAAGAGGCACAGTAAACTTAGGATATACCTGCAGGTATAGCCGATTATGTCAACAAATATTTAAGGAATTTTGTACCAGAGAAGGATATAAAGGACAGTATCTTAATAACTAGTCCTATGCCCTCAAACATTCAAGTGCCTAAGAAATTGGATGACTTTTTCAAAGAGCTTTTGGAGGAGAAGAAAAAGAGAATTGAACTCTTATGGGACTCCAACTTGGAGAGAATTCAACAGAAAACTCT